>JAVXUP010000285.1:0-578849 GCA_033070095.1 Escallonia herrerae
ATATATATATATATATATATATATATGGGGACCGATCCACACCTACCGGTGGAGAAATAACAATTTCTCCACCGAACCGCAGGTAAGAGCAGCGGTTGGCCACGTGGCAAAAGGGACGAAAAGGGACAAAAAAGACGAAAATACTATGAGAAATTCACGAAAATATCACGAGAAAATGAAAAACTCGTGAGAAAATGGTGGCAATAATGCCCAACCGCAACTCCTACATGCGGTTGGCATTATTGCCTTCCGTGACCCCACCCCCTTGCCCCCCACCCCGTCACCCCCCTTTGCCCCCACCCCGTGGCCCCCACCCTATGTCCTTTTCCCCCACCCGTGAACCCCCTCTTCCCCCACGTGTCATTACCACCCTACCCCCCACCCCCACGTGTCATTCCCCCCTCCCCCTCCCTGCTGTTCACTCACGGTTCTTCTCTTCCTCTCTCACTTTTCTCTCTATAAAATCCCTCCTCCCCGAATCATTTCTTCCACCCTCCTCATTCTCCCTATCTCACCTACATACAAACAAAAAAAATTTACGCTAGAAGATCGGTGGATAACCGCTAGAAGATCGGTGGATTTTTCTTGAAATATATCAAGTTAAAACAAGTAAGTATTTTTCAATTTGTTCTTACCAATTGATTGTTTAAATTGTGTTACGCTTAAATTGTTCTTACAATAGTCTAAAATTCGTGTTTAGGGCGTCAAAATTACGTTTTGACAAATCGGGGTATTACATTCGAAAAATTCCAAAATAGCGATTTTTTAGGGCGTCAGAAATAGAATTTTTCACGAATTTATAAAAAATAGCTAGAGCTAGATTTTGCCAAAGTACGAAACAGAGACCCTAGTTATTTTCAAAAGATCTGTATCAGGTAAAAATTTCAGATTTTTCCAAAGACTGGAAAGGGGTTAACTGATACACGCAACCTTGTAACTTTGCAGTGTAATTTAAAATATCAAGCCAGCGCGATTTCGCGCGAAACTTTTATGAGAACCCTAGGGTGTTGGGAAGTTCCATTCCCCAGGAATTCGGGCCATTCCGAAGCCGTTAGCTAATTTTTTGGCCGAACGGGCTTTTAAGCGCTCGATCCGGACACCGGTTCGAGATTTTTAGGCGAAAAATCCGTAAAATACTTTTTAGATCAAGAATGAACTCAGGAAGCTTAAAATAGCATTTTAAAGCACTTTTGATATTTTCTGAAGCCAGGGGGTATTTTGGTAATTTGCCACCCCGAGAGGGGTATTTTGGTAATTTTCCCGAAAAAGTTTTCCAACGGACTTTTAAGTCCAGAAATGTAAGTAAAACGCCTGAAATGTTGTTTTGCAGCTGATTGCGGGGCGTAATTGTCGCTAAAGGTGAAAACTTAATTAGACAGTTTTTTCACGAATTTATAAAAAATAGCTAGAGCTAGATTTTGCCAAAGTACAAAACAGAGACCCTAGTTATTTTCAAAAGATCTGTATCAGGTAAAAATTTCAGATTTTTTCAAAGACTAGAAAGGGGTTAACTGATACGCGCAACCTTGTAACTTTGCAGTGTAATTTAAAATATCAAGACAGCGCGATTTCGCGCGAAACTTTTATGAGAACCCTAGGGTGTTGGGAAGTTCCATTCCCCAGGAATTCGGGCCATTCCGAAGCCGTTAGCTAATTTTTTGGCCGAACGGGCTTTTAAGCGCTCGATCCGGACACCGGTTCGGGATTTTTAGGCGAAAAATCCGTAAAATACTTTTTAGATCAAGAATGAACTCAGGAAGCTTAAAATAGCATTTTAAAGCACTTTTGATATTTTCTGAAGCCAGGGGGCATTTTGGTAATTTGCCCCCCCGCGAGGGGTGTTTTGGTAATTTTCCCGAAAAAAAGTTTTTCGGTCCAGAAATGTAAGTAAAACACCTGAAAGGTTGTTTTGAAGCTGGTTTGATGGGCGTTAGGGTGACAATGAACCCCCGGGGGCTATTTTGCTAATTTTACATTACACAAATTTGTGCTTAAAATAACTTTTAGTTCAGGAAAGGGTGTGAGACACCTGAAAAGTTATTTTAAAGAGTGAATTCAGGAAGCTTAAAATCCCGTTTCAAAGCACTTTTCAGATTTTTTTTGTCAGGGGCATTTTGGTAATTCGCATCCCCGATAGGGGTATTTTCGTAATTTTGCAGCGTTAAGTTTTTCAAAGGATTTCTTAGTCCAGAAATGTAAGCAAAGCACCTGAAAGGTTGTTTTGAAGCTGATTTGGGGCGTTAGGGTGATAATGAACCCCCGGGGGCATTTCGGTAATTTGCCGCTCATCGGGGGCTATTTTGCTAATTTTACATTATACCAAATTTCCCGAAAGACGGTGGTTTAAATAAATTTTATTCTTCTTTTATTTAAATCTATGACTTGTTGAGAATGATATAATTTTTATTTTTTAGATTCCAGTATAAATATGGATGCAACTGGAGGAAATAATTTTTGTGAAGGTTCTGATCCACCTTACGTTGGTCAAGTTTTTCAAACACTGGACGAAGTTGAAGCATACTATAGAGCATATTCGAAAACGATAGGTTTCGGTATTAGAACTAAGACGACTAGAAAACGGGCGAATACAGATCAAATTTGTGCAAGACTATTTGAGTGTCATAGAGGAGCACCGCATGTACCCCCGGTCGTTCGGATCAGTGACGAAGGGACAACAAGACAAAGAAAACGGGACACATTTCCGGGTACCGGCTGCAAGGCCCATGTGTATGCAGTACACCGAAAAAATGAAAACCATTGGGTTGTGACAGGAGTGGAGTTGAGCCATAATCATCAGTTGATGACCCCTAGTAAGATTGGTCAAATTCATCAACACCGAGAAATAAGCGCGGCACACAGACAACTGATTTTTACAATGGCCGAGGCTAAAATTCCACCTTCTAAGATGATGGGGGTTTTCTCAAGCCAGGCTGGGGGGATTGACAAGTTGAGTTTCAACGAAGTAGACCTTCGAAATGAACTTCGTGCTCAGAGGAGAGAGTCTTTCGGTAAGAGTGATTCTCAAACTACACTTGATCTCTTCAGGTCCCTTCAGAGTGAGAATTCTGGATTTTTCTACAGTCTCCAACTGGATGATGAGAACCGCATTAGTACTATATTTTGGGCGGACCCCCGTTCTAGAGCTGCTTACCAAAATTTTGGGGATGTTGTGACGTTTGACACCACATACCGCACCAATAAGTACTCTATGCCTTTTGCTCCGTTCACCGGGGTGAACCACCACTATCAGTCAATCTCGTTTGGCTTTGCCCTGCTTAGGGATGAGACGGAGGAGTCATTTACGTGGTTATTTGAAACGTGGCTTCAAGCAATGTATCATATTCCTCCAAAGACCATCATCACCGACCAAGATCTGGCAATGAAAAATGCAATCGCTAAGGTCCTTCCAGATACTCACCATGGCCTGTGCACATGGCACATAAGCAACAAATATCCCGAACGGCTTCACAATGTATATGCAAACCATCCGTCATTCAAGACTGACTTTAATACATGTGTGAAGAAATCGTTGACGGTAGACGTGTTCGAGGAGAGGTGGGCCACGTTAATGGATACTTACTATTTGCACAATCATGAATGGTTACAATCGTTGTATGAGATCAAGACACAGTGGGTCGGTGCCTACACCAAGAAGTTTTTTGCAGCCGGAATGACTACGACCTCGAGAAGCGAAGCTATGAATTCATTCTTTGATGGGTACGTAGGCCAGTCTTCAAGTATAGCGGAGTTCGTACTAGAGATGCAGAAAGCCGTTGACAGGCAATTGTACCGTGAGAGAGAAGCCGACGCGGCTACAGTTTGCAAAGAAAGAGCTATACTAGTTTATTCACCTTTAGAGGCTCATGCGGCTCAAGTCTATACCAAGGAAATGTTTCGACAGTTTCAAGAGGAACTACTAAAGTCGAATCAATATGGCATGACAAAGTTGCACGAGTATTCCACCAGAGATATCAAGGTTTATGCTTTGACAAATGTGACGAATTTCGCCAATCCGTGCTCTTCGTCGGCTCCGAGGACCAGACGACATTTTACCGTAGCAGTTTGTAAGGACACCGGGTTGGTTAATTGCAACTGTCAACTGTTTGAGCATAAAGGTATACTTTGTCGACACGCGTTGAGGGTTTTGAGCGCCAAGAATGCTAGTGAAATCCCTCCACAGTATATCTTGGAACGGTGGACGAAGGAAGCCAATAGAGTCCACGGTCACATTCCTTACGTGCCCAATGTTTCAGTTGATTTCGAGCAATCTGAGTCGCTGCGATATAATCACCTTTGTAACATCATGCACGGTTTATCAATGGATGCAGCGTCGACATTTGATGGGTACAGGTATCAAGTTGAAGCAGCCGCACGGGATAAGGCTAAGCATGCACAGTTTAGGATGGCATTACCAGAAACTGTGGACACTCCGACTACTCGGACGACTCCAGGCGGTAGATTCAATCGAGCCAAACAGCCAGTCATTGACGGCACTGACCTACAAGGTGAGGAGGACGACATTTTTGATCCAATTATTTCTCAAACAAAAGGGCGAAAACGAGCAATACGCATGAAGAATCCGATTGAAGAAGCAACGGGTCAAAAAAAATTACGAAAGTGTGCGTTGTGTAATAAGATGACTGATCATGACAAGAGAAACCATTATAAAGTGTTAGGTATCGAACCTGGCAGTATGGTCGAGGAGGACGATGATGAGGAAGAGTGTTAGGGTTAATGTTTCAGTTGTATAAATTGAACTTTTATAATGTTTAAATTTGTGATTTGGTTTGTGCAATCTTTAATTTGTGATTTGGTTTGTGGATTATTGATATTTTTGGTAACTCCGTTTTCGGGCACACTTTAGGCCCCAATTGATAGCTTCCGAAAAAAGTTGTAATTTTTTTTGTCACTTTTTTTTCGCTCATTGCACCTCAGGCACGCTAGTTAGCCCATTTGTAAGAATTTCGGCGAAAAACGAGACACATTATTTTTTGGGTTTTCCTAGGAAGGGCCTATTCGGGCACACTTTAGGCCCAATTGATAGCTTCCGAAAAAAGTTGTAATTTTTTTTGTCACTTTTTTTTCGCTCATTGCACCTCAGGCACGCTAGTTAGCCCATTTGTAAGAATTTCGGCGAAAAACGAGACACATTAATTTTTGAGTTTTCCTAGGAAGGGCCTATTCGGGCACACTTTAGGCCCCAATTGATAGCTTCCGAAAAAAGTTGTAATTTTTTTTGTCACTTTTTTTCGCTCATTGCACTTCAGGCACGCTAGTTAGCCCATTTGTAAGACTTTCGGCGAAAAACGAGACACATTAATTTTTGAGTTTTCCTAGGAAGGGCCTATTCGGGCACACTTTAGGCCCCAATTGATAGCTTCCGAAAAAAGTTGTAATTTTTTTTGTCACTTTTTTTCGCTCATTGCACTTCAGGCACGCTAGTTAGCCCATTTGTAAGACTTTCGGCGAAAAACGAGACACATTAATTTTTGAGTTTTCCTAGGAAGGGCCTATTCGGGCACACTTTAGGCCCCAATTGATAGCTTCCGAAAAAAGTTGTAATGAAGGCGAAAAATTATGTACATTTCTTTTTGGTACAGTTTTTTGTAACATCACAGCAGCTAGCCACGCACGTCAGGATAATGGTAATGAAGGCGTCTAGCTTCATTCTTTTTCAGCTCCCAGGCTATCCTATACCTAAACGTCAAGGCATCCTTCCTAGTCCACGAGGAGTGTTTGAGCACTTCCGAGCGAGCAATGTAGTCCATGTACTTGAGGACGTAAATCCCGCAATCGTGACCGTTATATTGCTTTGGTCGGTCCTTTATCATCACGACCGTCCAAGGGTCACCCTGTGGCCGTCCGCATGCTAGCGAGAGGACAGTAGTCTGCATCCAACAATAAAAACGAGAATCAAGCCTATGAAACAAGAACAATATACTATGAGCCAAGGTCAAAAAATAAAAACTAACCACTAAAGTGATGTACTCGTTGTACATCTGTGCCAGCAGCTGTCCAGGCTCGTCCTCCCTTAGGCTATCGTATATGTGAACCGTTCTGAACGCTGGATGGAGAACTAATAGGAACCAGTGG
Organism: Escallonia herrerae; assembly: GCA_033070095.1. Taxonomy (NCBI): domain Eukaryota; kingdom Viridiplantae; phylum Streptophyta; class Magnoliopsida; order Escalloniales; family Escalloniaceae; genus Escallonia; species Escallonia herrerae. Next base: position 6,094 of record JAVXUP010000285.1, read on the forward strand.
TTTGCATGATGACAGGGTATCATGATAAGGTTCGCATCAGCAGCGGGACATTGATAGTCTGCGTTCATCATGCCTAACACGTTTCGACCTGGTTTCCACTTACTCCTGCCGCCCCCTCGCCTCCATTCTGTGAATTCTCTCACCGTTAATTCCACAAAATGAGTGGGATACATGTTAAGCTTCAAATATTCAGAACGGTTAAAACGTTGCTCTCTAATCCGGAGCAGTTCTATGTAAGCGTTCATGACAAAATTTGAAAGATCTGTCTCCGGCGCCAACGTTCTGATATCCTCATGACCTAGGAATGTCGCAAGGGGAAAGTCTGCTGAATTGACAGGCTCATGCCCGAAGTAGTGCCGGTCGATCCAAGCCATCTTGTCCGACCTCAATGGCTTCGTCGCTTGTCCTTTGTCCGACCGAAAGCTTGGGCGCGAGGCCTGGATTCCTACTTGGGGAACCTGACTCTGGCACTGAGAGTCGTATGCGTCAGGAGGCAAGCGACTATACGGCTCCCAGAATTCATAGCTATGCGATGAAGGCGCGTCAGGAGGCAAGCGACTAGACGGCTCCCACACCTGACTCTGGGGCTGATAGTCGTACGCGTCAGGAGGAGGGCGACCAGACGGCTCCCACACCTGACTCTGGGGCTGATAGTCGTACGCGTCAGGACGAGGGCGACTAGACGGCTCCCCTTGGTAACCCCGGTACGCAAGACTAAAGTTTTGAACTTCAGTCTTGTACTTCTCAATGGACCTCTTGAGATTGTCAGGAGCCTGCGCGACAAACCAGTCAAACGACTCCAGCTGCTTGAACACCTCAATGCCCTGGTCAACCTAAAAAACATGCATAGAAAATATGGCTAATCATATTTGACAAATGGTCGATAAGGTGCGCAAATAAATTATCAAACAACACTAGCATGACTTACAATGGCCAATGCCCAGAACTGGTCATAGACCTCACGTGGCGCATACGATGTCTTCTTCACCTGGGAAGGGCGATTCACCCTCGTGCGCGTCACCCTGAGAAACCACTGTAAGTATTCCTCAGTACTAATGCCGTCGTGCTTCAGCGATACAAGGCTATCATACGTTTCCTGCCAGGTATTCCACTGGTGCACCTCGTCACCCAACAAAATCAAGGCATCAGCCACCTCGAAGTTCGGCCCTCGACCACCCCTGTATGGCCGCATGTCTACAGCGGGTTTTGGTATCCCTTGTGGACAGCCAGCTTGCTTCATAGCTCGATCGGGCATCTGAAACTCACATTCTTCGAAGTGAATGAGCGGCACCCGAACCAAACCTGCCAGCACGTACGACACCGGAAGTTGCCAACACCACTCATCCAACAGATGCATCACCTTGCCATATGGCTGCCACGTCACCTGGGATGCATCTAGTATCTCTAGTTCCCCCCGATAGAACTTTAGATGGTGGTGAGGGTCTACCCGTCTCCTCCTCCGGTTGGTCGTAGGCCCCCAGGCCCACACCCTAGGCCACGTCTCATCGGAATCTACCAACGGTTGTGGACGACCCATGGGTAGCCTCTCGTAAGACCAAACCTGTGAATGCAAACATTATATGGAATTAGTAATTAATCCCGAATATATTGACTAAGGATCCTACCAAGAAAATAAATGCTCATACCTGTAATAGAGTCAGGCAGGCGGCAATGGACTTGGCACCGTTTCTCGTAGCCTTATGCAGTGCTCGATATAGGTGCGCAAGGACAGCTGAACCCCACGAATAGGAGTATACCTCCTCAAGATCCTCCAAGAACACCATATACTTCGGATGCACCGTGTTTTTCGAATGCGTCGGAAGTAATATAGCTCCAATAATATACAGAAGGAATGCCTTCGTATACGTCACGAAATCTTGAGGAGTGTATTCATCCGGTAGCACGCCGTACTGCTCTCTCAGCCATTTAAGCTTGACGCCGTTTGTTGTAAGCGCTGCCCTTGGAATTCCCGGAAAATACTGCATAGCCATATTCGCTATGGATGCAGACGGCACGTTCAAAGTAACGGGTCTGCCGTGACATGGGATTCCAAGTATAAATCCGACGTCCTCTAACGTAACAGTCATTTCACCAAACCGGAAGTGAAATGAGTTCGTCTCGCTCCTCCATCGTTCAACTAGAGCGGATATAAGGCAATCGTCGTGTCGAGACCATTTCCCGCAATCGGTGAACAGGGTTAAATTTTGACGGTGTAATAGCTGTATTTGTTCCTTGTTTAGTACCCACTCTTCAAGGTGCCTTGTGCTTTGAATTGTTTCCAAAACACCCCTATCGACACCGTCAAATACGTGCCTCGCGACGTGGTCATCGTCATCGTATAGGATTGATGTATCATGAGGTCCAGAGCTGAAATTCATACCTTTAAGAACAAAATATAATTATAAACCAACTTAGCGTCCATAATATCCATAATATTTACATTCCAAAACTATAACTGGATCTTTAACCTAGCTTACCAACACATTAGCAGCAAAACTATAACTAGATCCTTCCTAGCAAAATAGCCCCCGATCAGCGGCAAATTACCGAAATGCCCCTGAGCGTTCACTATCACCCCAACGCCCCCGAACCAGCTTCAAAACAACATTTCAGGTGGTTTACTTACATTTCTGGACTAAAAAGTCGTTTGGAAAACTTGGCACGGGAAAATTACCAAAACACCCCTTGGCGCGGGAAAATTACCAAAACACCCCTACGCGCGCCAAATCAGCTTCAAAACAACATTTCAGGTTTTGTAATTACATTTCTGGACTAAAAAGTCCGTCGAAAAACTTAGCACTGTAAAATTACCGAAATACCCCTCTCGGGGCGGCGAATTACCGAAATGCCCCCTGGCATCGAAAAATATCAAAAGTGCTTCGAAATGCTACTTGAGGCTCCCTGAATTCATTCTTGACATAAAAAGTATTTTACGGAGGTTTCGCCCAAAAATCCCGAACCGGTGTCCGGATCAAGCGCTTAAAGGGCCGTTCGGCCAAAAAAATAGGTAACGGCTTCGGAATGGCCCGAATTCCTGGGGAATGGAACTTCCCAACATCCTAGGGTTCTCATAAAAGTTTCGCGCGAAATCGCGCTAGCTTGATATTTTAAAATACACTGCAGAGTTACAAGGTTCCCCGTATCAGTTAACCCCTTTCCAGTCTTTGGAAAAATCTGAAATTTTAACCTGAGACAGATCCTTTAAGAATAACTAGGGTCTCTTTTTTGCATTTTGGCAAAATCTAGCTCTAGCTATTTTTTATAAATTCGTGAAAAACTGTCTATATTTGGCGCCCTAAAAAATCGCTATTTTGGAATCTATAAATGTAATACGCTGATTTGTATAAACCTAACATTGAATTATAAGGAAATTCAAAATACTTACTTGTTGTGACTTGATGTATTTAAAGAAAAATCTACCGATCTTCTAGCGGTTATCCACCGATCTTCTAGCGTAAAAATTTTTGGTTTGTATTTTAGGTGAGATATGAAGTACGAAGGAAGTTGGTAAAAGATGACAGAGTGCAGAAGAAGGGTTCGGGGGAGGGGATTATAAAGAGAGAAAAGTGAGGAAGAGAGAAGAAAAAAGACAGAAAAAAGTGAGGAAGGGTGGTTGTTTATGCGGTCAAAGGCTGCGGCAAAAAAAAAATTTCGGCAGAAGGACACCACGTGGGGGGCATCATGGGGGAGGGAAGGACGACACGTGGCATCGAGGGAAGGACACCAGGTGGGGCATCACCCGGGGGACGCCACGTGGCAGGGGGAGGGGACGCCACGTGGCAGGGGAGGACCAACCGCGGGTGGTATGAGCGGTTGGGCCACGTGGCAGGGGGAGGGGACGCCACGTGGCAGGGGAGGGGACCAACCGCGGGTGGTATGAGCGGTTGGGCCACGTGGCAGGGGGAGGTGACGCCACGTGGCAGGGCCATCGCCCCAACCGCTGGTTGTTCATGCGGTTGGGCCACGTGGCAGGGGAGGTGACGCCACGTGGCAGGGCCATCGCCCCAACCGCTGGTTGTTCATGCGGTTGGGCCACGTGGCAGGGGGAGGGGATGCCACGTGGCAGGGCCGTCGCCCCAACCGCCGGTTGTCCATGCTGTTGGGCCACGTGGCAGGGGGAGGGGACGCCACGTGGCAGGGGCCATGGGGTTGGGCCACGTGGCAGGGGTGGGGGACGGCACGTGGCAGGGCATATTAATGCCAACCGCTGGTTGTGCATGCGGTTGGTGTCCTTTTTCTCCTTCTCGCCATTTTCTCACCATTTTTCTCACCATTTCTCGTGCCATTTTCGCCATTAATGCAGTGGCCGTACGCCTTTTTCGCCTTTTTCGTCCACGTGGCCCAACCGCTGCTCTTACCTGCGGTTCGGTGGAGAAATTGTTATTTCTCCACCGGTGGGTGTGGATCGGCCCCCTATATATATATATATATATATATATATATATATATATATATATATATATATATATATATATATATATATATATATATATGTTCTTTAGTTCCTCTGTACTGTAAATTTAAATAACAATGAGTACATTGTGCTACGGTATCATCGCTAGATTTTTGCATTCTTTAAGCTTTTCTTTTACATCATCAAGCGATACTATAACACAAGTTACTCATTATTCTTTCAACTTACATTTGAAAAGAACTAAAGCAAACATATAAGCCTATGAAAATGTTATAAAAGAATTGCATTACAATCTACTTAAGGTTTCAATAGTCAAAATCAAAGCCTAATACGTAAATATATTTTTGTAGCATAGAGTTTAAATGTTATAATGTTATACGATTGATTTTCTAGATTTATAAGATTTATAAATATGGCGACAATTATACCATGACTTTTTCAACAATAAATTGTAGTAAAGAGTGTGATTTGTTTTCTAAATCCTTATATACGGGATATAACCAGTTTGGTGGTTATGAGGTCTTATTTAAAAATGCTAACTTATATATCGTTTATTAAATCTACATATCACATTATTCCTTTTTGACGATGACTATTCTATGTATATTTTGTATATATCTATATATCTCAATAATGATAGTAAATTTAACTCAATACAATACGATTTTTCTCCCTTCTAAATCTAATATGTTATTGTTATTTTTTATATATATGAATTTTTATATTCACATTAAAGAGTAGTTTTAAGAATACAATAGTTAAAATTAAATCATAATAAGTTAGTGTATTTGAGTTCTAAAATATCTAGAATTAATTTTTAAATTACACAACCCTCATTGTTCTTGCGAATTAATCAAATTAGAGATAAGGTACCTATCAAAATTCAAATAAATTGTTATATCATTTTTTTCTAAGTCTCATAAGTTGTTTATATATGTATATACATACACACACACACACACATATGAGTTTTTATATTCATATTAGAGAGTAATTTAAAAGATATAATAGTCAATATTAAGTATTAATAAGTTAGCATAATGATTAGGTTGATTTTTAGAATGATTAGAATCATTTTTTAAATTACATAGGCTTACAAAAAACCTTATTACTCCTGCAAAATTAGATATAAAAATAAGGATACTATCATAATTTAAATTAATTATTAGAGAGTGATTTAAAAGTATAATAGTCAATATTAAGTCCTAATAAGTTAGTATGTGATTAGTTTGAGTTTTAGAATGATTAGAATTAGTTTTTAAATTACACGGCGCTTAAAGAGACTATCACTACAAGAAAATCCACTTTTAGCGACGGACAATTCCGTCGCTAAAAGTGGGTAATACGTTGATAAAGACTTTTAGCGACGGACTGTCCGTCGCTAAAAGTCTGTTGTTAAAAATCCCATTACTAAAAGATTAGCGACAGATTTTGGTGATCCGCCGGCAAAATTTATACTTTTAGCGACGGATATAATTACTTTTAGCGACGAAAAATTTCGTCGCTAAAGGTATTTTATATATTTTTTTAATTTTTTAATTTCTAAATAAAAATCTTTTAGCGATAAAATTTTCATCGCTAAAAGTCCGTCGCAAAAGTATTTAGTGATATTAATTCTGTCGCTAAAAGTCTCTCTAATAAATCAATGACCAACAGATTTTTAACGACGCAATTTCGTTGCTAAAAGCCTGTCTATAAAAATATTTACCATTTTGTAGAAGAACTTTTAGCAACGGAATTCCGTCGCTAAAACCCAAAAGGCTGTTTTTTCCAATTTTAATAATTTTTAAAATGCTAAATCTGTTTTAGACAATTACTTCTTATCAACTAATCCAACAATAATTTAATTATTTAAACTAGGATTCATCTTTACGAAATTCCAAGTAAAACAAATAAGATTTAAGTTAGATGTTCATCGAATATAATGTATAATATATCACATCGTACAATCTCAAAAATAAATAAATAAATAAATTCAAGTTACATTGAAACTAAAAAAACTATATACCAAAGATTTGCTCCGAAAGCCTGCACACAAAAAAAAAATATTAAGGCTTATAACTCAGGTAAAAAATAATATATCACATCATACAATCCACATTAAGGATTATAACTCAGGTATAAAAGGAACCACATTGGAGCAATTCACTCACGCAACAATTTACTCACGCAACACACAAATACACCACACATGCACAGCTCACCACAACTCATAACATGAGCATATTCACGGCTGCCTAGCAGCCCACACACCACGGCATGCGTACACTCACAGTCGTTCAACCCATATCAGAAGTGGAAACTTTCATACAGCCCCTTTCTTTTGCACCACTTCCATGCACAATGAACACCAACACCTCACAGCTTCCCTTTTCCCTGCATTTTGTCACATTCTGCAACCACAACACACACACACACACACTATACAACATATACACCATACAAATACACAACCCAATTACCCAAATTGAGAGTTCTTGAGAATGAGGTGGGCAAAGGACCCTTGGGCCTATCCAACTTGCCCAAATTGTGACCCTAATGACGTATATATAGAAACCAACTTCTATGTGAATTTAATGGCAAAATAAACAGTTCATCATCCAATTAGATACCAACGATGGAATCACTGGCCAATATTTTTGCACAATCTCCTGTATATCATGATGTATATTTCTTATTTCATCTAAAGATGTACATTACTAGTGATAGTCAAGGGAGACCACCTTCCAATGACTTCATCTTATCTCACTCAATCTCATTGTTTACTCTGATTGGTTATATAACTTCTGGCTGGTGGCTTATTATTATTATTTTTTTGGTGGCTTATGGTATAAACGAAGTACATATGCAGGTTGAAAAAGGGCATGCATGTGGTTTTGTTACTAAACCAGGGCCTTAAAATAGACACTTTAAAAATGACCTTCAAGTCGACTGACCCAGTCAATTGCCAGGATGCTCAACCATTTTGACCAAAGCTGCCCACAGGTGCCCCATCTCATCACAAAGCCAAAGCCGGAGCCGGCGCCGGCATACGCTCTTCTCTCATGACATTAACGACAACCAATGCGCCTTTCAATGCAATATACAATTAAAATAGACAATTGAAATCAAAACAAATTCCTAAAAAGAGATAATATGAACCCTAACCAAATAAAGCCAAAGCAAATTTGTGAATAGAAAACCAAAACTTATAAAATCACATAAAATGAATTAGTGGTATATGTCGTTAAATTGTTAATTGAGGGAGGGTAGAGATAGCCACTTACCTGATTTGGACGAAATACCCAATATAAAGCTTGCCTACCGCAAGCATTAGAATCTGTTATGCAAAAGAAAGAGAAAAAGTGAGAAGAAGATCAGATGTAATAGACAAATCGATGAAAAGGAAGAAAAATTAAGTGAAAAGGCATGTCAAAATCGAGTATCTGAGAGACAGAGAAAGAGAGAGAGAAAGATCAACCCAGAGAGAGAAATCTGCCCATGTTTACAGTGGGGATGTGGCGGGGTTACGGTGGTGTAGCAGAGGTGGGGGGCGGGGGCGTGGAGAAGAGAGAGAGAGAGAGAGAGAGTAGAAAGTGGCGCAAAGAAGAAAAGATGGAGGAGGTAGGGTTTCTTATTAATGAACTTTTTAGCGACGGATTTTAACCATCGCTGAAAGTCTGTCGCTAATAATTTCCAAATTATTTTCTTCAAACCCAAAAAAATCCGATCAAAAATATAAAATCAGGAAAAACTTTTTAGCGATGGAATTTCCGTCGGTAAAAGTCCGTCGCAAAAAGTTTTTACCCACGGATATTTCGTCGGTAAAACCTTTAGTGACGGGACTTTTACTAACAGAAAAATCTGTAGCCAATAGTAACTTTTAGCAACGGATTTTGATTCGTCGATAAAGGTCGATTTTCTTGTAGTGTATCATTACTCTTGCAAAATTAATTAGATATAAAAATAAGGATCCTATTAAAATTTAAATTGATTATTAGATCACGTTTTTATTCTAAATCTCATAAGTTATTTTTTGGATCTATGGATTTTAGTTTCCATATTAGAAACACTTTCAAGGACATAATTATCAAAATGAAGCCTTAATAGATTAGTATATTGATTAGATTGAGTTTTAGAATGATTAAAATTGGTATTTAAGTTAATTTTGCTTCTAAATCAAAAGTATTATTTTTATTTTTTGTATATATGAGTTTTTATATTCATATTAAAGAGTAGTTTGGAGATACAATAGTAAATATTAAATCCTAATAATTTTGTATAATGCTAAGGTTGAGTTTGAGGATGATTAGAATTAGTTTTTGAATTGTAAAGACATAATTGTCAAAAAGAAGTCTTAATATATTAGTATATTGATTAGATAGAGTTTTAGAATGATTAGAATTAATTTTTAAATTAATTTTTTTCTAAATCAAAAGTTTTATTTTTATTTTTTATATATATGAGTTTTTTTATTCATATTAGAGAGTAGTTTTGGAGATACAGTAGTGAATATTAAGTCATAATAAGTTAGTATAATGATAAGGTTAAGTTTGAGAATGGTTAGAATTAGTTTTTTTAATTTTTAGGACATAATTGCCAAGAAGAAGTCTTAATAGATTAGTATATTGATTAGATAGAGTTTTAAAATGATTAGAGCTTGTTTTTAAATTAAATAAGACTTACTAATATAGAAGATAATTAATTTTAAAATAAGAATCTGATGACGTGTCATATAAAGAAGCGATGATGTGTCGCGAAAAGAAGTTATACTGCATTTCTCGCTTCGCTTATTAATATATTAGATAGATAGATAATTTGAACCAAAATAATTCGTATTTAGTTCCAGTCTCAAAATGAAAGCTTAAATACAAGGCTGCAGAAGGAAAACAGATCCTCTTATTGTATCAACTCCGAATAACAAATCTAGAACTTATTTTAAACCTGTGTGCGTTAGAACTATGATGTCTCTTTTGATATTAAAGCTCTCACTGCCGATCAAAAGAGTCACCCGGCCAGCTCAACTCCTACGCAAACTCTTGTGAACGCCTCAGGCAACGAACGATTTTCTTCTTGAACTCGTCCCTCTTATGTCGCCATTCTATGGCAGCATCCACATTGGCAGGAGACTCGTCGTTGGGACACAAAAGCATCGATATAATGCTCAAGATTATGCTCTCGACAGTGTGAACCGGCACCCAGCGCTCACTCGAGTGCTCATAGCCCATAGGATCATCACCGGGCGGGTGAAGGATCGAAATGCAGACTCTTCCATCAGTAGGATAAACCTTGGGATGCCACATCTCCTAGGTGAACCTGACAATTAGAGGGCTGCTAGGATAGTCTCGTGGGAAGTGAAGAATTGAAGTCCATGATGGCGTCGAACAAAGCCTCAAGATAGAGCGTGCCAGGAGGTCCCATGATGGTGATTCTCCATTGGAAAAGGTTGTCTTTGTCGACCAAGCCAGCAAAAAATTCTTCAACTGCATGTTCAGAGATGTTCTTCAGCTCCTTTTGCAGGATGAGACTTGCTACAGAGGAAGAGCCCATTGTGTAGTTGGAGGATAAGAAAGTGTGTTAAGAAAGAAGCTATACCTCTTTTCTACAAGTCATAATTACATCCTTAAAGGCATGTTTATAGACTAACATGAACCAATGGTAGTAAAATCTTGGGAAAAGTGCATAAACTACCCTCGTGGTTTGGGTCAGTTGCAAAAAGACTCCTTCAGTTTCAAAAGTTGCAAGAAGACACCTAAGGTTAAAAATATGTTGCATTCGTCAAGAAACGTTACAGAATCAACGAATTGCCTAAACTACCCCTGTATATAACAACCTTGTATGTTTCTGAAACCCTAACATTCAATCCAAAATTTATAAACTGTCTCAAAAGAACCCGTCGCCTTCAACGAAAACCAGACAACAAAATTTAACAAATCAGGCACAAAATCAAACATATTGCTGATAAATCGAATCAAACTAGAACGAGCAGAGATCGAAGAAGACATTACATTGATCAAAAAGCGATTCCAGATAACTTTTGGATTTTAACAATAGGATAACGTTTCTGTTCACTTCGTGCTTTCGTAGACCTAGAAATTTTCAACTTCTATAGGGTTTCTGTTAATATTTAGGGCTTTAAATTCTAGGGTATCTGTTAAATTTTAGGGTTTCTGTCTAGTCTAGGGCTTTCTGTAATCTACTCTTTCAATCAATTCAAAGCCATGCAGCTGATGTACTCCCCTTCCCTCCTCCTCCCCCGACATTATATAGTGCTAAAATTTGTTGACAATTGTTAATTTAATTGTGGTCCCCCTTTGTCCCCCACCATATGCAGCCTTATCTTATGTTAATTATTGCATGTGTTAAAAAGGACTGCTTTAGGTTAGGCCAATATTGATTTTGTTTTTTTCTATTGGCAGAATGTCAAGCAAAGTCACTATTGAAATTTGTTATGGGGGGTTTTTACAAATCCACCCAATAGGTCTTGGACTGGAGATAAAGTAGAAACTTTTGAATGTGACCCTGACTACCTATCATATTGGGAGCTGTTAGATATGTGCATGCGTTTAGGGTTACCTCATACCAGTACTATGACATATAGGATACCTGGAAAGACATTTAACAATGGGCTAATGCTTATACTTGATGATAGGGATTTAAATGATGCATTGTACCATTATCAAGGTCACAATGTAGTCATATATGTCATAAGAGGCATGGATCCCCTAGCAGTTGTAGATAACAATCCTCTCCAACTTGCAATAGGATATGGGTCAACTCCAGTAGGTGAAGTTGATGTGGCCATAGGAGATGGTGATGTTGATAATACTGGAATAGGACTTAATGAGATTGATGAAGTTGTTGTGGGTGGTGAAGCTGCTGAGGTTGGTGGGGCAGTTGGGGGTGGTGAAGCAGCTGTTGGTGGTAAAGCTACTGAGGGTGGTGAAGCAGTTGGGGGTGGTGTAACTGCTGTGGGGGTGTGACTGTTGTGGGTGGTGAAGCTGCTGAGTTTGGTGAAGCAGTTGGGGGTGGTGTAGCAGCTGTGGGTGGTGAATCAGTTGTTGGTGGTGAAGCAGCTACTGTGGGTGGTGAAGCAGATGGGGGTGGTATGACTGATGTAGGGGGTGAAGTAGCTGAGGGGGTGTGACAACTGAGGGTGGTGAAGCTACTGTGGGTGGTAAAGATACTGAGGGTGGTGAAGATGATGAGGGTGAAGAAAATGTTGAAGATGAAGCTAGAGAGCCAGATGACCCTAAGATTCCTGAGTTGGGTGAGGATTTTGAAGGGTCAGGGGATGATGATATCTTTAACACTAACCCTAAATCTAAGGGGAAGAGTCACATCAGTGAGCCCCCTGAGGAATGGTATTCTGAAGGTGAGGAAGAGGATGAACTGAGGAGTGATCATGGGTCAGATGAGGATGAAGAGACAAACAGGTGGCCAGAATTTTGTGCTGATGATTTGAACTATAAGGATGGGCCAACATTGAAGGTTGGCTTGATGTTTCCAACTAGGGAGGTGCTTAGAGCTTCTGTTAATTAAGGATTGGAGCATTAGACAGGGGTATGACTTTGAGTACCAACACAATGATAGCAAAAGGATTACATGTGTTTGCAAGTATGAAAATTGTGATTTTAGGGTGCATGCTTCTCCCATGCAAGGGACCACTCCATGGCAAATCAAGACCTTCAGACTAGATCATAGTTGTGGGAGGGACTATAATAACCATTTGGTAAGTGTTAAGTACATTGCACACAGGTATAAGGAGAAGCTGAGAGATGACCCTAACTGGAAGGTGGGAGCTATGAAGAAAGAAATATACAGAGACATGTTTACTAATGCAAGCAAGCATAAAATATATAGGGCAAAAAGATTAGCAAGGGAACAAATAGAGGGGACAGCAAGGTTGTGGGATTATGGGGCAACACTGCAAAAGCACAATCCTGGGACATGCTTCAAAGTTGAGACACTTAGGCCAAGTCCAGAGTTAGCACCTGTTTTCAAGAGGGTCTATGTTAGGTTTGAGGCATACAAAACTAGCTTTTTAAAAGGAAGCAGGCCCTTTATTGGACTAGATGGTTGTTATCTTAAGGGCCTTTATGGGGGACAGTTGTTGTCTGTTGTGGCTAGAGATGGGAATGATAACATGTTCCCTGTTGCTGTAGCTGTTGTTGAAGCAGAAACCAAGGATAGTTGGTCTTGGTTTTTTTACAGAACTGGTTGATGACCTTGGGGGTTGTGACAATTTGGTATTTATTTTTGATAGGCAGAAAGGGTTGGTGGAGTCATTCAAAGATCTCCTACCTACAACAGAGCACATATTTTGCATGAGACACATGTATGCAAACTTTAAAAAAAAGATGGGGTGGTAAATAGGTGAAAGACTACTTATGGAATGCTGCCAAGGCAGGAACTGTTAATGATTTCAATCACTGGATTGGGAAAATCAGGAATTTAGACAAAGATGGTGAAATTATGAAGTACTTAGAACAAATACACCCCACTCAATGGTCAAGATCTCACTTCAGTACTCATTCTAAGTGTGATACCCTGGTTAATAACCTAAGTGAGTCATTTAATGCATACATCATTGAAGCAAGGGACATGCCTATTGTCAGTATGCTTGAGTGGATTAGAAAAAATTTGATGAACAGGATACAAATTAAGAAGAAAGGGATGGAAAAAATTTGAGGGTGCAATCTGTCCTAATATTGTGAGAAAGTTGGACAAGATTGTGGTAGAGGCTAGGAATTGTTTTGCAAGTTGTTCTGGTCAACTTGAGTTTGAGGTGGAGCATTTCAACAAAACCAGGGTTGTCAACTTGGGTGCAAGGACATGTAGCTGTAGGATGTGGGATCTCACTAGGATACCCTGCTGTCATGTTGTGGCTGCTATATTTGTGAACAGAGATAAGCCTGAGACATATGTAGACAAGTGTTATAGCAAGGATGTTTATTTGGATGCTTATAGCAGTATGATACATCCTGTTCCAAGTGAGGATGCATGGGTTGTTAGTGGTTTGGATGCTTTAGCCCCACCTTTCTATAGAAAACCAACTGGCAGGCCCAAAAAGGTGAGGAGAAGAGGTGATGATGAGGCCAGAAATCCTTCTACAGTGGGCAGGAGCAACAAGTATGTCACATGTGCAAGGTGTTTGGAAAGGGGTCACAACAAAAGGTCATGCAAAGGCCCAGTCCATCCACAATCTAGACTTGTAAGACAATCCCATGAGGTATGGCCCATTACACATGATATAACTTATCTCTACAACTTAGTTTAATCATTCTTGTATGGCTGATTTTAAGTTTAATCTGATCTTATAGGCCAACACAAGCAAGGGAAAGGAAAAGGCAGTGGATAGTACTGTGACTCCAATCAAAAGAAAAAGGGTACTGTCTTTTTCTTTTCCATTTGGAAATGCAACATCATTTGCATTTTTTGATTTATGAGGAGAAAGGGTTCAAATTGTTATGAATATATGATTATGAGAAGATTGCATTAAACAACCTTGTGGTTTATGGTAGTTGCAAAAAGGCCCCTGTAGTTTGAAAAGTTGCATCTAGTGTGTGGTTATGATAGTTGCAGTGGACCCCTGTTATGCAATTTCACTCCCTTTTTTAGTACAATGTCTTTTTTTTTTACTATAATGTACTCACTACAAATTTACATTTTTTAGGGAAAAAGACCCCCTAATCAATCAGGTCCACAGCCAACTCCTCCACAGACATAGAAAACTCCTCCACAGCCATCTCTCATTATGCATACTGTTTCACAACCATCTCCTCGCACAAGGCCAGCTAGCCAAAAGGAACAGGTAAATTGATGCAGCTGTTATTGTGTGTTTATCTTGTTTGCATTTTCCCTTATGTTTAAACAGTGAGATTGTGTTGTTTGCCAAAATTGTTTCACAGCCAACACCTCCACCTAGGGAAACTGCTTCACAGCCAACTCATGCTTCAAGACCTGTTACAAGAACACAGCTAAGGGCTGCCTGGGTTCCACCTGGAGCTACAAGTCAGAGACCAACCTCAACATCACGGCCAACAGTTACTGCTTCTAGGCCTCCAACAGCTCCCATGCAAACTTTAAGGCCTCAAGGTAGCACTGGAGGAGTTGTGATGGCTGAAACAACAAGGGGAAAGTCCAGGTTATCTGTTGCTATGGGAAGGGGATCAAAAGTTGGCCAGACAACATCTACCAAGGGTTCTGCATCAACTGCCAAAGGTGCTAAGAGCAGGGTTGAACCACATGTTGGAAGAGACAAGGGGCAGAAGTAAGGACAACTAAGTGATTGGATTGAGGCTGTTTTGGAGTAATTTACCCAGTACAGAATTGTGGTCTATGTATTTTGTAAAACATCATTTTGTGTAGCTAGGACAAAATTGAGAATGTTTTGGAGTATCATGGTAGGACAAATCTATGTTTTGAATAGCATTTGTCCATTAAAATTGATACTTGTGTATAGCATTTGTCCATTGGAATGCAATCTAGAATATTTTGGAGTAGAATCTGGAATTGAGGATATGTTGTGTATAAAAACTGGAATATTTTGGAATACAATTAGCAGATGGAATATTTTTTGTGTTGTGATTTCAATTTTGCTATTAGTTTAGCCAGGACATCATTTGAACACCTTCATGAGAAATCTCAAACATCAATTGCATCAAACACCTTCATGAGAAATGCAAACAGAAACATCATTGTGATTATTCATTTGAACAACATAATAAAGGTACACATAAATCCCCCAAGAAAAAACAACTTCATAAACTTCACAATGGCTTCAATCCCTTCAAGTTTGGTAGCCAATTCATTACACCTACAACCACAACTTTGAGCATTTAAACCCATACAGTTTCCCCCAATGCCTCTCTTCTCATCTTGGCTTGCATTATAGGGTTGGCACCAAGCCCAGAAATTGCATTCTCCTTTGTCACATACATAAAAAAGCCTCCCACAGCTTGCTTTCTTCTCATCTTCAACAACTTTTATCCTAGCTCTCTTATTACAAAGACAAAACTTCCATGAATATCTTACATCAACCACAGCTCTCACGGCTTGTCCACTTGTGCTTGAAGAAGACATTTACCTAGCCAATGTGACATTTCATCAAACACTTAGTGTGCAAAAAAATAATAGAAGAAGAATGAAAGAAAAAATTCAGTTTGAAAGAAAACACAGCATATTATACCTTCAATCTCTTCAATGTGTCAATTTGAACTTCAACTTCAAGCTGAAGGGGGCTGATTTGAACCAATTTCCTCTCTACCAGCTCTTCATGGCTGGTTTAGAGGTTTCATACCTTATAATGGTCAAAGAGATCTATCCAAGGGCAAAAACGGGTTTCCAATGAGTATTTGGCAATGCTACTTGCCATCTAGGCGCGTTTACCCCAAATGCTGTTAAAAGAGACGGGTTTCTTGATGGATGCAACACATTTTTAACCTCAGGTGTCTTCTTGTAACTTTTAAAACTGAAGGGGTCTTTTTGCAACTGACCCAAACCACGAGGGTGGTTTATGCACTTTTCCCTAAAATTTTTGTTGCGAACATAATTCAAAACATACTTAATTTAGGATTCATGTGTATTTGACTCCTCATTTTATAGTAAGTTCTTAAAAGAATAGCAGTTTCCAAATATAGTTCGTGTTTGTATTGTGCTCGTTTTAGTTTTCTACTTGTCCTTTTCTCATTCGGAATATTGGTGCAAAACAGAGGGTACCCAGAGCACGGGGGGAGGGGGGAATAAGAGGCTTTTGGTACCCGGTACGGAGAGAGAGAGAGAACAAAGTATGGTCTGAATCTAGTGTAACCACCAGAGAGACATATGCATGCTAAGCTTGTCCATTAACCCGTGTAGAGAGTTGTCGCGTCCATTGCCCACTCCAACGTTGCAAGGTTTAATTGTGCAATGACCATTTGCCAGGGATCCCAAGTGATACTAGAGGGAACTGTCAAACTTTGATAGAAAACAAAGCTTTCATGTTGCAGACAATTGTTCCGCCTACATTAATTGCAAGAAGAAGCTCAGTTTGCTGCTGCATTTTCTTATTAATAATCAAACAAGAAGATGGCTCTTTTTCTCGCAATAAAGAAGGGAGAGTGTTAGTATCGCTCACGGAGCAAAAACATTGGTATGCAATGAAAAAGAATAATTGTGAGAACTGTAACATAGAGAGGATAAGGCAAAATATCTAGACACGAGATTTAATGTAGTTCGGCTAATAACGCGCCTACCTCCACGGGACATGCAAACTTCTTCGTACTATGAGAATATCCAACTAGATACCCTTGCATCTCTCCATGAAGAAGGATGGTACTCAACCTCTGCTGCTCACTCATTTTGGGAGGATCTTGGCAATGGATAAAAGACCTTATTTATAGATACTTTCTAATTGCACATGTGTGTTAGGTGTGCCACCAAATCTATAGTAATGTTGGCTCCAAAAGCCTACAACCATTTTTGTTGTAGTGTTGTTGGTAGATTTCTCATGCCAACAACGATGCAATGTCAACATTTCAACAAGCTTGATATATTGAATAACATTACTTTGGTGGCTAATGGTTGGTGGCAAAGAAGTCACAAGACAAGAGAGAATGGGAATGTTATCCATAGGCATCTCCTGAAAGTAAGAATCTGAAGTCCTGAGGAACATGATGACACATCAATACATCACCCATCGTTTTAGAGATCATCGGTTGGGATATCAATCCAATTGGGCTAGATTAAGTAAATTAGCCTTGGCTATTACAATATACAGCATTTGGGAAGAGAGAAATCAAGAATCTTCACAGGGAACAAGCAAGGTTGCTCTGAAATTATTGCAAAAATCCATAAATGGATGCTCTATAGAGTATTGAACTGAAAAGGAGTTGTGGCCTCCCATACCAACAAGAAGTTATGCAGCAACTGGGAGCTGCCACTGACAGTGCTGCAAAATTGAGTTTCTATGATGTAATGTTGTTTTTTCTGAGGAAAAGAGAGTCTAGTAATAGACTGGAAAGAATGTAAGATGATTTTGGATTTTCATTGGTAATAAAGGACCTTTTTACCAAAAAAAAAAACAACGGTGGGTTCGGAGCTATTGGGTTTTAGAACCATATCTTCGGTATATAGAAGAAAAGTGTTTTATGCCTACTTAGCCTTCAGACGCCTCATAATTCGGGGTAATATGGCTTCCTTTCTCGCAGCAGCATCACTCGGAGTTAAGCATATAGATTTGTAAGATGATAAAAGAAGCATAAGGAGCAAATAAACGCATGTTGACATAGCAGAGCAAATATGTATCAGTCAACCTGCACAAGTATACATGAATATGCTATCCGATGGTGGATATGCATTCTTTAATTCTTGTAAATGACATCGCAATCGGAACATCGATCCAGTTGAGGCTACCAATGTGTACAACAGTTTGAAATATATAACATTCTTGAATTTTCCACTATCTGGATCATACGAAGCTAGAGTTCTGCCTCTGTACTCTACCAAGATCTCCCCGTTCTTCAGAAGGCATAAAACTCTGGCTAATCTCTCACTCAGAATATTCCTCCAAATCCCAAAGGATTGTTGTAGTGCTTGATTCAATAATCTTGGCATATAGTCTCCAAGGCTATACTGTTTGATCCAAGACTCTTTCAGATTGTACTCTTTCATAACCCAAATCTCATATTTCGCGTAAGGCCGATAAACTGCTGCAGCGAGACATCCTCCTAGAACAGCAAGATGATAATTACACTTGTTTAGGCCACCTAATCAGGTTTTGGAACCTCCGAGAATCTCTCATCTGCTAGGTCAAAGGAAATAATTATTCGCCCACGAACAACATAGTGTCTACTAGCTCGGCTTAGCCAATGAAGCTTTCCATTCACCAAAATAGCCTTTGATCGCCGTTCGAGCTGATAAGGTACGTTCCCAATACTTCGCCAAATATCTCTACCAAGACTTAACATTTGAACCTTTGAATGGGGACAGTCGTAATTTCTGAACCTACGAACACGCCAGGATCCGACGTATGCATTCCTGTAGTAAACCATCTTAACCACCTTGTACTCATTGATTACCGGATGAAAACCAAATCCAATCATCACTTCATGTTCTTCATATTGCCTTGATTTTGGCAGCTCTTTGTAGATCCCAGTAAAAGGATTATACACAAAAATTGAATCACCAAATAGAGAATCAGATAAGCATAACAACCCATTACAGGAGCCTACCACATTAAGATAAATAGAGGATGCTTAGATCGATAACAACAAAGTAATTAGCATATTATAAGACGGAGAGTACAAGAAACTAACCATTGACTATCTTTTAGCATATTATAAGACGGAGAGTATGAGGGTGTTTGGGATTGATTATGGAATAGTCAAACCTGATTTAATCTTAAATCAGGTATGTGGGTGTTTGGCAAAAGAGATTAAGAGATTTAATCCATCTCCAGAAGCTAAAAACTAATTTAATTCATAATCCTCAAAAGTGAGGATTATGAAATAAATACTTGTTTTATAATCAGATTTGACCTTCTAATTTACCATCTTATCCCCATTTTTTCACAAAAAGACCTCTCATACCCCTCAATTAATTATCTTAGATAGTTTTTAGAGTTTATCTCTTCTCCTATTACTAAACTCTTCTCCTACAGCTAGATAATCTTTTTTTTTTTGCTTAAGATAAACTTTATTTGTAATTTGAGAATGTTATCATACTATAAGCAATAACATGAGATTGTTTGTGTTTTTAATTTAAAATAAAAAGTAATAACTTCCGTAAGTAAGTGAAAATAGTTATTTTAATAATTTATTTGGGCATTATACGAATAAAAGTTATGTTAACGTTGCTTGAATATTAGAATATGTTTATTGAGTGTCATCTATGGTCATTTTGTAATAAAAAATTAATTTAAGTACTTTTTATCCAAACACTTCTTATAAATTTAATCTAGTTTATAATTAATTTTGCCAAATAACAAACTGATTCTAATTAAATCAGATTTTGAAAACTGATTAAGATTTAAACTGAATTATTTTTTTTTTAATCAATTTCAAACGGGAGTCTTGAAGACATTTTATGACGCAATCTGAAGTTTTCACAATAAGTGGAGCAGAAGGGGGTGTGATGACCATGAGTAATGATGGCGACCCGGATGAGAAGAAATTCCTAAAGACCAGAATTATCGACCCCTTTTTTGCAGTATTTTCGCCTATGCGAGGTAAATATGCTAGCATCTTCCTTTCTATCTTCTCTTCCTTTTTCATTTTCTTGGAGGACCATCTCTCGGTTTCCAGAAGATGCACGTACGAATTGTAGCCGCAGCAAGTATATGCAGAGGCTTGTGTAGAAAATGTCATATCTTTTTGGAGCAAGTTCTAGTTCAAAAACCACCAAATCCAAGAACACAAGTGCTCGGCAGGCAATGCTCGGGCTGATCAGCCTCGTTGAATAGGCTAATCCCTAGCGTCAACTGATTACACCAATTAAATCAGTTTGCTTCATCAAAAAAACTTTACTGCTAAGTTCTGCTGCCGCTTGCAGGATCATACTGTTCTCCTTCTCTAGGCATAAGAGGTGCTTCATCATTAATCAAAGCATCCCCATAAAATAACTGCGCGAATCCCTATGAGTAACACTGAGTTGGTATGGGCACAAAATGAGCGAAACCAGCCCAACTTTTCTTGCAGACACCGGAACATCATTATTCTTTGTAAACCGCATGTGTCATAACAGAACTGTAAAAGGCACAGCCCTCACGCCCTGAAATCAAAATGTGGACTGGAAGGGTCACAGAAATCAGAAACGTAATCGTCACACGAACAAGAACCCACAATCCTGAGCAAAACACTGGTCAAGAGTTGGGTTATGCCAATGCAGGGCCCTATTTTGTCGAAGATGTTTTTGCGCCTATTAGTAGGTGATTGTTGCTGTTAGATTGGATGGTGTGATTGAGGTGTGAAGTGCAATCAGGGTTCGTGACGAGACAGTATCATGACTTGCGGAACCTTATGAGGATGTCAGGCAAAGTCGACTCGAAGGAGGTAGGCACAACATTATTGTATACCAGCTTCCACTCTATCAATGGCAAGTTTTCGACCAAATTTCCTTGGTATACCAGGTTTGATCCCCAGAATGATCATGATCACAAACAATTAAAAACACTGATAACGTGACCAGTTTGGATGCATTCAACCAACCCAGTAGGATAAACATATACAAGAAAGCAAAGTAACTCGTAGTCATGAACTGTATAATGAATTTTGAAGCAGAGAAGTAACAAGAAAAGAAGAGAGAAATAAACAGCTTTGCTCGCACATAAACTGGCAGATAATTATTATAATACAAATCTCAGTTGACAATTAAAGCACCAGACATGACCTTATTCGCAAAATTACAAAGACAGAGCAAACCAACCTCTGAACATACAAGCAACAACATTGCCCCATGTAATGACCAAATATTCATTATAATAAGTTCATCTCTATAATTAGTCCCTTAGTGGAACTTTATCTAGCTATCACCCTACTGTTAACAT
Source organism: Escallonia herrerae (assembly GCA_033070095.1). Taxonomy (NCBI): domain Eukaryota; kingdom Viridiplantae; phylum Streptophyta; class Magnoliopsida; order Escalloniales; family Escalloniaceae; genus Escallonia; species Escallonia herrerae. The sequence continues at coordinate 27,012 of JAVXUP010000285.1, forward strand.
CACTCAATCACCCAATTTGTCATGTGCAATACGTTCACATTTCTATCTACTGAAATAAATAATCAGAAGTACTTCCTCCCAGGATCTGCACAGTATGTGTACAGTAGGCACCCTTGCAGTATCTCGCTGAAAGGAGAACAGTTCATGTGGCTAAAATCCAACCTATATTTCAAGCATCTTACCATCACCTAAGTGGAAGCTGCTTCAAGGAAGTGATTCGAGTGCTAGGTAATATGAAGTATGGCAAGAAGATATAATATGAAGCAGGGATATATAGTACACAGAAAACATCCCCAATTTGCTTATGGTGTCCTCAGCAACTGATTGAATAGCCATAGGAGTTGATGCCTCCCTTGCTGGATCAATGCCTTCTTAACCATTCATCTAGAAAGTGCACGCATCACCCCTGACATCGAACCGTTAGCAAGCATTTAGCTTGATGTCTACTAAATTCTGAATACTCATGTATATAACCATTTTAACGGGGAAACCCTAGTGTTTCATCAAAGGTTCATTCTTAACCAACAATAAAAACATAAGATACCAAATTAATCCTACACCTACGAGTGTGTCTTCTTCTTTATCACAGAAAAAACAAGAAAGCTTGAAGGATTACCGCATAAGGAAGAAAAAACCACTTGAAGAGTCCATCATGCCATCTTATAGCAGTGGGGGATGTCTGTAGTCAGCCGATAATTCTGCCTCGAGCGTTAATCCGGAAGCAGCTCGGAGTCATCACCGGGTTAGATCACCATCAGAAATGCAGCAAAAGTCAGTGCCTGTCTTACTTAGTCAACCATACTCAAAGAAGCGCGCCGCTGCTGAATAAAGCTGTTCTTCTTCAAACGGCTTTAAAACATAACCATCCATCCCGCACTTCATGCATTCCTCATTTCTTGCTTGAATCACATCAGCTGTCATTGCCAATATTGGTGTGTGCCAATGAGCCACATTTCCAAGCGTCTCAGTTGATGCTTCGTCGGAACCAATTTTCTCATTGGTCGTGCTCTCTAGACTGCGGATTCGTCTCGTAGCTTCAAACCTGTGCAGTTGAGCAGAAAATCAAACTCCAACGGATATCCTAGAAAGGATAATCAAAAGGTACACAGTCGGGGGAGATCTTCAAATGATTGGAATCTCGCGTTTGAGAATCCATCATCCATCACTGCTATTCGTGTCGCGTAGATATATATTGTGATTTTTGTATAAGCACACCATAGTGGAAGATGAAGGATACAGTCTCCAAATTAGCTAGCTCAACCAAAAGTACCCTAAGGAAAGACAATATCAATCTAGAACTATGGTGCATACCTAGTTTGCAATTGGAAGTTCTGTCAGCCAAGATGACCAACACACGGTCTCTAGTCCACCATAATAGACTATCGCTATAAGCAAGCATTGGAAGCAGTATAATATGCGGGTATTGCAAGTCCTGGGCACAGGCAAATAGAAACAGACTTTGATCTTGGATCTACACTTAGAATTGCTATTTTAGGAATAGCACAAATTTGAGCTTCTTTTTTTTCTTTCCTGTTCATGGAAAGCTATTGAACTTGGGACTAGCCATAAAGTTAACCACTCGAACTTTCAAGGCATGCTTAGGTTCCTCTGAATAAAATGTTGAAAAAAAAAATTAGAGATCTTCAGATACAGTTTGAGGTGATTACCCATCCATCTCTGGCATTTGGAGATCCATGAAGCAAGCATCAAAGTCATGGGGTGGCTTAAGCATCCTTAAAGCAGCCTTCCCGCTCTCCGCACAGGTAACAATTGCTCCATACTTCTTGAGAGCACCTTCCGCCACTCTTCTATTAACAAGATTATCATCAACCACCAAAATCTTCTTGCTTCGGAGTAGACTCCCAACAGTAGGTTTGCCGCTCCTTATTTGTGTCTTCTTTCCATTTTTTAGGGTCGCTTGGAAGCAGGAAATTAACACGCTCAGCCGGAGAGGCTTTGTCAGAACATTATCCACTAAACCAGCTGATTTCAAATTGCACTTGGTGGAGCCGATGGAAGTTGCCAATAGAAATATCTTTGGCGTGGTTGGTGACATGTTCATGGTCGCCTTCCTCCTGAGCTCTTTGAGCTGATGATGCAATGAAAGACCAGCCTCCTCATCGCAAACATCTTGGTCAACAAGAATGAATGCTAAAGCTGCTGATGCACTGGCCACAAGAAACAAGTGTCATTAGGACATCAAAGATGTAGGATGCTAATAAAACGTATTTTTTCACCCCCACCCCCCTCTCCCCCTACCCCATTTCCTTTATACAATGACACATATTTTCAGTTGAAGCCACTGTTTATTTTCCATAAAATATGCTGAAAATGAATCTACCTTGTATCGGAGTTAGAAGACACATTAGAACATGCAGAATCCAGACTGGATGCTCTATCCACAGATATCCCTAATCTCTGAAGATGGTACCTTGCCACCTCAGCACGAATGTTTTTCCCATCAACTACCAAGGCTTTCAATCCCCGGAACTCCTCAACAGCTGGATGGAACCGCCTTGACTTTGTATCCAGAGAACTTGTTTCTCCAATTGCAAAAGCTGCAGTAAACGAAAAGGTACTGCCAGTTCCAGGTTCACTCACAAAACCAATTTCTCCCCCATAAGGTCCACTAAACGCTTGCTAATGCTCAATCCTATTCCTGTTCCACCATATGTTCTTGATGTGGAACTGTCCGCCTGCATAAAGGGCATAAAAATGCGGCTCTGTGCTTCTGGAAGAATTCCCACACCCGTATCTTCAACCGTCACTAATACTTTGACCATTTCACTTTCCTTAGCTGACTCTGTGCCTCTTAACTTTGTAAAGCTTTCCCAGCTTTTCCATCGGTCAACCACGGGGAACCCACTCAATGTATTATAAGAAGTGCTCGATGAGCCTTGAAACTCGGTCAAGCTTTGTCTCAGCACTTCATCCTTCACATCTACTTGACAACTAACTTCATCGGCAAGATGCACCGAGATAAATATGTGCCCTTTGTCTTGTGTGAACTGCAATGTTGACAAGTAAAGTGAGTTCAACATGCAACCAATAACCTAACCCCCGAGAAGATAAATTTGCATGACTAAATAGTATATGCATGCATGATGACATTGTTCAATGCGGATACCTCAGTCATATGATGCGAGTTAAAATGTTAAAAGTGTTGTAGACACTTCCTAGCAAAGCGATTTAGTAATCACGTGAAATGAGAAGGATGGGGAGTTAGAGGGGCTAGAGAAGACGCAGGAAGGGGTTGTGCTGAGATGAAGGATGAACAAAACAGGTATGACTCGTTTGTCTTTTCTAGCACACTATCAGTAGGTGGCTTGGAAGCATGATCAGAAGACCCGCTCCATCAAACTGGTGCGGCTGTGCCACCTTGTTTGGAAGCTGCTCGGAGGACACTAAGTAAAAGAATGTGCTACTTGCGTTTATGCTTCGCTAAGGTGATGCCAAAGTCTGTCAAGGACAACATTCTCAGTTGGTCCATATACACGTGGTGGATGAGAAGGGATGAGGGCTCATGAAAGATTATCCACTTGTGTCCAACTATCTGTGACTGAAAAACGAGATTAAATGCGAAACTCAACCGACCTTTATTGAATTTCCAACCAGATTTGTGATTATTTGTCTGAACCGTCCAGGGTCTCCAACAACAACTTCAGGAACTTGCTCGGACACATAAATGGCCAACTTCACAGCAACAAAAGAAGAGAGAATGTTAGATTAATAGCAAGAACAACCAAACATTAACAAAATTACAAAACCCAAGAAAAAACTCATAATTGAAACATACAGCTTAAATTATACCTCAACCCCTTTCTCATGAGATTTTCCTGAAAAAAGTGATAAAACATGATCCAGAACAGCACGCAGATCAAAATGTACAGCCTCGAGCTCAAGCCTGCCTGATTCAATCTTAGCCTGATCCAGAACCTCATTAAGCAATGATATCAAATCTTTTCCACTAGCATGAGCAGTCTGTGCATAATCTAATTGGTCTGCATCAAGATTTGTGTCCATAAGCCTCCGCAGCATGCCTGAATTTGAACCGATGATATACTATGTCAATAGTTCATGAAAATGTGTGCATAATACTTGTGAAGTTAGAAAATTCTTCCGTTACCTAAAACGCCGTTCATTGGAGTCCTGATCTCATGTGAAACTGTTGCAAGAAACTACAAGATTGGATACTTTGGTCAAGTATATGGAGAAATGATACATGAGGAACTATAACACTTTATAGCATTTCACATAATAACTATAATGTACCTGAGATTTTGCTATATCTGCAGCTTCTGCACGATGCTTAAGCTCCATCATCTCCCGATAGTCATGCTCTACTTTTGCAATTCGGTTTATGGCAGCATGAAATATATGACCCAGAAGCAAAGTTATCACAAGAACTCCAACTGAAGCTGTTATTGCTGTCCAAGGTGGAGAAGGCCTCTGCTTGAATCTATAAGCAAGTATTGGAGAAGTTAAACTAAAACTAGGAAATGCATTGAGGTCTTACTGTTCAGTAATATCGGCACTGAATTTCTAATAAAATCTGACCTGCAATGCATCTCATGCTTCCGAGCTGGATCCCCAAAATCCAGGTTGCTAATATGCAGTAGCCCCGTGTCAATCACATTAGTGCCATACATATTAATTGGTTCAGATTGGTTGGTTGTATCGTAAACATTAACAACAATATTTTGTTTGCTCGCAAGCTGATGTAGAAGCTTCTCCACTAGTGATGGGACATCATAAGATGCACCAAGATACCTTTTTAAAGAAGCAAACCCAGTTAAATAATCAATAATTTGAAATGTGTGGAGAAAATCACAACAAAGGATATGTTGGTGTCTGTATTGCACGAGGAATCAATATACTGCAAGGAGCTAAACTTACCCAACAGTGGCATTAATACGTTGCTCTGACGTAGCACCTGGAGGAAGTTGAGAGCTGTAGACTGCAAAAGTAAGTACAACACCTAGGTGATTGGACTTCAATAGCTTAAAAGGAGATGTCAGGACTCCCTTTTCAGATGCCCTTGCTCGCAATATGTTCTCGCGGTCTTCCTATAACAACAAACATCATGATGAGTACTGAGGTATACGAGTAACCTCATGAAGCCTGATTGCTCTCAGCAAAACTATTTCCCGAGAGAGTGACTCCTGTATAACACACAGGGTGATTCCTCTCACCAAAACTATTTCCTGAAATTAACCTTTTCCAGCAGACGGATTGGGGGTGCAAAGGCTGGAGAAATCATAATCACAGATTATACATTTGTATATAGCAAGTTGCATGTGTGTTTGAATAACAGATGAGAATAGTTTTATGAACTTTAGACTGCATTTTATCTTGATGCTATCTTGCACTAATACCTGCTCCCAACTATTTTTCAGCATATCAGGTGGCTTGAAACCACGACCCATATCATGAGCTAACTAGGTAAAAAGTAGGATCATCAACGAATTTAAGTTTGTTTTTTGCTTCTGTATGAAAGAAGGGTAATCAGTCATATGATTGTAGTTATTCGCATCGCGTGTCATTATATCAGTACAAAACTCAAAATTCTAGACCCCGCCACCCTCTTTCCCAAACTGATCCAAGAACAAACATGATTCTATTCTCAAACCAAATCGCAGCTGCTTCCTGTTGTTATTGCTGTTTGAGTATTCCCTACGACTTGAAGGTTATACCTACGACTAGATCTACTGTGTTTTAGAGAACTGATCTTCATCAAAAAGGGAAATCCAACCAACACTTGATTTGGAAATCTCTGATTTACTAGCCTATACAAGTTCTTACAGGTAGACAATCGAACTAGTGAGACTTTTTAATTATTACAGGAATTAGGTATCTCATAAGATAAATGAAGCATACCTTTCCAGACATCATATCAATAGAGACAATATGGGAGACAGTTTCTTGAGAGAATATAACGGGCGCATATTCATCTTGAACAGGTGACGGATCCAAATTCTCTGGGATACAGTCTTGGACTAGTGTCTGGTCCTCAGTCTCCATTTTCCTTATTGTCCATCCATGCTTCTTCTCGAATCTCTCTCTTTCGTGATGAGGAACCCTCAAAGCATAGGCAACGCCACTAGTAAGTGGCCTCTCAAAGGCCGTCCTCTCGGTGTATTCTCCGAATGTTTTCTGTGTGATAAGAGAAAAATCTTCAAGGTCAAAATCATCATGAAAGCATGGAATATATTTGTTAAGCATGATAATATTGTTGCGCCCATTCTCTAAAGCTTAAGCTTTAAAATAGATGGTAACTAACATAGTATAAGAGATCTAGTTTGGCAAGGTCTTGGGTTCAAGTCTCCCTGGTTGCATTTGGTTCCCCTTTATGTTACAGTGCAACTTGCAATCTTTATATTGTGCACTTAATGGTCGTGCAACTTGTTTGTCTCTCCACATGCAATCAAGGGCTAGCACTTGACGGAGAGTGTTAAGTATGATAACATTGTTGGGCTCATTATCTAACAACATAAGCATCTCGACCAGATAATAATAGATTAAAAATATCTTAAGAGTTAACTTGTTCTATATAAGATCTTTGCCATATATATAGGGCGAAAAAGTGAGAGAGTACTGAGAATATACCTGGTCGATTGCCGAATGTTTCTTTCCATGGTGAAATGTTGAGACAAGAATAGCCAAGGCATGAACATGGTTCATGCTCACATTGAATTGATCCTGCAACATTCGGGCCCGTTCATCACACATATTTGCCAGCGTTTCCTTCCTCCTGAAACTAATATCTTCATTCAAGTACCAGAATAACCAAATGGATCCAATCACCCCAGCTAAGACGAATATAAGAAGGAGCTTCTTCCTCCACTTCCCAGCACTTCTGGAGGAAATTTGGGCTTGCTGTTGCTGCTTATGCTGTTGCAGTTGTAGCAGCTGCCGCTGCTCTGGCAATGGCTGCACCTCAACCAACTTTTCCTCTTGATTCCTCCAAAACATCACATTTAAACCAGGAATGTGACAGCTCACTCCTATTCCAATGAGGACCCACCAGCATATTTTCATCAAACAGAAATAGAAGTTCTGACAATGCTCTCTTGCCAGATTCTCAAACAACATTGTCCGCCCTGCATTCTGATCGAAGACATAAAAGTATAAAAGTATTTATTTCCAATAGTATTCTTGGCAGGCAAATTGTTTACAGCCACACACCCAAAAAATCGGATAAACTCTTTGCATACCCAACCTCTTACCAGATAATATTTAGACATACGACTTCACAAGCATAAAAAACTCAAAACCAAGCTCGACGGACCCGCTCCCACCACAAACGAAAACAATTCGGAAAATTAAAAAGAAACCAGTAGCCCTTGGATAGCAAAGGCTGTACCTATTTATAACCCTGGTACCTTAGCAAATTTGATGGCAACATAGATATAGGTAATATACATACTTCCACATTTATTAAGCACAGAATGCTGTAAGAAAAGGAGAAAAGGAAAGGACTCTACCATGTCGTGGCCGTGATGTTGTGACGAAATTGATGAAGACGAAGATTGGAATAGGAATGATACAAACTTGGCCCTCAACAATGACAGGCCAGGCGTCCGTGGAATGTTCACCTGAGCAGGGCATTGGCCCCAGGATTCTGCATCTTTTGCATCCCATCCATGCTGCTCTTCAAATTTCTGGTTCTCTAAACTTGAAAGCTTGAGAGCACAGCCAATAATATTACTTGTAGACATTTCAACTCTTGATTGTTTGGTGCATTTCAAGGATGTTATCTGCAGTAATTGGCTCATGAGAATAAGAACCGAAAGCAAAAGGACCACACCTATGATCTTTAGTAGCTGCTAAAAAAAATTTCCTTAGCTATGACTGCACCAAGATCATAGAACTATTTCAAATTTCAGCTTACCATGTAAGTAATGAGAGTTGATTAAAAAGCCTTAAACTGCTGTCAATCTATGAGATGGTTGACCAACAGGACCATATAAGCAGCACGGAAACTATGTGTGTGTTATTGTTCGGGAAGGAGATTGAAATCTAACTTAGAATGTGCATCCAACTCGAGATGAGCGCAGGATTCAGACTGGAGCAAGAGTATTGCGGTAGACCAGTTATGTAAGAAGCGAGAATTTTTAGAGGGTGGGAGACTGGGAGTACGGGAATCTGGAAAGACGGGGTTCCCATTTTGCTTGACAGTATAAACAGATAACAGTTGTCCTCTACCGCAAATTATTTTCTACCAACTATTAGTCCTCAACTAAGATGAAATCACAAGGGAATTCAGACTACCAGATGCTCCAACGACTTAACTAATTGGAAAACAGGTAGAAGATTGTGTATGATGGTGAAACTCCCAGACGACATAAATATGTTTGCCATTTTCTATTAACCTTCATTTTCTGGCACTTTGAAGACAACTATTTGAGAGATCAACAATTTAGCTATACAACGTACACATCATCATTCCCTCTCCAGTTATTTGACACAGCCAAAAATAATCCACATTAATCCAACTTTTATATATGCACCAAAATTATAACACAAAGATTTCACTATTATCAACCATCTTAACTACCGCTCCATAAGCAAAAAATCACAATGATACGACTACACAAGTCTCACCTGATCTGATTTAAAGAATGACGAAGCCAAGGCATGGAGTTCCTCCTTGCTGACATTCAAATGTTTAAGCAAGATTCGATCTTTGTCTTCACAAATGTCTGATGCGTCCACCTTCCTTTTAGGACCTCCGTTACTCAAAACAGTTAAGAACCAAATGAAACCAATGAGAATTACCGTAAGCCACATATAGAAGTGCAGTCTCCTCCACTTGTTGCCATACAAAGATCCAGAAATAGGCCCTTTCACAAACTTCACCTGGTAATCAGTAGACAATCTGCCACTTAAGCCAGAGAGCTTGCATTTCAAGGACATATTGACCAAAACCCACTTACATATCTTCAGAAACAGCCTTGAAAGCTTGAGAGAAATCCCACAAACAGCAGAAAAACTCATCAAAAGGAAACCTTTGAAACAGAACCACTATGGAGGTTCTATCATCAGGTAGAACTGGATGAATTTCAGCTGTTTTTTTCGTAAATTAAAAGGTGAAATTGCTGGAGCCACTCCTGATCCTTCAACAAAACCCTGCACAAGAGCTACTCAAAAGCAGAGTTTATAGAGAAATCCTGCAGGAAGGCTGAACCCAGAAAGTGAAATTGCCAAAGACCCTGTAGAATCTCCAGCAAAGAAAGCTCAAATTACACTCTTTACTCTCTGGAGCAGTGGAAACCCATCAAATTCATACCTCTTTGGTGGAACATAAAGAAAAGAAGATCCTGCCAAACAACAATCTGACTAACACCCAGATATTAGTTTGGCAACTGCTTTCTATCCCACAGAGACAAAGCTGTATATGGCCTAAAGAAGTATCAAGACCAGAGCTTTTTCAAAAAAAAAGAACCCATCATTAACAGTAAATGTGGATGAAACCCAATTGTTTCAGAGAAAACCCAACTGGAACCAATGATCAGACTGTGGTATAAAAAGTAGTTCCCTTACTTTTCTTCTTTAACCCCTCTCTTTCCTCCCTCCTCCCTCCCCTCCTCCTTCCCTCTTGTTTCTCTCTCTTCAGTTGGGTGCTGTGTTGAGCATATATATGTTGATAAGGCTGGCTGTGGGTACATCATTGTCTCATCATCTAGTGGGCGAAGGTTAATAGAAAGCACGCAAAACAAAAATCAAAATCACCTAAAATAATATATATATATATATATATATATATATATATATATATATATATAAATCAGACGTTTATATTTACTGGGTGTTTTTTCTCTTTTTCTTCTTCATTTCTTTTGCTTTCGGGAAGAGTTGAAAGAGAGCACCATACAAGCATCCGGCGTTTAAAAAGATTGGGGGGGGGGGGGGGGTATTCTCTTCTGCCACTCTGCAGACACACCAATACACACACATACACTTATTCACACAAAAATACACGCATAGGGTAAGGAAGTTGGGAGAGAGGTTGAAAAAGAGGTGGTCAAGCAAGACAGTGTGCTCAGTTCAGAGATCAGTAAGGGGAAAAGTAAAGAGGGTATTGATGCTTTTAATGATACTGGGGTGGGGTCGAGGTTTGCTGGTGTACTGAACATGCACCATGTGTGTAAAACTCTCAACCTGCAGATTATTCTTGAAACTTGAATATGGAGGATGTTTATGTGGGGGCGTCCACCTGATAATGCATGTCGGGATATACTCTTTGCTTTTCTGATTACGAACAAATTACCATTATTATAGAACACCCAGTGGCCCCAGAAACGAGATTAGATAAATTAAGGACCTTTAACCAATCACCCAAATCAGAATCATGATTGGTTTGACCATAATTTGTAAGTATTCTCTCACCTAGGGTATACGAGATATTTTCATGTGATGTACTTGGTTTTGGACATAATTGTATTCTTCAACCTAGAACACTTATTGTCATGGATCTGTCTGCATAAAAGATTTTCATATAACACTTTTTTTTTCAAGCTCCCACCACCTTAAACTTGTACCCCATTCATATATGGCGATGAGATTTTGAATGTTCGTTTAATTTTAGAGAAAAAAAATAAGTTATTGCATATGTCTCAATAGTAGATAGCAAGTACGTCATCCCGACAAGGACTCTTCACCCTTTCGTTCATCGTCTTCCTCCCATCGTCTCCATGAACAACTAAAAGAACATCCAATACGCACCGGTCTCTGCCACTCAGTGATTCCACCATCACATGTTAAACCACCGCCTCTACCACAAATAAATAAATTTAGATTCTTCCACATAAACTCCTAAGTACCAAAATGCTTATTTAGCACCGTCGCACTCCCTACCACTACCACAACTAACCAAGTATACAATTAAAAATAGCACAATATACACATGTAAGACGTCATCTTTATACACCATGGCTAAAATAAAGACAGATCTCCATATAAGCATCAAAATCTAGTATCAAGAGGAGGGTGTGGGCAGTTATGGAGGGTTTGGTGGTGTAAGCATGAGAAACTGAATAACTACAGAACACCATAGGGTTGGACTAAAACCGTATACAATAAGAATAGCAGTGATAGCACATTAAAGGTGGGGTTGCGGGGAGGGGAAGGGATGATGTTTAAGAGGTTTGGTTGATTGGTTTGATTCGCGCACGATACCACTAATTATGGACTTTTATGTATAATCAGTCGCTACTTGTTTATCCATTGAACACATATTCGTCACCCATGGACTTAACAAACCAACATGTTTTATGCCAAACTAGCATGCTCGGTGCATAATTCTTGAGTTTGTTTGGAATCAAATGATTGGCTTTTTCAGAATTCTAATTTCACTTTTTGTCACATTTATTCAACTTTTGTTGCTAAAATGTTTTTTGACGGCTTGTTCATGCAATATAAACAAAAGCAAAGTTTAAAATACGAATAAAGTGATGTGATATTAACACATTTTCTAAGTTTTTTCATGTCAAACAGTAGCTTTTTGTTTGGATTAGCAGCTAATCATGTTGGTTTTGACAGAAAGCAACTTTGATGGAAATCATCTATGATTGAGATAAAGCATTGATCCGTTCATCGGTAGGTGGTATGTTGATTATCTTTCTACCCACAAAGCTTTGTCCCATGGCCATAATAAAAAAGTCAATTTTAAAGTCCAGATTGTGCCATCTTTTTTAATTATAGGAAAAAAAAATTGCCCCTTTTTTCTTGGGTTTGTGAATTCAACAATTTGTCCAAAAGCACCAAAAAAAGAAAACCTAACGCCCTAACGGCTGACTTTAATCTCTAGAAAGACTGTTTTTGTTTGTTATTTTCTAAAGTTAGATTTTGTAATTAACCACACATCGCTGACCAACTCTTGACTTTATACCAATTTGTCTTCCATTATGGGGATAGAAGAAAACAGCTAATTACCTATCTATTATACACGATGTGCGATGTTGCTCTATCACATCAAAAACGATGTACTAAAACATCATACACAGTTAAGAAAATATTGCTCCTCAGATAGAATCCATCCAAATTAACCGCTCGTGAAAAACACGTATTCACTGACTAAAGGATATATTTTTTTTTAAATGACAACTTTGCCCTCTTTTTACTTCCACTCTCATTAACTATCCCCATCGGCCACCCCCCACAGCATTACCCACCATCATACAAGCAAATACACTCACTTCCATTGTCGCTTCATGCCCCATCACCCGCTACCACACACACGCGCGCGTCAGTGGCCCCACCCCCCACCACACACACCGGGTCTTCTCTCCCGATATTATCCCTAGCAGTAGTGTGCTCTGCCGGTGGTCACCTCACTCCATTAGACATGCGCGCACTCATATTTTATAGCAATCTAATTGTAGCCAACCTTATTTTTCTCCCCCCCCCCCCCCTCTTGATTTTGAAATTTTAATTTGGATTTTAGCCCCGATTACAGCCTTTAAACCTAATTTAGATGATAGACTCGTGGATTTAAGTGGCGATAGAGAGATCTTTAGGAGGTCTGGGGGAAGCAGAGCTTGAAGCAGTGTTTAAGTGGTGTGAGAAAGAGAGGAAAGAGGGGTGAAAGGCTTTAAGAGGTATTGGCATAGCATTTGGTAAGTAGAGAAGGGTATTGATGTCATATCATCAAGTCCGTATTGATTTTATATTAAGAGCGGTGGCTGATTTTAAGTAGTACTCCCTTTGTCCCTATATATTTGATCATTTTTTTTTTTGGTTGTCACAGAAAAAATTGATCATTTTTCAAATTAACAAAAATTAATTCCATTGGTGTTTTTTCTTATTTACCCTTCTTACACTTTTGTATTCTATTTCTCTCCACATTTAATCATCTGTCGATCTATTTTTCTATCTCGTGACCCACTTTCTTCCCTCTCTCTTTCTTTCGATCTCTTTGAGTTGGGTTACAAACTCTTAAAATATAATCAATATCATAAATAAGTGTGCAAGTCGAACACGACCAATTAATTAGATACGGAGGGAGTGTTTTATTTTGAAGTGAAGGAGATAAATTACAAATTGCATAAAATAGAGGTGATCACTAGCTATTTTTCCCATAGGTTTTCATTCATCACCTTCATCCGTTGCAATTGCAATCATATATGACAGACTTATCCATTTTTTTATTTTGGAAAGGCTTATTTATGACGCTTTTGGCGGTAATATTCTTTTGTTCACGCTTTACATTGTTTTGAATGCTATAATTGTTTTGACATTAGGTCAAATTTTGTTTAACACTCTTTAGTATGTATCAGTAGTAGAATAGCTTCAGGGATTATAATAGCCGTTGAGGCTACGTAACAATATATCTACAGAATAACCTAATAATCAGCAAAAGTTGGTATACATTGTCAACTAGCAAAGCAAACGAAATTTGTTTCGGAAGAGTATGTTTGAAATTACTTACAGTTTTGTTTTTCAGTTTTTAAAAAAATAAAAATCAGTTTAGTTTTATTTTTTCACAAAAATAAATAGGTGTTTGATTATTCAGTTTTTATTTTGAATTTTTTCTTTGTTGGTGGTGGTGATGTTTTGAGTTTTCACTTTGGTGGCGGCCGTGGTGGTGGTGGTGGTTATGGTGGTCTTAAAACAAAAATAACAGCTGAAAACCCAAAACTCCAAAATAGAAGTTTTCAAAAATAGTCATGTTTTTAAAAACCGGTTTTCAAAAGTGAAAGGAAAAAAAACTGTGCATCAAATGTGTCTTTTTTTTTCTCCAATTTACAAAACTGGAAACTTAAGTGATTTCAAACGTTACCTTAGGCTTCCATGCAAAAGTCAATAATCTCTTGCTTCCTTAAATAAACTGCCATGAATGTACGGATATATTAGCACATGATGTATCATTTCTTATTCAGACAGCTGCTACACTAATGTTCTCAAACCTTTCTATGGCCGTATAAAAGTTTGAGTTAATGTAAACAATGACATGCACGAGCCTCTGATGCTTAACTCATTGTAGTGCCTTTAATACTGCCATTTGCTGAAAATGGATCTAGAAATTTATAAATAAAAAAAAGTGTTGTCGTCGATCATTTGTACTTCCAAAGGCTTCGTAACACTTGTACCTACTTTGACTCTCATGCAATGATGTTAAAACTTGCATCCAACACGAAAAAAAATATATATATGATCGTTTTGACAATGACAAGAAGCCGAGGAGAGAGTGTAGCATTTACCTATCGGCCTTTAATTTATACTCGCCATCGATTTCCCATTGGTGAAGAGGGGTGGTTAGGCCATATGCATCAAAGCTGTCCAAGTGGATTTGAAAATGGATTGCAACTTCAAAAAGATGTACGTGAGGCTAAATGAAAAATGATTTAATTCCTATGTAATTAAATGCACCAAAGACCGTAAAAAACGAGGTTAAAACTTTGCATTGTACCAAGGCAACATTTTTATATATTCACATAATAAACTATTGAAAAACAAATACGACAGACAATAGAGGTACACATTTTGCAATCTAAACTTCATCTTCGTCGCTAGAACTATTAAACTGTCGTCATAAGCCTTTTGAATTGTCATCGCAAGCTTCATTAGATATCAAACATCTCAATTACCAGTTTTGCTATTAAAAAAAAGGGTTTGGGAAAGTGGCTTTAATTCTAATTTCAATTCCAATTTCAAAACAACAAGTATAGGAGTAGCAATGGTTCTTCCCTCTCTAAGTCTTAACCCAAGGGAATCTCCAGATGTGGGGCATACATATTTTTTAGCCATTTCTAAAAAGTCATGGGCAATTTGATGGAGGCTTTATTATTACTTCTGGACTGGTGATCTTCCTTTTTCCTTTTCTAGTCTAGCATCGGTAGGGGACTAGGCCATACATACTGTCAACAAGTGTCTCTCATGGCATGGGGGCCAACAACTATGCCTTTGGCTCACTTAATTTTGACAATATATCTTACTGGACTTACCCCCACCACCACTTGTATTCTTCTCCCAAAAAGGATTTCTTATGGTGGAATCATGCATGAGAATAACATCTATAATCGTGTGTGTGTGTGTGTGTGCCCAATGACAATTTATTCCCTCCCTCAAGATTGAGAACTTTTTGGCACTTTTGTTCGGATTAAAATAAAATTGTAAGGATTCTTCTTCTCTTCTAGATGATAATAAGGTCACAGAAAAATAAAGAAAGATTATGGAATGTAGGCCTGTAAATTTAAATTCATTGTAAATAAAGTGCAACGACAGATAAATGTGACATGTAGCCTGAAACCCAGCTAATTAAGTTGTTAAAAAGGTTATATCTGCGTATTCATATTTCTTAATGGCAACCTATCGCAAGTTTATTTGTCGTCAAACAATATTTTCCAACAACTCACATTTGTGCTCTGCGATCAACAAATGAAGAACCTCCTTTTTGCAATTAAGAAGAAAATTTTCTAAGATCACCCAAAAAGATTTCTTTGTTCAACAATTAATTATCATTACGAAAAGTGTAGCCTTATTGACATCCTATCTCACTACTGGCACTTTTGGTGCTCCTTTATATGTTCAACCTTGTGCTAAAGTACCATTAGCCCAAATGATAGTGCTAATAGAGCCACCCTTGTATACATGGTAAGGGTTTGGGTCATTTGTTCTCGGTCGTCCACACTACAATATCACCCCAATTCTGTGTAGACAACTTTATTTCACGTGCTTTAAATGAAAAAGAAAAACCTTATTCATTATTTGGACAAGGACAGTACTCTTTGTCCCTATTAACCGATACGATGTCAACTACAGAAATGTCATCGTAATTTAGTTACGGTGAGTTAATTCAAGGAAAATGTTATTTTCAAGCCTCGCCCCAATTTGGTAATACACTGCCTTGCTTTTCGTTACAATATTAATACTTGTTACTTAACTATATTTTTAGCGATAAAAATGGTAAAAAGTTCGTAGAAAATAAAAGTAACACTAATTCAAAACAAGATTGTGAAATATTAATTATGCACTTCAAGTCATGAACATATGGAATGGACAAACTATGTACATCATGTACTTCTCTATGATAGGCTGTGGAGAAAAGCTCAAATCTTACAATAATCCAAAAGGAAAGGAAAGTACTCAACATTATATTGAAGAATAAGCAACAGGGCTGATTATGATTATAATCTTAATTATAATCAAGGCCTCAAGTGAGTCCAAAAACAACATCAATGCAAACAAATAGTACTCGCAAATGGACACACTAGATTTTCACTATACACGGTCATGCCAGATATGGGTCCACACTAAAGATAATGACAAGAGAGCAATTGACTTAAGAACAAGCTAATAAATTTTTTAAGTTCAAGCCCTTTGGTTATCATTTCTATCATTTTCGTTTCTTATTTTTTAAAATTTTGAGAAAGATTCTTTTGAAAAATAAATGAAACTATGTGTTAACTTGTGTGCATACTTTATTTCTGATCACAATAATGTGAAGATACTACTGTATTGGTTGAATGTCATATTCCCACCACATTCATAAATCACAATGAGTAAGGTGAATTTCAATAATATATTTAGGGTGGATGGAAATTGGTTGGATTTGGTATTTTTAAAAGAAAAATTTTTGGCTGCTATCCGGATTATAAGGAGATACCTACAACTTCATATATATCGACAATTAGTTATCGTTAAATATTTTTATTGACTTTTATTTAATGATGTTAAAAAAATTGGCTAAAAATTGTCGCCGAACATATTAGCTAAAAAGTTACTAAAAATATTTAGCGACCATTACTAATCTCTATACAAAGGGTTGTAGATATCTTCCTAAACCAGGGTAGCAGTAAATGTTTTCTTTTTTTTTTTAACCAGAATTTGAAAACGGTATCCAAACAAGAAAAAACGAGTTTGAAAAAATGAAAAAAAAAATGGAGAATCATAGATGCGAGGTGAAACTGTGTTGCACCAATCTCAAAAGGTTTAGACTAGACGTCTATCAAAATACATGTTGGGCTTTTGAAAGTGTTATGAACCAGATGCCCGATAAATCACTCGTTATACAATCTTGCAGTAAGACTCCCGTTTTGTAAATATTTATATAGGTATCACAAGCAAGTATCATATTGAGCCCTGACATGCCTAAGTGCATCCGTTGATTACTAATAGGCGATTTTAAAATTCACTCAATAAATGTAAAGCATAACATCTCGGTTTACATTTCATACCAAGATTTCCGAATCAATAATCACATAGCTTAATTCCGTAATTATCAGAAGAAAGTTAGAAAGAAAAATAATTAAAATCAGATAAAGTTTGACAGGGGCATTGAAAATGCTCAACCGTGAGAAACTCCTGGGGGTAGTCATAGCCCGGCACGTGGGACCCAGTCCAGCTGGCGTCTGACAAATCATGTTAGTCTACTTTTTCGCAAATGCATAAACAATTGCCCGGAGCGCATCGTGGCGTGACACGTTAGCATCGTCACTGCGGGTCCCGCCCCCCGACCTTCCTCTATTTTAACCTTACGGTGGGCCACGAGGATCAGAACCGGACGGAGAAGAGACATGCAGCAGCCTCCCAAGCACAATACGACACAGTACAATCCCCGGAAGGGTCGGAGTGAGAGTCAAGGAGGTTTGCACCCGGATCAACATTGGTGCTGCCTCATACGAAATTACTATGAAGTCCCCTGGTCTGCTATGAGGGGTATCCCGGTAAACTTGACTTTTGGTGGGGGGAGGGGGTGCCAAAAATCCAAGAAAGATGATGCACCTGAACACAGGCAAACAGCTGTGAGATTGGCTTCTTCTCTGATTTGGTACAACTGGAGCTTTCTGTTATTTTGTTGCTTGCTACGTCTCCTCTCTCGTCTCTGGGGGTTCTTGGGATGGCTTGCTGCTCATAGGCATCAAGGCAATTGCGAGTTTTCCTAAAACTATGAATGTGCTATCTGGGACTGGGGGGATACTTCTCCCCCGCTGTTGTTGCACTCCATTTTAAGACTTTCAGGTTTACTCTTTGCACCATCAAACATTCAAACTTGACTTTTACATGAGTATATATATGTAATACACACACCCACGCACACATGCACACGTGTATATGTATATATCGCATCAGGGATCATCGTACTTGCACTTTATTATTGAGTAGCATCGAATTGCATAGTTATTAAAAATTACAGTATTATTTTTATCTAATGAGAGTTGCATCCGGCTCACCGATTGAAGCAGTAAGAATTATTTAAATATTCTAAGATCATATTTATAATCAGTCGCTCAAAAAAGTTACGATAAGTGTATCATCTCTTCTATAGAAGAGAAATTGCCTATTGCCTCTGTCCCAAAAAAAATGATCGTATTTTTTTTAATTTGGATTGTCCCATAAAAATTGATCACTTTTCAAATCATGAAACATTCTCTACTTATTTGTCATGTTTACCATTTTTAAACTTCCTTTATTCTATTTCTTTTCACATTTACTCCTTGACTGACCCATTGTTCTCTTTCCTGGCCAATTTTCTTCCCTCTCCCTCTCTTTCTTTCTCTTGAGATAGAATGAAAAATTCATAAAATATAACGCATATCTCAAATAAGCATACAAGTCAAACACGATTAATTAATTAAGGACAGAATAAGTATCAGTTTTCCATTAGAGGCCGGGAATGAAAACATCAAAAGAACAAGTGAACATACATGTCAAGCATAAGTGAACTAAATCCATAAAAATTTTGTTTATATGGCTAATTAATTTTAAATGATGAATAAACGTATGAAGGCATTCCAAGAGCCCCTCCTTGGTGATTGAAAATGGTGGCTTATCTAGTTGGAGAAGTTCAATATAGTATATGTTATGATAAAGTTTAGCTAAAACGCAGGGCAACCATTCCTTTAGCATTTTCACTTTAGATTATCTTTTCAGAGCAATCTCTTCCCTCCAAGTTTGCCTCACATTCTTCGTCCGTTGACTATTATTATTACCATGCAGCATAAAAGATAAAGCAAACAATAAGAAGTATAAATTGTAAATTCGAATTCTCCTAAAAAAAAATTAATTTTTGGCATAAAAAGATTTTCTTTTAAAAAAAATATCTATGCAATTCAAATGAATTTCAAAGAAATAGTGGGTAAGATCAACTGTCATTTCTTGTAGATAATAATTAGTAAAAAGGAAAGATAAAAGAAGTCACAAAAAGTCATAAATAATTAGATTCTGAAGTGTTTATATGTAATAAAAGAAAATATTGCACTTGCACTACGCCACTACCTGAGCGTGAGCTCAAGGTGAAGTACACAAGGCACCCCCTTGTGAGATCGAAGAAGTCGGGTCTCGACAGATTATATTTTTGGCATAAGGAAAGATAAAAGAAGTCAAAATTTTTAGCGACAAATTGGGAGATCGAAGAAGTCGCTCCGATTATATTTTTCTCGACAGATTATAATATGGTTTTCGTTTTGCATGTGACATTCATGGCCTACGTACCAATTGGAGGTTATCCTTCCCCCATCCGGCCTATCCCCTCTCACGCACCCAGAAGCGTTGAGCGATAGGGACTCCCGTTGCTGTTTTTGTACAGGGAGCCTGACAGTGGCATGCATGCCACCCATGTAATGTAGGTGCCAGTTCCCTACATCGACCACCCATATGTAGAGGTTCATGGGATTATCGTTGTAAGTGTAAGATGCCCTGCATTTGATTACATGGATGGTATTATTAGCAACATACTTATTGCCAAGAAAGAAAACAAGAATGCTCTCTCAAAGATACGTTCGTGAATATTCTAAGCCAAGCATAGATTACAATATTAACAGTTTTTATTCAAACTTAGATTCCATAAGTAAATATAACAGGGTAACGGATTATTTAGAAGCGTTGGACGAAGGAGGGCTTACGCAGTAGAAGAGGAATTGAACTATCATACTATATAGATGACGGTACAGGAGTCCTGAACCATCTACTATTTTTCACACATTCAATACTCTGAAACCTGAAGTACAATGTGACTAGTCTACATACTATTTTAGAAAGTTTTGTTATTCGGTTCCAAACAAATTTCTAGTTTTCTTTTTATTTTTAAGTGGCATATGCTTAAAACATTATTTGCCTTAATCCTTCCATTACCACGAAATTCTATCCGAATGTATGCCCTAAACTTGACTATGTGAATCCCATGGTAGCAGACCATGTCAATTTGTGGTCCCTTCGATACAAAATCAAGCAAAATTATATGTCCCTACAAGTCCCCTCACGGGAAGAAGATCTGTTGGAATTGGGTTTTAAATGGAAAAGCAACTTTGACTCAATTTTTAAATTGGTTCTAAATCATATTTTAGTTAGGAACAAATTGATTCACGATCCTCTATTGGAATAGATGATCATGGTATATTCACATGTTTAAAACAAATGGAAGGTGAATGAGAAAATTGACGTTGAAGTTGGTGGTTCAATTTAAAGGGAAGAGAGAATCTCACATAGAAGAATTAAAGTCAATGTTGTCTCCTTATAAGGCTTAGCCTTGAGCTAAGGATTGGGCCCCTTGGGGGTACCCATGTTTTGTAAGGAGAAAGGACCTAGGTTGACCCAAGGTCGACCACACGCGCGCGCCGCCCAATTCGGTCCGTGGCCGTGGCTTGGGCTTGGGCCCATCAGGCTTTATTCTTTTTGGGACAAAAACATTTAAATAAATTTATTTATTTATTTTCTTTTCTGAAAGTTGTGACCTTTCCAGCTAGCAGTTTTTTCTGTGAAGAGTTGCACCCTCCAGTGAAATACACTGTGTATATAAAAACGAGTCAGTTACAGAAGTTAAGCATACAACTGAATCTCAAAATTATTTTCTGCAACATTCTGTCTCCACATTTCCTGTGTCCAAAAGAGTTCTGTGCCATTGTTTTGGTTCGCCAGGTCTGCAATTTGGAGTGCTCCTATTTCAGACGTATTGCCGTTGTATCCTGGGAGACTGTCGTCAAGAACCGTCAGCACCGTTGCGGGACGAATAAGTCTTAAGGACAGTGAATCAAATTCATGCATCGGTTCTTCATTGCTGTTTGTCTGATTTTGCGGTGAGTTAATTTTAATTGTTCTTGCTAATACTGTTTGTTCTGTTTAGTAAACTACATTTCAGTATTTTCGTACTAAGTTGATTTCTTCACAAGTATACACAAAGCCATATTTTCCCAACAATCTTAAGACTTACTTTTCGCACTTTGTGTTGCATGTGTAGAAACAGTATTCCGCACTTTGGGTTGCATGTGTAGAAACAGTATTTCTAAAACAGTGTTTTCAATTTCGTTTTCATATTTGATTATGTCAAGTATATACTAAAATTATTTTCAGTTTCTGAATTTAATTTTAGTGATTATTATACTCTGTTTTCGTTATTGTTTTTGTGTTAGACTGGACTGTTTATTAATTGTTGTTATAATCTATTGATAGATTTATAACAATGGCTACTAGCGAAACCAATCCGGAAAGTGGACCGATTAATACCAACATGCAACACAGTGGTGGGACTGTGTATGCGACGCCTTATGTGGCACCTACTCATGGTTCTGTTGGACTTGGTGAAAGACCGAAAAAGTTCAACGGAAAAGATTTTAAGAGGTGGCAACAAAAGATGTTGTTTTACTTGACCACCCTTAATTTGGCAAGGTTCTTGCAAGAGGATGCACCAGATCTTGGTGAAAATCCTGACCGGCAAACAGTGGCTACCGTGGATGCTTGGAAGCATTCAGATTTCTTGTGCAAGAACTACATCCTCAATGGATTGGACAATGCGTTGTATAACGTATATAGTCCAATGGTCAATGCGAAAGCATTGTGGGAATCCTTGGAAAGGAAATACTAAACGAAAGATGCCGGCTCAAAGAAATTTGTAGTCGGCAAATTCCTTGATTTCAATATGGTGGATTCCAAGACTGTGATCAGTCAAGTCCAAGAGTTTCAGCTAATTTTGCATGATATTCATGCAGAAGGAATGGTACTTGGAGAGTCCTTTCAAGTGGCTGCTTTGATTGAAAAATTGCCACTCACTTGGAAAGATTTCAAGAACTATTTGAAGCATAAACGCAAGGAGATGAAGCTCGAGGATTTGATTGTGAGATTGAGGATCGAGGAAGATAATCGCCAGTCCGAGAAGAAGGCCGGTAATTATCATCAAGAGGCCAAGGCAAATGTGATCGAGCAAGGTCCATCAAAGAGGAGGAAAATTTCTGATTCTGATGGTCCAAGCGGAGTAAGCGGCTCAAATTTCAAAGGCGGTGAAAAGAAGAAGTTCAAAGGGAACTGCTATGTGTGCGGCAAAGCTGGCCATCGTGCTAACGATTATCGCAAAAACAAAGGAAACTTTAAGAAGGAAAGAATTCTCAAGCCAACGTGACCGAAGTTACCAAAATCACCGAGGACGTGACAGATTTGAATTTATATGCGGTGGTATCCGAAGTCAACTTGGTTGGAAATCCCAAACAGTGGTGGGTAGACACGGGCGCTACTCGACATGTGTGCTCCGAGCGAAGTATGTTCACTACATATGAGAGCGCCAATAACGAATCTGTTCATGGGAAACTCTTCTTCTTCAAAGGTGCTAGGAATGGGCAAGGTGGTCTTAAAGATGACATCCGACAAGGAATTGAGTCTCAACAATGTGCTTCATGTGCCAGACATTCGGAAGAATTTAGTGTCAGGCTCATTGTTGAGTAAAAATGGTTTTAAGCTAGTTTTTGAGTCCGACAAGTTTGTACTAACTAAGAGTGGAATGTTTGTAGGAAAAGGGTACCTTTGTGATGGTCTATTTAAGTTAAATGTTATGACCATCATACCTAAAGTTGTACCAAATTTCAATAATAATAATAATATATCTTAAGCTTACTTGTTGGAATCTCCTAATTTATGGCTTCGTAGATTAGGTCATGTGAACTATGGCTCTTTACAAAAGCTAGTGAAAAATGAATTTTTGCCTAAAATGAATTTTGACTCACATAATGCATGTGAAATTTGTGTTGAAGCTAAAATGGCAAAAACGTCTTTCAAGTCAATTGAAAGAAGTACGGAACCTTTAAGTCTAATTCATAGTGACATATGTGACTTAAAGGTGGTACAATCTAGAGGGGAAAAAAGTATTTTATTACTTTTATTGATGATTGTACTAGATTTTGTTATGTATATTTGCTTAGAAGCAAGAATGAAGCCTTAGAAGCATTTCTGCAATACAAAATTGAAGTTGAAAATCAACTTAGCAAAAAAGTCAAAGTACTAAGAAGTGATAGAGGTGGAGAATATGTTTTCCCTCTTGAAAAATTTTGTGCCGATCACGGAATCATTCATGAGACCACGGCACCGTATGCGCCTCAGTCAAATGGAATTGCTGAGCAGAAAAATCGTACTTTAAAGGAAATGATGAATGCTTTGTTGATAAATTCTGGACTACCGGATAACTTGTGGGGGGAAGCGGTCTTAACCACAAATCATATACTTAATAAAGTGCCTTACAAGAAGCTGCAAAAGACACCTTATGAGCTATGGAAAGGTCATCATCCTTCCTTCAAATATCTTAAAGTGTGGGGTGTCTAGCAAAGGTAGCTATCCCACCACCTAAAATGGTCAAAATAGGACCTAAAACGGTTGATGGAATTTTCATTGGATATGCAAGCCATAGCTCGGCATATCGGTTCTTAGTGCATAAATCTGAAGTTGACGATATACACGTCAACACCATAATGGAAACAAGGAATGCACATTTCTTCGAAGATGTGTTTCCTTATAAAGTTGCACAAGAACGGAACTCTTTAGAAAGAACTAGTATGGACCAAGATCCCTCACAAGAGGAAGATGAGCCAAGACGTAGCAAGAGAGCTAGAACGTCTACATCATTTGGTCCTGATTTTCTAACATTTTTATTAAAAAATGAGCCTCGTACTTACAGTGAAGCAATGTCGATTCCCGAAGCTCCTCATTGGAAAGAGACTGTTAACAGTGAAATTAAATCCATCATGCAAAATCATACGTGGGAACTGGTGGATCTTCCTCCTGGAAAAAAACCATTAGGGTGTAAATGGATTTTCAAGAGAAAGATGAAAGCTGATGGAACGATCGAAAAATACAAGGCTCTATTGGTTGTCAAGGGATATAAACAAAAGGAAGGGCTTGATTATTTTGATACATATTCATCAGTTACAAGAATAACATCCATTCGAATATTGATAGCTATTGCAGCTATTAATAATCTCGAGATACACCAAATGGATGTGAAAACAGCCTTCCTAAATGGAGATCTAAATGAAGAGATCTATATAGAGCAACCCGAGGGGTTTGTAGCTCCTAATCATAAGAGGAAGGTATGCAAGCTTGTCAAGTCACTTTATGGACTAAAACAGGCTCCGAAACAATGGCATGAAAAGTTTGATAAAGTCATGATTGAAAATGGCTTTAGAATCAACGAATGTGATAAATGTGTCTATGTTAAAGGCACGGAAAAAGAATATGTCATTGTTTGCCTTTATGTAGATGACATGCTCATTATCGGGAGCAATAATGAATTCATTAAGGCTGCAAAGAAAATGTTGACCAGTAAGTTTGAGATGAAAAATATGGGTGTGGCTGATGTTATACTTGGTATGAAAATTACCAAAACATCAAATGGACTAGTCTTGTCACAATCTCACTATATTGAGAAAGTGCTAGACAAATTTAAAAGTTATGATGATAGTCCAGTTAAGACACCACTAGATGTAAATTTACATCTAACAAAGAATACTGGTGAAGGAATATCTCAATTAGAGTATTCGCGTATAATTGGTAGCTTAATGTATATCATGAATTGCACGAGACCCGATATAGCATATGTTGTCAGTAAGTTGAGCAGATATACTAGCAATCCGGGAAGAATCACTGGATGGCTATTGTAAGAGTTTTAAGGTACTTAAAATATACCTTAAACTTTGGTCTACATTATTCTAGATATCCAGCTGTATTAGAAGGATACAGTGATGCCAACTGGATATCAGACTCTAATGAAACAAAATCCACAAGTGGATATATGTTTACATTAGGAGGAGCAGCTATTTCTTGGAAATCCTCTAAACATACATGTATTGCAAGATCCACTATGGAATCAGAATTCATTGCTTTAGATAAAAGCAGGAGAAGAAGCGGAGTGGCTTCGTAATTTCTTGGAGGATATTCCAAATTGGCCTAAACCTGTGCCACCAATTTGCATACATTGTGATAGTCAATCTGCAATTGGAAGAGCACAAAGTAGTATGTATAACGGCAAGTCTAGACACATACGTCGCAGACACAATACCGTTAAAGAATTACTTTCTAGTGGAATTATCTCTATTGACTACGTGAAGTCAAAGGATAATATTGCGTATCCGTTAACGAAAGCTTTGACTAGAGAGAAAGTAAATACGTCATCGAGGGGAATGGGTCTTAAGCCTATGAACTAAAGAGTTGCCATAATGGAAACCCTACCTAGCTGACTGGAGATCCCAAGATCTAGGTTCAAAGGGAAAACCGAATTATGTAAATGCGACTCAGACAGAGCACTGTGGGGGGTTCAAACCCTCATATCCATTCCTATGATGAGACAACAGTGGCACCTACAAAAAGGTTAGGTTAAGCTATGCTTTTAATGACTCTTATATCTTGGAAATCCAAGTGGGGGTGCAGTAGGAACCTCTTAATAAGAAGTCACCTATGTGAGTAAGAAGTGGGCCGCTTCTATGAGAATTGTAAGGCTGAATTCTCTAAGAGTACTCATGAAAACCAGGAGTTGTTCAGGGCCAAAATGAACACAACAATGAGAACCTCAAAACAATATTTGAGCGATACTGTGTGAAGTTCTATTGTCTTGGTTTACACTAAAGGTTGAACAGTTCAAGACATCACGTTCACTGGTTAACCAGTAAATCCGATAGTTCTCACTAGGGAAGGTTCAAGGCCATTGGCTACCTATCTCGATGAAGTGTCGTTCTAAAGAACTCTTTCTTTTGTCAGTGTTTCTTTGTGTATAGAGTCCAGTCAATTTTCTATTCATGTGGGGGATTGTTGGAATTGGGTTTTAAACCCATTGTGGAGAAGCAACTTTGACTCAATTTTCAAATTGGTTCCAAACCATATTTTGGTTAGGAACAAATTGATTCATGATCCTCTATTGGAATAGATGATCATGATATATTCACATGTTTAAAACAAATGGAAGGTGAATGAGAAAATTGACGTTAAAGTTGGTGGTTCAATTTAAAGGGAAGAGAGAATCTCACATAGAAGAATTAAAGTCAATGTTGTCTCCTTATAAGACTTAGCCTTGAGCTAAGGATTGGGCCCCTTGGGGGTACCCATGTTTTGTAAGGAGGAAGGACCTAGGTTGACCCAAGGTCCACCACACGCGCCCCGCCCCGTCCCGGTCCGTGGCCGTGGCCGTGGCTTGGGCCCATCAGGCTTTATTCTTTTTGGGACAAAAATATTTAAATAAATAAATTTATTTATTTATTTTCTTTTCCGAAAGTTGTGACCTTTCCAGCTAGCAGTTTTTTCTGTGAAGAGTTGCACCCCCCAGTGAAATACGTTGTGTATATAAAAACGAGTCAGTTACAGAAGTTAAACATACAACTGAATCCCGAAATTATTTTCTGCAACATTCTGTCTCCGCATTTCCTATGTCCGAAAAAGTTAAGTGCCATTGTTTTGGTTCGCCGGGTCTGCAATTTGGAGTGCTCCTATTTCAGACGTATTGCCGTTGTATCTTGGGAGACTGTCGTCAAGAACCGTCAGCACCGTTGCGGGACGAATAAGTCTTAAGGACAGTGAATCAAATTCACGCCTCGGTTCTCCAGTACTGTTTGTCTGATTTTGCTGTGAGTTAATTTTAATTGTTCTTGCTAATACTGTTTGTTCTGTTTAGTAAACTACATTTCAGTATTTTCGCAATAAGTTGATTTCTGCACAAGTATACACAAAGCCATATTTTCCCAACAAGATCAACAACAAAAATTAATTAATCTTGATAGCATTTAGGTTCACTAACTATATATTAATTAATATTGTCCATATATAGTGACTATTGATTATCGCTATATAAAAATTTAAACGACCAGAAGTGACGCAGGAAGATAAAAAGAATGTCATTAATTAGTAAAAGTGGGTTAATGTCATTATAAAATTATAAGATGAGAGACAAAAGTAAAAACCTTAGATGCTTTCCACAATGCCGATTACTTTACTTTTTCTTTTTTCTCATTTTTTTAAACTTTTGGCCGTGTAATGTTTATTTAGCGACGCAGGAAGGCGTTAGGAGAAGTCAAGGCACAAATTTGAGGATAAAATCCTCTTTTACATCTAATCAATAAAATAGATTGTAAAATCTTTATGTTACGGCAGGTGCCCCGCGGATCAGAATTCCATCGAAGTACCTTCAGAGGTGTTACCAGACCTACTAGCCACTCTTACATCGTGGAGCTACCTAATGGTTCACTACACCCTCATTCATTCAGCTTCGGGGGTGGCTGAGAGAGACTGATATTGGGTGATGATTACGACCCGAAACCTTAATTTAAAAAGTTAAACTTTATAAATGATATCGCTCATGCCAAGTAATTTTGTAAAATTATTTACCATTCGCAAAATTATTTACAATCATTATCCGTTGTTATTTCAAATGCTGATGCCACACCATACTAGATTCAACTGGTACACCTAATTAAGGTTGAGATCCCCCTCATTACACTTCCTCCTAGCACCTCATTATCTAGTATATTCTTATAAAAATTAGGAAAAATTGCGTAAATTACCCTTGTGGTTTGGGGTAGTTGCAAAAAGACCCCTCCCGTTACAAAAATTGCAAGAAGACACCTAAGGTTTAAAAAGTGTTACATCCATCAATAAATCCGTCTGTTTTAACCGCGTTTGTGGTAAACGCGCCTGAGTGGCAAGTGTCACTGCTAAATAATTTTTTAAATGTCGTTTTTGCCCCTGGATACCTCTCTTGCAGCCAAGCCCTAATTAGGGCCGGCGTAAGAAAACAACGGGAAAGCGGGGAAAAGGAGAAGAAGGGAAGGGGGAACAAAGAACAAAGCAAACATTCAAGCCCAGGCCACCCCCTCACTCGTTAGTTGTTGTTCCTCCTTTAACATGGAAATCGACACTGACCTGCACGGCTTACTCGCTGAGCAGCGACGCGAGCTCAGGGCAGGGAAAGCCGCTGAGTCCGACCTCGGCTTCACCTTCCAGCTCCAGCTCCAACTCCAAGAAGCCATCGAAGCCTCCCTCGCCTCCACGTCATCCTCCTCACCGCCACGCGTTCTCCTCGAAAATGATGCCGCTCCGGTCCCCGGCCTCGCTCACCTCCTCGACGAGGAAATTGCCAGCTTCGAGCGCTCTGCTCGCGACCGCGAAGAAGTCCAGTCCGAGGCGAGGCGGATTCTCGACGATCTCAACCGTCAGATTCACGACCAGGCGTTCGCGCGCCACCTGGTCAATATTCCTGAACGACAGTGGAGAAAGACGGGGGACTACATCGAGAGGCCGTATGTTGAGGGCTTGACGGTCATTGCGGAGAGTTTCAAGTTGTATTTCAAGGGCATGGTGAGCGTGCAGGTGGTTGCGGGCGTGGACAGGACGCTAGCCGGGGTTTGGGGCGGCGATTTGCGAAGTGGTAGATAATTTGGTTTTCGAGCTTAAAAAGTCGTTGCTAGGATTTGGGAGTAGCCCACGGGCATGGCTGTGGAGTTGAATGCCTTGATTGAAGGGTTGAATGCCACGATTGCATTGGGGATAGAGAGGGCGACTCTGTTCTTTGATGACAGTTTGCAAATCCGAAGGGAAGGGTTACAGGACCACAGGAAAACCCAAAAACAAGACAAATGTGCTTATATACAGGGGTAGTTTGAAAAATTCGTTAATTCTGTAATGGGAGTTGACGGGTGTAACACTTTTTAAACCTTAGGTGTTTTTTTGCAATTTTTGTAACGGGAGGGATCTTTTTGCAACTACTCCAAACCACAGGGGTATTTTACGCAATTTTTCCTAAAAATTAACCTCGATCTATTGCCTAAACTGCTCTTACTTTTGAATGCACTGCAGTTCTTCATTTATACACTAAAGCCTAAGGATGTGCTTATGCTTGTAATGATTTTTTGAAAAACAGAAACAATTTAAAGAGGCCTAAGGAAATAAAGCATGTGCATGATAAAGATATTGCAAGGAGATTATTTCTCTTGAGGTAAGTCCAGTGTTTTCAAGGGCGAGCGCCTTGCGCCTCCTCTCCTAGGGCTAGGCCCAGGCTCATGGCGATGGATATGGTGAAGGGTCAAATACAAGCTCAACAAATCAAGTTTTTGATTGTTGTGATCGTGGCATTATCTTTACCGTTGATTGTTTTTTTATGCTTTCTCTCGTAACGTAATAAATCAACTTTATAAAAAAAAACTAAAATTTCAAAATTCTCGATCAACGGATTTGGTGTTTGTGAAGTATAATAAAACGTTAAAGCTTACGATACAATTCACATGGCACGATTGATTTTATTCTCTTGAATAACAACAATGAAAGTAATGAGTGGTTGGTTGAGAAATCTGATGAAGATGCAAACAAAGATGATGACGCGTGTCCGATAGTGAGCTTTTAGGTGGTATAGATTGGAATTGCCATTCCAGATCAACGTCGAGAAGTGTAAGGCCTTCATAAAAAAGGCTACTACTTCAAGTAGATATACTCCTTCAATTCAACTTGTAGACGAAGAATACTAATTTAAAGAGGAATCTTACGACACTTGAAGCCTGCGATTCTTTTCTGAAGAAAGCATTGCTGCCTTGGCAGTTAATGATGATGAGGATGATGGTCTTAACGACTTTTTATTAGACTTGAAACATTTTCTAGTGTTGGAAATTTGTTAAATTGCCATGTTTTGAAAATCTTTTACGTGAATTTTTGATTTTGTGCACCAGTATCTATTTATTTTCATTTTGTGCGTTACTTCGAGACGGCTTGTTCCTAGACTTCTGGGACCTCTTGCCCTTTAGGTGCTGTTGCACCATTTATTAAGATTGATACGTCTATCGACATTTGACAATAGCAAAAGTATAAAATCAATAAAGTTTCCCTTTAAACAATGTAACTTTTTCAAACCATTCGTACAACTTTAACTAAAAATAATTCGGGACCAATTTAGGCTCTGTTTGATAAAAAAAAATTTTGGTTTTCAGTTTAAAAGAAAAATTAAAGAGCAGTTTAATTTTAGGGATAATTTATTTTAGTCCCTTGAACTATCCTCGCTTTTTTATTTTGGTCCATGTACTTTAAAATCCATTAAATCGGTCTCTGTACTTTGTTTCGTCGTCAAATAGAACCCTTCGTTAGGATTTTTTGTCAAAAAAGCCACGTGACGGGCACGGGGCGTTTTTTGAAGGGTATTTCCGGAAATGGACCGAGTCCCACCCGGTAATTATTCCCCCCCCCCCCCCCCCTCCATCTCTCTCTCTCTCTCTGCTTGTTTCTCTCCCTCTTCCGTCTCAAATGCTACCTTCCATTATTCCTCTTCTACTTCTCTGGCTACGTATCGTGATGGCCTTCTTCAAAGTTCAAGAAAGCACTTGCTGATTCAAAGCTTTCACCATTTAATGCCCCCTTTGAGTACCCGGATTCGCAAGCGAGTACCCGGATCTCAAGAAAGTTGAGATCCTCAACTTAGAGGCGGCAACTGAGGAGGTTGTTGCTGTTGTTGTTGCTACTGCTGCAGCTGAGTCGGCCGCTTCCGCTTCTTCTTCTCGTAGCTGACTCCCCGTGCTTTGGACTACGAATCGCGGATTTCGCGGAGGTAAAGCCGAACGGCGCGCGCCCCGAACGGGTTCGACTCGGGCTTGCCTCCGTTCTCCTCAAAGGCGGCGGGGAGGCGGCCGATGAGGGCGTCGAGGCTACCCCAGGCCTGGCGGAGGGGGCAGGGGGCGGGTGGGGAAGGGTGGCGGAAGAAAGGGCAAGGGTGGGCATGGACCTTAGTCTTCCCTAACTGGTTGAGGTAGCGGAGGAACTCGAGGACGTGGGCTCCGCTGCAGCTGGCGAGGGAGAGCGGCAGCCGGTGGTTGCGCAGGTACTGCCCGAACGTGTTCCAGTCCCGGCGCTTCTGGTTCTCGTTCCGGCTCAGGGTCGTGGGCGACGTCGACAACGACGATGGTGATCGTGAGGCGGAGAACAATGGGTTATTACTGTGATTCGTAGAGTTTGGAGGGTCCATTTTCGGAAATACCCTTCAAAAAACGACCCGTGCTCGTCACGTGTCTTTTTTGACGAAAAATGCTAACGGAGGGTTTTATTTGATAACGGAACAAAGTGCAGAGACCGATTTAACGGATTTTAAAGTACAGTGATCAAAATAAAAAAGCGGGATAGTTCAAGGGACTAAAATGAAATTATTCCTTAATTTTATCTTTTTACAAAAATAAGTGTGTTTGATAATTTAGTTTTTTTTTGTTTGATAACTCAATTTTTTTGCGGTGGTTTGCAGTGGCGGTAGTTATTGGCAGTGGTCGCCGGGGGTGGCCTCCGTGGCCGCCAGTTGTCGGCGGTGATTGCCGGAGGTGGCTGCCATCCAATGGTGGTCGCCGAAGGTGGCTGCCAGCGATGAGAGGGGTGGTGGTCTCAAAAAAACCAACACTGAAAAAAAAACTCATTTTTGGAATTTTTAAAAATAACCTTAATTTAAAAATTGATTTTTGTAACTGAAAGGGAAAAAAATAGTTACCAAAAGTGTTTATTTTTTTCAGTTTCCAAAATTAAAAAAAAAAAGAGTCATGTCAAATGGGGTCTTACATTCTCCGTTAGGAAATTCTTACCGTCCAGCCTAAATCTGGCGTCCGGGGGGGGGGGGGGGGGGGCGCTTATTTGTACTTTAAATCCTGATCTTAACTAAAATCTACAACCAAAATTCTAAGCAGAGGAAGGGTAGGAAGGACGGTCATTTCGCCCCCTTTCTTTCTTTTCATTGCTCTCTCTTTATCCTTCTCCTTCCCTAATCACCGCCTGCCTCCACTGGAGCTTAGCTACTCCTCCTCCACGAACCCACGGCCAACCAACCTGCAAACCCATCGCCGCAAACCACCTCCACAACTTGCCTCTCCCTGTCGCCCCTCATTCTCCTCTGTGAACCCAGTGCCAACCAATTCAGCAAACCCACTACCGTGACCAAGGCAACACTGCTTAAGGTGGCACATCGTGGCGCTGCTACTGGGATTGTATTAATTGGTGTTGTTTAGGTTTTGGTTCCAAATGCGATTTGTGTATATGAAATCGTGAAAAAGGTTCAAAGGAGGGGTTGCTATGAAGTGGTTAGTGATGTGCAGGTGCCCTTGGGGTGGGCATGAAAGATTAACCCTATGATAGTGATAGTGGTGGTCAGATGGGGAGGTGGTGGTGGCAGATGGAGGCTAGGCTGGAGGTGAAAAAGTAGTGGTAGAGGTGAAAGAAGAAGAATTGAAAACAGGAAATTACAGA
This sequence comes from Escallonia herrerae, assembly GCA_033070095.1. Taxonomy (NCBI): domain Eukaryota; kingdom Viridiplantae; phylum Streptophyta; class Magnoliopsida; order Escalloniales; family Escalloniaceae; genus Escallonia; species Escallonia herrerae. The sequence continues at coordinate 59,445 of JAVXUP010000285.1, forward strand.
ATATTTGACTCTCTTGGTGAAATCTTTCGCTTGTAATTGATAGCAAAGCATGGAGTTTTGGGTGCATAGTTAATCGTAAACGTTGGAGTTTTGGTTGCAGATTTTAGTCGGGTTTACACTGCAATTAAGCCATAATGCCCCAACGAGAGGCGGTTAGTGTTGACGATTTTGCCTCATCTTGCCCCTAGCCCCTTCTTTCTCTTTTTAGTTCTTTTTCTCGTTCTTTTTTCTCTTCAATCTTGGAGCTCTACCTCATGTGAAGTTGAACTCTGGGTCTCTCTCTCCCCCCCCCCCCCCCCGGCGGGGCCCCCGAGAGCACTGGTAAGTCCTCGCTATAGCCGATGCTCCACCTCGTAAATTTTGTAGTTCTGCAATTTTAAGGACTCATAGGTATATCCATGAAATCATGAGATATCGAAGTGGTTTGGTTCGGGGTGTGGTGGTTGGTATTCTAGTGGTTGCAGCCACAGTAGTGGGGATGGTGGTGGATTGTTGATACAGTCGTTTTGGGTGGCGATGGGTTATATGTAGGGTGGTGGTGGCAATGGTGGTTGGATCACAACTGGAAAATAGGGCTTTTCCCGTGCCAGATGTGACCCTCCAAAATAAAAAAAAAGATGTTGCATATACCAGTATCTTCTTTGGTTTCAAAATTTGGTACCTTTAAGTGTGATCTTGAGGCATTATGGAATGACTATCAAGTTCTCTGGTCAAGAATGATCTGGACACAACAAATAGAAAGAGAGATGATTCTGAGTTGCTGTCATATTTAATGACATACTGTCCTTCCAATTTCATTGAAAGTCCCTTAAAGAAAGGTCGCATACCAGTAGAACTAAGATGTATAGTAGATATATGATAATGCAACCTTCTCTACCTTGCAATACCAGCTTAGCTGTAGATTTAAGTTCTGAAGTATGAGTTCAAAGTTCAAACAAAAATGACCACATTTCGTAATTCCATTCCCATCCCAGGAGTTGTATTTACAATGCATAACCATGAAAAAATCTGCATAACCTGTGTGAGAACACAGCATTTCATAGCAGAGAAATTCGCGTGCATGCATTAGGAAGCAATTTCGTGAATGGAAGGTTGCAAAGCACATATAGTACAAAGGTAAGATGACTGCTGATCTTTTTTCCTTCGCATTTCTGTTTACCAAATGATTCCGCTAAGCATACATAATAACTAACAAGCCAGTACAAAACACAAGAAATACTATTCCTCAGGGAGTCATCTTCAAAGGTAGGTGCTCACTTGGCTGGGTTTCTGCGTTTGGGGGGGCACTATACACATTTTTTAGCAGGTTCTGTATTTTAGAGAACATCAGCACTTGTGAAGGGTCACCTAAAACATTATCTTGTGATGCTCGCGAACTCTCCTGAAGCTTAATCTTCTCAAAAAGATATTGCCTCTCAGCCTCGGCCTCACTCAACCGAAGCTTAAGGTATCTGCTGGCATAATCTTCCTCAGATTTTTCCGACTTGGCGAGGGCAATCCTTTGCAGCCTCTCAGCCTCCCGCCTTGCCTCGTTGGCCTTAAGCTGGAACATATCAGCTTCTGCCTGTTTAAGCCTAACGATGCTCTCCAACTCATCTAACTGTTTCTTTTTTTGTTGCCTTTCCAACTTAAGCTCTGCAACTTCCCTGGCCTTGTCCTCAAGCTCTCGGTCACAAGCCTTAAGGGCCAGACGTGCTTTTTTCAGCATCCTCATCTTCTCATCAGCCACCATTTCCATCTTCCTTACTGCCTCCTGCACCACGTCTGCAATGCGACCGCATGCCTCCTGCGGAGCTATCAACCGCCCTTCCTTGGATTCGACGTTGTTCTTAGAGGTATCCATCTCAAACTCTTGAGAAAAGTAGCCCATAAATGAGACCAAATAAACAGAAGCAAACATAACAAACGAAGAAATAAGAACACCCCCCCCCCCCCCCCAAACAACCCCAACTACAACCAACAAAGAAATAGAAAACTATGAGCTAGAGAGATACAGCAATCAAATGTGATGTTTATACAAAAAAGGAGGCATAGTGTAGAATTCAGAAGGGATAGAGTTCGAAAATGATAGAAAGTCAATAAAGAATCGCCCATACGTCTGGCAAAGTTCTATTGCCACCACTTTCCTCCTCCCCACCCCCCACCCCACACAAATCCCAACCCCAACCAACAAAGAAAGAGAAAACTATGAACTGACAATTCAACTTAAGCAGGAGTATGGAAGACAACACAGCATAATAAGGGGATAGCATGTGAAGGAACTAACTCTTGAAAAATAGTGTTGCTGAATGTCAAGGATGTGCACGAGACAGATGATGTCACATCTATTGAGACTACCGCATATAGTGTAACAAATCACAACAGTAGGCTGTCTGGCCGTTATGCAGTCTTGGACAGGATGATGGTTATCTAAGGAAGAAGTGGTGATAGCAAGGAGAAAGAGCAAATACTTTTCTCAGGCACCCAAACAAGTACATAGAACGATTCCTTTTGGTACATTCTCTACATTCTGTCTGAGGAATTTTACCATGCCACTTTGAAGGGCTATTTTTCTTTGGAAGCCTTATTGGCAGACTCCATATACTGCTTACACCTCGAGCAATGTGCAAAGGCAGTGGAGTACCAGTAGCAGTATATGGAGTGCCAATAGGGCAGTCCTTTTTTATTTTCAGGATAGGTTTTTGCAGTGTACAAGGTAGGTGTATTGTGTACATCCACTACATGGGTTACCACAGATGGTACCATTGAATATATCTATGAATCGTAAGAAAAAGTAGATATTGAAGGCGTACCATGGAAGAACATCAGTATAGCTCTGCAAGCCATTGCCTCCACCAAACCACCCTTTAATTTTTCTACGAGCTCCTCGCACTTCCAAAAAAGTTTCCTCCCTCTGGGGTCCTCACTACCACGGAAGATCCTACTCACATAATCAAGTTCCCTCATCAAAGCTTCCTTATCCCAAGTGGGCGCACAATGTTGGAATACATCTTTAACCCAGCCCAGGAGCTCAGATGTCCTATTGCATGCGCGACATCTGAAAAGCATTTCAGCAGGCCCAGCTCCGGTCTTAACGGAAGGTCCCATACAAATGTGTTTATCACGGATGGCACAATCAGTATGAGTCCAATGTGAACACAAATCGCACCCAATCCAACGGCACGTATTCACTTCAAAATCAAACTTGTTACAGATCACACACATGCATAGATTACAAAAACCTTTCCTGTTGGAACAAATTTCACAAGTACACTCATCTGCCGGCAGCTGGTTTTGGCATGCTATGTTTCTGCATCGCTTGAACACAAAAACCTCAATCAAGGAAGTCTGAGAGAGACTAATATTTGGATGCAGGAATGCCTGAATTCCCGTGTTAATAGCGACTAGAATCTCCAGTTGGACTCGATGGGCTCTAATCAATGTCTTAGCAGTCAAATCAGATCTACTTTGAACAAGCTTCTGCAGAATCAAAAATTCCTCTCTACGGTGAGAACCACCGTTTCCTTCAAGGATTAAACGCAGGCCACTCTTTAGCTCCTCTAGAAACTCACCAGGAAGCAAATGCATTTTTTCAGAGATGATGTCTACTCTTTCTCTCGATATGTCCTGAAGGGAAATCTTATCCAAATTTGAAAACCGACGAACGACTGCCTTTTCAGAAAGACCATTCTGGGCTTTCTCGTCCTCCAGTTTCTTTGCCATATAAGCATCAGCAGCGGGCCATGTTTCTCGCGAACTGGCACTCTCAGTGGGGGAATCTCGAACCTGTTCGGGATGTGAGCTGGGTTCCTGAGGATCAGTTGAACCATGGACATCTGGGGAAGCTAGGAACAGAGAAGGGTGCAATCCACTCGGCCGTGGTAACTGACGGGGAGGCAGCATATTCGGTGGAGGTTGGTTATGGTTGTTGGAACCAGATGATGCTCCCATCAAGTAACCCCACTAACTCCTTCACTGCAACTAAACAAGTCCATTAATTTTCATCTGGTTACAGTGATACCCCTTTATTTCACAAATTGTATTCTATCTGAACAACTAAACTTTGACTAGGACAAGTTTCCTATTTACTGATCATATAAGAACCCTATGAGAAGTCCTATGTTACATGGACTCTTCGGTTTTGCGTGAAGTACCCGTGTCGGACACTCGACACTTGGACATGGGTATGGGATATGTGTCCAACACATCTCATAGGATATGCCATTATGATACTATCTTATAGTCTTTTGTTTAATTAGTAGTTGCTTTGAGTGGAGATAAGTTGTCAATTAAAACAAATGCATTACATAAAACACCTTTTTGCCTTCGAAATAACTAAAAAACAATAATAAATATGAACATTTTGCCGTGTCCCTGTGTCCTGCGTTTTCAAAATTAGACGAGTCCGACACTTGGACACGTATCCGATCCGGACACTCGTACCGAGTCCATGTAACATAGGAGAAGTCAAACTAGAAAACAATGATAAAGTGTATGTTTACGCGTTCAAGTTTTATTCTACAGATTCGCAACCAGTCAAGAGGGCACCAAAATTATGACCTAAGATCACATATTGCAAGCAAAAACTTCTACAAGGAAGAAAAAAAGAACACTTCTATATTCAACACACCCATCGGTTTCAAGGAACACATCTATATTCAAACAGACTTCAATTCACAAAGGGTGAATGCAGTCTAATTCGGCAATCATGTGACAGGATCAGCTGAGAGCAAAGACCATTAACAAAAAAATCAACTTTATCTCATCTGGGTCTTGTACTTTTGGTTTTTAGGCCTAAATCAAGAAAGTAAAGGGAAACGAAATTATGTAAACAATCAAAAAGAAGAAAGAGAGAAATATAACTAACCGAGAATTTGAGACAAGGTTGAAGAACAATCTGATTGATGGGCTGATTGGAGGCCTAAGTGATGGATTGAAAGGGAAAGCTTGGTTTTTCCCTAGATCTTTTTTCTTTCAGACCACAGTCAAACAATGTTTGCCTGAGAAACCGTAGAGAAAAAGAAAAAGGTCTTATCGGAGATTTTGACAAACATGACCGACGAATGACTGGAACAGCCGGTCGTTAACCGGTTTGACCACCCATTTTAGCTTGTTGACTCTCACCTCCGCTCTGTCGGCGCAATTGTCAGACAAGATGCTCAAATTTAATTTAGTTTTTAATTTAATTTAAACTTAATTAAATATGTAAGTACATAGCAAAAAATGATTATAAGATTCAATCTAATTCAAAAAGTCAAAAACTGATTTGATTCCTTAGAAGCGAGGATTATGAAATCATTTCTTTCATAATCAGGTTTGACCTTTTAATTTATCAAATTATTTTCACATTTTGTACAAAAAAATTTCATACCTAACTAATTTAAGAAGTTATTGTACTATAAATACTAATTTGAGATTGCAGAGGTTATTGTACTATAAACACTAAATTGAGATTGCAGAAGTAAATTAAATTTAATTTTGAAAATTGATTAAGATTTAAACTGAGATTTGCTTTTCAAAATCAATCACAAATTAATAAGTTTGAGAGAGGATAGTATATCTTGGTACTCTTTATTCACTATCGTTAATTTGAGTAAAAACATTTTGTCTTGATTTTATATCCGTTTACTGATGAAGTTCTTGCACCTTTTGAACTAAAAGAGAAGACAAGCATGTATCTTTAGTTGCGAGGAGAGATATTTCAAAGAGAAAACAACAAACAAGTGTGCATCACAAGGAGTTGTTTCAGTTAGGAAGAATCAAGAAGGTTTCATGGAAAATTTCGATCGTTTCGGTAAGGCTTCGACTGGTTTCGATCATTCTTTGAGATAAAAAATATACCAGTTATACCCGTTAGTGTCAAAAATATAGTATTGAACTTTTGTCGCTAAAAAGTGAAGCGAGTATTTGAGGAAAAAAGGCCAATAACAAAAAGAAACACTGTAATGACCTCACTGCGAGAATTCCAGTCAGCCTATATGTACTTTTTTAAGATTATTGCCAAAAGAATAACCATCGTCAATCCCAAGGTTAAGGAAAATTGTATATGGGTCCTCTTTAAGGTTGAATGAATCCCTGATATCTTCATCTGCGCATTAGTGTTAATTTGTAGAAAACCTGACCCTACTAATCACATTATTATCAACCTCATGGGAATCGTAAAAGACTATAACGCATACTACTTTCGTAGATACATAAATTGCGATTCCAAGAAAATTTTGGATAACCAGTTACTCTAATATTTAGGACAGAAGTCAATTCTACATCAGCTCAAAATATGGTACCATGCTCAACATACTAATTGATGTCTAATCCCTCAATTTTTAGAACCAGCTTCGGCTGCTGCTGGTTCGACTACCTCAGCTTCTACGGGCTCCAAATTCTGTGCACTGGTGACTGGCTGTTGATACTCGATAGTTGGTGCCCCCCACTTGCCTGAAAGAGCCATGTCCATCATCTCATAAATCTTGCCCCCAAGCTGTGCTGGGCTCTCCGGCTGCATAAACAAAGATGATAATTTTATTTGCACCTTTGAAAGAATTTAAGCTTTTTAAGCGTAAAACTGCATATAGCCGAAATCCAGAGATGGAGAACGGATTACTCACAGTAAAGCCACTAGAAACCAATGCGGTGTCATACAAAAGATCAATAGCCTTCAAGGCTTCTTCATCATTTGGACTATTCTTGCATGCAGCCTGCATAACTCACCAGTAAAAAGTTTTTTGTGTGACCTGTTTAGCTAAAAGAGATGGTGAGCAACTGGGTGCTCTCATTATTTACAGAAGTAACTTACATCCAAGGTTCTGATTATTGGGTGTTCAGGGTTGATCTCGAACACCCTCCTTCCTCTCATGAAATCCAAGCTGGAGGTATCACCAACTGTCTGAGCCTTCATCAGTCTGCAAGGATCACGAGTTAAAAGAACTAGAAAATTTTGTGGTACTGTATGACATGCTATCAGACAGCAAAATGTTTTCACCTCTCCATGTTGGCAGACCAACCAAATTTCCCAGAAGCCAGAACGCAAGGCGATGAGCTCAAACGGTTTGATATCTGAACACTGGCAACCCTATCGCCTAACCGTTTCTTTATCCAATCACAAGTTTGTCCAAATTCCTGCTTCATCTGTTTTTCCTTCTCCTCATTCTTATCACCTGCAAAAAACCAATAATGAGAAGATTAACCACTCATATAAGTGAAGCATCCATAAGCTAGCATATAATAAAATTTCTTCTACCAGCTAATTATTTACCTAGATCTAGATCTTCCTTGGTTATATCAACAAAGTTCATATCTTTATATGATTTAAGGTTCTGGATGGCGACCTCATCGATGGGATCAACCAGGTACAGAACCTGCAGCAAAGAGGTGAATGACATCAGAAATTTGCACAATATGTAAACAAATGCAGGGGGAAAAAGGCCAACAAACTCCATATCATATCAAAGAAGAGCATATACTTCGAATTCCTTCTCAAGAAGTCTCTCCAGGAAGGGTGTATTTTTTGCACTCGACACGCTGTCAGCTGCAATGTAATAGATATCCTTCTGACCAGTCTTCATGTTCTGAACATATTCATCCAAGCTGATCAACTCGTCCTCGGATTGCGATGAGAAAAATCGAAGCAATGGAGCAAGACGCTTGTGATTATCACGGTCTTCAATGCAGCCCAATTTCAGGTGCTTCCCAAAGTTCTCCCAGAATTTATCATAATCCTGGAACAAAGAACACAGTTTGAGCTCGACACACATTCTCGGACGGTAGACACTTAATCATGGCAGCATATAAAGACAAATTTCCAAACAAAGCGGCAAAAGGAAACAAAGAGGCTTACATCTCGGTTCTCGCTCATGGAGATGCCCAGGATCATGTCAAAGGCCTTTCGAACCAAACGTTTTCTCATAATGCGTACCTTTAAGAAAATACAAGATAATTTCCAATATACCAAGAGTTGAGTCCTTCACTTCAATGGAAATACACCAACTCCAGAAGAGATAAGATTATGTCAAATGCACTTAGTCACTTACTATACGACTTTCCTGAAGAATTTCCCGAGACACATTCAGGGGAAGGTCATTTGAGTCCACAACACCTTTTACGAAGCTTAGATATCGTGGAAACTATCTCAACCAACCAAAAACAATGGCAACTAATTAGCATAAGCTAAAAACTTTCAAATAATTGTTGAAAGAATTCACAATTTTCTCACCAATTCTCCATCAAAGTCATCTGAGATGAACACGCGCTTAACATAAAGCCTTATATTTCTCGTTTTTGGATTGGCTATGTCATCCCTCCCACTCATCGGAGCCACGGCTGGTACATAAAGTATAGACCTGAACTCCACTTCTCCCTACGGAAAAGGAAAGAGGAGGTTAATAAAGGAAGTCATCCAGCACAAATGTGCATGTACAAATTTTACCAAGATATGATAGATAAATCACTAAGATCTGATGGAGCACAAAATGCATATCGAAGTTAGCTCATAAGCTATACTGTAGCCAAGTTATCATTATCACCTCCGTTGTGAAGTGCGAAGATGCTAAAGGATCCATATATTCGTTGAAGGTCTTCTTGTAGAACTCATTATACTCCTCTGTACTGACTTCCTTTGGGTTTCTAAGCTGCGCAAAAAAATGGTTTATGACTCGGTTATCTTGAAGGGACCCCAATTTCTGAGCAACATAACAAGGAACACATCTTCAAGACTTACCCATATTGGCTGTGTCTCGTTAGTAAGCTCCCAATCCCAGTACTTCTCAACAACGGTCTTAGTTTTCTTCTTCTTCTGTTATGGCAAGAGGAATCATACAAGCTGGTACAGGAAAGTCAAATTCGAAAACATATAGTATAACATATAGCAGGTAACTGCCTAACCTCCACAGCTTTTTCGTCAGACTCTTCCTTCTTGGCCTCATCAGCTGGATCCTCGTCAACTTCAACCTTCATAGAGCAGCATACAAAAAGCACCAGTTAGGAAGAATTGAAAAGACAAGACACGTGAGATGGTAACTTGATAAAAAAGGAAAATATGTCGTACCTCTTTAGTAAAACCCTTTTCCTGCCAGGTGTAAATTGGGAATGAAACGAACTGTGAATAATTTTTCAAGAGCTTCTGGATCCTTTCAGGATGTGCAAAACCTTTATCATCACGCTGAGTACCAGCCACTTGGGGTTAGCTTGAAGATTAAATTAAGCTAGAGATGCAACTAACTTTTAATAAACAATCATGTACAGACCTTAAGATATAGAGTGAGTCGGGTTCCTCTAGGAATAAGGTTCTCGGGGTCAGTCTCTTCTCGAATAGTATAGGAGCTAGAATTGGCCTCTCCTTCCCACACGTACTGCTTATCGGATTTCGGGCTCCTTGTTGAGACAACCACCTATAAAGAGAACGAAACGTGAGACCAACACCTAAGAGTACCAAGGATGAGGAGATTGCAGCTTAGTGACAATACATACTTTATCAGCAACTAAGAAAGCTGAATAAAACCCCACACCAAATTGGCCAATTAAATTGCTGTCAGCTCCAGAATCCTTGCTTTCCTGTTAGGTAATGCAGCTTCTCTTAAGTAAACTTGTATATCAGGTCAGGGAACCAAAACCGAATGACTGCAAAGCACTGCTCAAAGAGGGTATGAGTGGAAAGGGAAGTCAATTCACATATGCACCTTTAATGCCTTCAAGAACTTTGCAGTCCCACTCTGTGCAATGGTTCCCAGACAATCAACAAGTTCTTGGCGGGTCATACCAATGCCAGAATCCCTGCAAAAAGCATATAAAGTCAAATCATGGATTTGAAACAGCATTAACCTAGAAATTTATAATAATCACAAATTCTTACGTGATAGTAATTATTCCATTATCTTTATCGGACTGGATACGGATATCAAGATCAACTCCATCCTTTAGAAGCTCCTGCTCTGTAACACTAAGGAACCGCAGTTTATCCAAGGCATCACTTGCATTGCTGCAAAAAGTTGAACGAATTGTATGAGTACCATAAACGCACGAGACGGCAGAATTCCTGCTTGGTTTTACTGCTGTATATACAAAAGCTTCAGAAACCACGTCGTGTCACAAGTATCAAGCATCAGAAGGAGGAATACAGAGTGCAACAGGAAAACACTGTCATCAATTTATATGGCCATACCCAACTTTTGTGAAATTTATCAACAGAAAAATGAATGAACCAAAACAAAAAAGTGCTTAATTAATCTTAGAATATTACTAAACAAATCTTTGCTACTAAGAAAAGATTCATGTGACATGCTTACTTAATTGCACTCCTTTTACCACTTTATCATCCCCAGTAAATTTGACAGACAAAAACACATAGCATTTAGTAAGCAATTGACTTGGATTCAAATACATGCCTGATAAGCTCCCGCAGAAACACCTCTTTGTTGCTGTACAGGCTGTTGACAATGAGGTCCATAAGACGACTTACCTGCCAAAAAGAAGATACAACATGGTGAGCTGATCAGAATAAAAAAACTCTTAACAGTTAAGCTTACATAGAAACGAGATGAAAGGAAACTGAATGAGTAATATTCGTTCAATTGGCTCACCTCGGCTTGATATTCATACTTCTCAGCAGGCGGATCTGATGATTCAGAAGCTGCAGCAGTTGATTCATATCTAATGCCTAGATATGGCACATTATTCCGCTCAAAGGCCTTAGTGGATCCAATGCTATTGAACCTCCCAGCAGCCAAGACCGAGTACCATCTCTGTTTAGTTTCAGCCTCTCCACTCTGCTCATTACATAAGCAACGTAAGCAAGGAGAATATGTCACTCATACTTCCAAAGGACACAAATGAACCTTCAATAGTGTATCCCGGCAGTGGGTGAACTACGATTACTTTCCACTTGAGGCAGAAGAAATGCATTAACAACATGAGCCTTTTTTTATTCTTCTTTATCCTGATGTTTTATTAACAATCACAGCCGCATTACAAAACTATCCGGGCATGAAGAACGTTGGCAAAACTAGAATAAAGAAGTGCTGGTGGATAATGTCAAATTTGATTCTATCCTGCTTATACGTTAATGTTTTGGGGTTCAACATCAAAAGTCTAGCAACAACCTTCAAGATCTGTGTTAATTTAGTAATAATATACCCGTCCAACAATTATGTGTTTAGAACAACTTGAGGACCTGAACGTAAAAGTAATAGAACATAAACTCCAACTAAACATTAACACGCACTTTGCAGTAAATCCAACCAACATAAACTCAAAAAAGAAAATTGATAAAGCACAAACTAAAGGTACAAAACAAAGAATCTTCAACAGTGCTTGCAAATATGCACTTTTCCTATCCCAACTGAAGATGATACGTATTTGGAAATACAAATAATAATACCAACCATTGCAAAAAAGAAGTAAAATATACTCCCACAAAAACTAAAACAACAAAGTCCAAGATAAGTCACCTAAAGTGGCCCCTTCTAGCGAGAAGATGCAATCTTTATGATACTAAACATTGCATAATCAAAATCTTAAACAGTCAATAGGACGCTGATCATGTTCGTAAACGACCATATAGGGTACTATCTGACAACCACCAAAGAGAATTCAAATATGCATGTACATAATTGTCAATGAAACAAAAGAACAACCATCATAAAATCAATGAATGAACAAATTAAGGCACACCTACCGGAGCTAATGAACCTAAAAATCACCAGAAAAAGGGTAAAATAAAAAAGATTCAAGATGGATCGCCTAAGATAACCCACACAAAGAAAAGCGTGTCCCTCTGTATGATCGAATCAAAGACGACTCTTGGCGTACAGATTAAACAAAACACTGATTGGGTTATTAAAGGCAGAGTGTGAGCAAAATTAGGGTTTTGGGAGTATGTACCAATCCAGTAAACAGATTGGCGGAGGAAAGTGGAGCGGTTGCGTTACGGTGGCGGGCGGCGCCGTGGCGGAGGACGGCGGAGACGGAGCGCCTCGAGAGCCTGTGCATGATGGCGACCACTGAACGGAACAGAAATGGTTACTGTGAAGCCTTCGGTTAGCGATTTGTTTAGGGTTTTAGAGGGTTTAAAGAAGCTTCTGGAGTTGATAAGGTGGAGATGATTTGACCATTTTGGCCCCCTAAATTTTCGGGCAGAAGTATTAACAGTTGCATATTTTTAATTAGCACTAATATTTGGCAAAGAAATGCAATTTATTAAAGCACAAAAGATTATAAACTAGTGAAGGAGGTTCCTTTTTTTTTTTTCCTTGTTTTTTCTTTTTTTCAAAATTTGGAAAAAGAACAGTTTAGATGGTTTTGGTGAAACTCAAACATTAAATATAAGACAAGTTCATAAAGCGCTCTTTCGACCAGTAAAATTTATCTTACACGTATAAATTAATTTGTACAAATATTAATTCTATGAGTTTTATGTTGTTATGCTATATGCATTATTGTGCAATTCTCTTCCAAACTAAAGTTGAGTTTCTTTTGGTACTACACATACGTCATTATTCAATGAGTAACTTAACAAACGTAATTTATATAATTAATTTCATGGAAATTTTGTCCAAAACAATCTCCACATCATGAATGAACATTAGTATCTCTTGCTAATGGTATATGTAGTCATTTACCACTTATAGAGGTATGATAACACCCTTAGTAAAGTTATAAGGAGCTGCAATGGTATAGATGTATATGCATAACGAAGTCAGAAATAAATTAATTTTTAGTTTTATTTCTATTGCAATATTGGACTATTGATATGAAATCGAATCTTCAGTTTTTTAAAAATATAATTGAGAAATTATGTTAGAGTTGTCCTCCAAGTTAGAAGAGTAGACGTGTTATTGTCTAGTTGGTCCAAAATTTTATTATAAACAAGTTATAACCATACCGAACATTTTCAATTTTACAAAAAGTTGCAAAGAGAAGTAAGCCAACGTGACGGGATGTGATCAATATGTTTATAGCATATAGCATATATATTAAGAACAATTTGCTGACTGATTCCTCTGATGGAAGTTTGTTGGTCCACAAAGATCTACTGTTGGTTTGTAAAATTTAAGTTCTGGGCTCAGACCTTGAAATAGTGAGGGCTAGACCTAGGTTTTCTGAAGCTGAACTGGACCATGCTAGGGCTTGTCCTCTGGCTTTACCAAAGTCCTGGGCCAGCATCAATTGACCTTTAATTTAGCCTTGAGGTTTAGGACCACCGGAGGTTTAGGGCCGTACGTTTACACTTTTCGTTTTGTGTATTTGTATTGTATTTTCGTTTTCAATATTTTCGTATCCAATCACAAATTATGATTGTATACTTTTATTTTTTTCACCACTTTTTTGTGTCATTGTTTTTGTATGTTTACCATTTCCATTTCTGTTTTATTACTATTACCCCCATTTTTTCCGGTATTACCCTCATCGGAAACAAGGACCGCCTCTCTTCCTTTTTCTGATCCAATTGCATTACCTCTGCTTTTCTTGCCGGGGCAACCTCCATGTCGACAAACCGGGCACGAATTTCGCAGAGAAAGCCATGGCAAGATACTAGAGATGTCAAATGGGCCGGGCTTGGGCCGGCCCAGCCTAAGCCCATCGGGCCTCCAGCAAATCGGGCCGGGGCCGGGCCAAGGGGGTTGCCAACCGGGCAGCCTGGTTCTGGGGATATCTGGGCCCGGTCCAAGCCCAGGCCCTAGGCCCAACATTTAGGGCCGGGCCTGGGCCCAATTTTCTTTTTTTTTATTTTTATTTTTTTGACATTTTCTTGTTATTCAAGGTAAGGATTTTTTTAATTATGGTAATTTGCTGTTAGGGACGCTTTATTAAAGCGTCCCTAGCAATCAATGCTTTACTACAAATTTATAGCGACAAGAGTTAAAAAGATTGATGTGTAAGAATATGTTTTATGGTATATGGTAAGACAAATTCAATATACTAAATCAACAAGTTTGGCTTCAAAAAGGTTCTCAATAATGATAAATTCTCAAAGGGACGTGAAGTAACAAATATCATCATCATAAAGATAAAAGCCAAATTGGCAAGAAAAACTTCATCCCAAAAGATGGGCACGCGACAGTGCTACCCCTCCCCTTCGCCACTGGCTTCAGGTTCATTGTGTGAGGCTATGCAATGCACATCTGTTGATGGAGCTTAAAAGTCGAGGACAAAGCTACTCTTCTTGGTAAAACTTACACTTAAAAGGAAATACCTTTTGAATCTTCTTTATGCAATCTCTCTGTTAAACCAAATTTTGGGCAATCCGAACACTAGAACTGGAATTAGGTTCGATTATCTGAAGCCCATGGTTGGGCACAGAACAATATCTGTGCTGAAATAGAGCAGATTCCAAGTTCCAGCCCACTCAAATTGTAACATAAATTGACAAAATACAGCAAATATGGGGTACACGATGCATTGGGGTCAGCAATTTCAATACATAAAGATGTTGAAAATTTACTCGATCCCATGACCACTATATTTATAAAGAAAAAAAATCAAAGACTTTAAGATGTGTTATTATTCTTCGCATTACTTAAATCTTCAGTACTGTTTAGGGGGGAAAAGGGGAATAAATCCATTGGGGGGAAATGGGGAAAAGTGGAATTTTAAAAGTAAACCGGCCAAACCCAGGCCAAAATTTTTTTCTGGGAAATGTAGGCCAGGCCCAGGCCCAGGCCCTAGGCCCTAAAAGGCTGGGCCAGCACTGTTCATCTCGGGCCAGCTTTCACTACAAGATACAGTTCTCGTGGTGGGGTTCTACACAGATGAATTCTCGCAGAGAAAGCCACGACACGAATTTCAATACGAATTTAAATTCAAAGGGCTCCTTGCAAACGGCGCAGTGGGATTCAATCACTGTGTGGCTCTCAAAAATCTCCACCGTCGGCATCAATCCGATTGCAGCTTATGACGTCCGGTAGGGCTATTTCTGTTCGAATTGAATGAGCCAAGTATTACGACTACAGGGTGAGAAGCAAAGCTTTGGCGAAAGAGAAGGCGAACAGCTTCCGAAAGGCTCATTGCAAACAGCGCAGTGGGATTCAATCACTGTTTGGCTCTCAAAAATCTCCATCGTCGGCATCAATCCGATCGCGGCCTGTGACGTCCTGTAGGGCTATTTCTGTTAGGCGAAAGAGAAGGCGAACAGCTTCCGGTATGGCAGCTTGAGGGGATAGGGTGAGAGGGAGTTGAAGATCCAGGCAGTGGAAGTGAAAAGTAGAGAAGAAACTGAAAAGAGAGAAGGCGATGCCAGAGGGAAAGGGTGAACAGTAATGGAGGTTGCTTTATCTGACATGAATTTATTTGTGTTGGAAAAAGGTGAAAACACCTTAGGTGTTTTCCCCTTTTTCACCTTTTTCAGTACTATTTGGATTTTTGTATCCAAAATGATAAAAGTACAAGAAAAAGAGCATCTTTTTATCATCATTACAAAAGTTGAGTACAGAAAAAGATAAACGTATGCCCCCTTAAACTCCATAGAGAGGCCGTTTCGATTGATTATTAAAAGTAGATTTTGATTAAATCATAATAAGTTTTTAAAATCAGCTTTAATCCATTTTAAGCATAATAGATTAAAAGTTGTTGAATGTGTTTGGGTAAAAAGGGATTAAAGTACGTTTTGAGTAGCAAAATTATCATATAGTGTGTTCAAACTGAAATTGAGCATTTAATGTATTTTCAAAAGTAAGGATATTTTGGTAAATCTCTTGGTCAAACCTGATTTTTCAAAACTGATTAAATCTTAATTCAAGAAAATAAGGATTATGGATTTAATCAGTTTTGAACACATTGGAGCAGATTTTAATCAGTTTACTTTTTTTTACCAAACACTTCAAAACTGATTTAGTCAGGTTTGACCAATCTAAAATCAATCTCAAACACCCTCAGAGTTGGAGTTTGCAAAAGCTGGCATGAAACTAGAACCATCAGAGATATGTTTACTTTCTTAGGCTAAAACTTAAACTAGAACCAGCAAAAATTAGTGCTTGTTTCTGGTGTTTGAAATCAGTTGCATACTTCCAATTAGTTTTGCAGGCAGTGCTATACTCAATCTGCAGTGTGAGTTCTTCTTTGCCTTCCGAACTAAGGACTTCTTTGAATGTGGAATTAGGTATATTGAACTAAAGATTAGAATTAAAGATAGCATCCACAAAGATTCTGACTTGTTTTAAAAGGACAGAGTACATTGAATCAGACCCAATGCAGAGATCAAAATTCTACATATCATTCACAAAGACCAATGAAGAAAATGATCCAAGTCTAAAGATGTTTGATGTGATGAATTATGTCTTTCTCTTCTTCGTTACTTCTCTTCATATGGCTTTTGAGCGTGACCGACTGTAGTTGCTGAAAAACTTTCGATTGTGATGTAACTCCTTATAACTGTCTGTTGATTAACATTCAATCAACAACTGTTGATATAACTCAAATATAACTCCCAATAATTGGGGAATACCCGACAATTCCAGTCAAACTGGGAGATCAATAATTATCTTATCAGAGATCGTGACGTGATCCTCGAGGATCCTAACGCGATCCTAACACATCTAACCCATGGCCCAGTCCTATTAGGAGTCTTCTCCTACAACTATATAAAGGGGTTTACTCCTCCAGGTATGGGGACTACACAATTCATGTTTTTTAAGAGTTACTATTATGTAGCTGCGATCTGACTTAAGTATCGAAGAGTTCTTCGCCGGGAACCCCACCCGGCAATTACTTGTTTTTTGTCTTGCAGTCATCGGTCCAGACTCGGGTTCCGTAATGTACGCTGAACATATTTTTACCAGCAACAGATTGGTGTCATCCGTGGGACCTGCTAGCCTGGCCAATCGACCTCAAGAAAATTCAAACGCTTGTTTTGCAAGTAACGACAGCAACGTGTCGAAACCGCCGTCACCGCCGAAGGTCTCAAAACCCTAAACTACGTCGGCACCACCGCTGTCAACAGTACTTACGTGGGCAGCCCCACGCTCGATCAACCATCACCCTACCGGTGTTGTCACTAATGGGATCAACGGTACTACCGTCATCAAACGGTCTTACCGCAGTTTGTCGTAACGCCGACAATAGTTTGCCGTAGTCGCGGGTGTCAAATTGTCGTCACAATAAAAAAAGAAGCAAAAAGACAAAGATGAAGAGGCCACGGCAGCGCCGCCGGCCATTAGTGAGGACCCCATCGCCGCCACCGCGGCGTCTCCTCCAGCAAGGTGCCAGCAAACCCCACTCATAGCCAAGCCACCCACTATCGGCGAGAAGCCGTCGACACACATATTGAGGGATTGCTACCCTTCCTCCGAGATCCGTTCATGAACACAGCAGTGTCCCCCCGAGATCTACTTCGTCGGCTGCCGCTACAGCACCGACTCCATCTGCCAACGCTGCGGTGTCACCCTCATCAGCCACCGACGGCAATCAGGTAGCTCCACCGCCATCACCACAACCTCTGCGGTGCCACCACGACAAAGGCAACGCCACCAGAGTTACCAACGTCACAAGCCACCCCAAATTTCACAAATAACCAAACCAAAAAAAAAGAGGAAGAAGCTGGTCGCGCCGTGTGATCAACTCCACCGGCAAGGAGCCAACGATGCACCATTGCGGCTTTACCAAACACCGCACCGTCCACCGCATTCAGTAGTAGTGATGCCTCCAAGTGGCTGCCATCCCATCAAGATGTCGTCGTCCAAACCCCAGCATTTTGATGAACTTCGCCATCCAGTTCAGATCATGTCCATGCGGTCAACAACGCTCGTGTCTCCTTCCAAATCTGGCCCTTAGTCCAAATCTAGCTACCAACCGCCGTTAGGGACCCTTCCGTCCTCACACCAGCGACAGCACCGCCGCCGACCGTGGCATCCTTCACCGACGCCGCATTACCAAGCTGGTGGCTACTTTTCTGTCAATGAAAGAAAGGGAACATACAAGAGAGAAAAAGGTCAAATTCTCTCTTTTTACATTAACCCCCATAATTATGCGTATTAATATTTTAGACCCACATGTTCTTTTTTATTAGACATATGCCAGATTTTATGACCATTAGACTTTTTGCATGTGAAAAAAGTGTATTTATGTTTAAGACCCAAGGGTCTTATTTACTCGATATAGGCCATACATTTTTTTTAAAAAGCATTAAGCTTTTAACTCGGCAAAAAGGCCTATTTAAGTTCAGGACCCGCAGGGTCTCATTTATTTATTTAACATATGATGCACATTTTTTAAAAATGACGTATGCTTCCTCACATATTTGTCGCTAAAAATAAAATGGCTACACCTAAAGGCGTTAGCAAGCCTCCCTAAAGGTTGCTTTTGTGTGCTTCTTTAACCTAGACCTATGTAATTTGTGGTCTAGCGTTATACAATTGGGTCGAGTAGTGCAAGCACGTCACAAGTTGGAGCTTCTGACTGCTATGGCATTTTAAGCACACCCCCATCGGTTAACCGACAAAGCTCTAATAGGGCTACGGTGTCTAAATACCGCTCTTAATTCTGTGTAAAAAACTTAGTTGCATTTTTATATGCTTTATTGCTTCAGAGGCTATTTTTTCAGTCACGTACTTTTATTTCTTGCAAAGGTTTAAACTATGCCTGCGAGCATCCAACGGTAATGTATAAACCACTTCATAAGCAAGGAACAAATTCACAACACCCTATGACTTGAAGTCGCATTTAGGATTTTTGCTGCAGTATCCTGCCGTCTCAGCATTATATATCGTCTCATGGTCATACAGTGGCCTCTATCCATGGCATATCTACATCACTGCTCGTTAAGAAGCTAGTTCAACAATGATGGAAGCACACATGATGCCACCGTATCTAGTGAATCACCAGCTATGCCTGATGGACTCCGTATCCTCTAGCTTTATATGCTCTTCCAATCTATTAGACAGATTATGGTCTTCTATATTGCTCCCATAGGTCTTCTTGCGACCGGGCCCTACATGTAGGCTGAAAAGCCATCTTTACATATCCACGTCTTCTCAAAGGCCAGGGGGCTTCATATTTTATGAGATCATTCTTATACAGGCTTAATGCCTTGTGTCTTATCAGACAAGGAGATTCGCCACAACGACCATATTACGGGCTCCATGACCCACGCCTTCTTATTTGGCACCACGACAACAAGGACGAGAAACCCCCGAGGGTGCATATGATGAGAATTCTTAAGTTTCGTCAAACCCTCGAGGGTATTTGCATGAGTTTTGCACTCCATCTGCCCCCGAGGGTGTGTATGATGAGAACTCTTAAGTTTTGTCAAACCCTCGAGGGTATTTGCATGAGCTCCGCATTCTATCCGCCCCTGAAGGCGTGTACGAAGAGAACTCTTAAGTTCCGTCAAACCCTCGAGGGTATTTACATGAGCTTCACGCTCAATCTACCCCTGAAGGCGTGTACGACGAGAACTCTTAAGTTCCGTCAAACACTTGAGGATATTTTTCGTGAGCTTTAAGCTCCATCTGTCCCTGAGGGCGTGTACGACAAGAACTCTTAAGTTTCGTCAAACCCTTGAGGGTATTTTTCGAGAGCTTTAAGCTTCATCCACCCCCGAGGGCATGTACGACGAGAACTCTAAAGTTCTGTCAAATCCTCGAGGCTTTAAGCTTCATCCGCCCCGAGGGCGTGTACGACAAGAACTCTTAAGTTCCATCAAACCCTCAAGGGTATTTTTTATGAGCTTTAAGCTTGATCCGCCCCCGAGTGCATGTACGACGAGAACTCTTAAGTTCCGTCAAACCCTCGAGGGTAATTGCATGAGCATCCGCCCCCCGAGGGCGTGTACAACGAGAACTCTTAAGTTCTATCAAACCCTCGAGGGTATTTGTATGAGCTCTAAGCTCCATCCGCCCTCAGGGCGCTTACCGGAACTCCATATTCCACTAGCCCTCTAAGACGGTCCCTCGAGGGACAAGCACCCCTCAAGGGTGATAGGATAAAGCTCGAGTTCTATCCGAACGGTTTAGCTACAGCTCTAACCCGTGAAACGACAAAGACTATGTAGGACTTCATCCTTCCACCATATTTTGTCAATTCAAAACCCAGCCAAGCGTGAGTTCAAGGCTTCTTTGCCAGCTCTTAGCTGATGATAAGAGTTCACGACAAAATAAAATGCAAGCATGATGTGGTCAGCTCGAGCTCAAGAACACAGATTTCACAAAATGAACACCTTCCAAAGGAGAGGTGACCCCTCAAGGGGACATTCAAACACTTAGCACATGCAACAACTTGCATGCACAACTTTGTGTCGTCTCCCGAAAGAGGCTACCATGGGGCACAACCTCTAAGGATTTCGAGATCCCATGATTTATCTTTCAGAAGATGATTCCAAATAGTCTATTCAGGCAACATTCTAAGACTTAGCTCTCGAGAGCTAGGGTTCCAAGGCTTAAGCTCCTGCTTAGGTCGAAGCACATGGAAGAGAGAAATATTGTTACCCCTACAAGTGAACGAGAATCACTTACAAATCTGACGCGTGTCTTGAGACATCAGGTATAAACTTCCTCAGTCAAACATTTTAGCTAAGGAAATAGGGGGCCTTATGATATAACTCAAATATAACTTCTAATAATTGGAGAATACTCGGTAATCCTAATCAAACTGGGAGAGCAATAATTATCTTATCAGAGATCGTAACGTGATCCTCAAGGATCCTAACACGATCCTAACACATCTGGCCCAGGGCCCAGTCCTACTAGGATTCTTCTTCTACAGCTATATAAAGGGGTCTACCCTTTAGGTATGAGGACTACACAATTCATGCTTTTTCAGTGTTACTATTCTGTAACTGCGCTCTAACTTAAGCATCGGAGAGTTCTCCGCCGGGAACCCCACCCAGCGGTCACTCATTTTTTGTCTTGCAGTTTATCGGTCCAGGCTCGGGTTCCGCAATGTACGTGAGGCATATTTTTAGCAGCAACAACTGTAGTAACCATCGATCATATCAACACTTAATTATATTGCACAAGTTTCATGTCCTAAGCACTTTAACCTGATTAGGTGTCCATTTATCACTGATCACCGTGAAATTTATATTTCATATAACAACAAATAAGAGCGAAATGGCAGATTTTGATGACTTTTAAGAGCGAAATGGCAGACAACATACTAGATGCAGTTTTGGTGAATATCATCAAGAGGCTACCAGTTAAGAGTATAGTGTAGTTCTTCGCTTCTTTGTAATTAAAAACCCTTGTTTCTTTAACACCAACCACTTTGATCTTGGAATGGTCAAACACGATTTAATTTGGATTTACATCAAGTTATTAAATGCTTGACAAATATTCAAAAGAGATTAAATTAGCTGAAAACTGATTAAATTATAGTCCAAAAAAACAAAAATTATGAATCAATTCTTTTTCCAGAATTTGATTTGATGAAGTAAAGTACCAAATTCTTATGATGACCTTTAGCATAATTTTTTCAAACACTAAGCTAGTTGGTAATTTTGTCACATTAAAAGTTTTCCTTAATACTTTTTATCCAAACACGATCTTAAGCTCTCTAAACGAAAATTAATCCATGGTTAAATTAGGCTCAATTTTACATCTTTTTCAAGATTAACTTTTGCATAACGTCATAAGGCTATTCAAGTGAATAAAAACGATACATCAAGAGAAAAATTAGGGTATAACAAATAATTACATCATTGTCATTGTCATATCTTGCTGATGTTGCAACCAGCATCACCACAACAACCATTTTGCTACCACCACTGTACCACCCTCCCACGATTACCAACACCATCAAGTTGTTGCTACCACCACCACAAAAAACATTACTATCATATCACCACTGATAGCATCGTCGTTGTTATAATTCATTTCAATCGCCACGACCATTTCTACTGCCTAACACCGCCACTAATGCCGCATTGCAAATCAAATGACACAATCACTACCACCATAGCAATACATCGTCGACCTCGCCATCACTACTATGTCATTGCCACCGCACCACCATTATAGCCACCGTGAATACACACACTGACACCCCTACAAAAACTTATAAGTTGCTACCAAACAAACACTGCCACTATCATCAGCACAATCGCCATCGTTTTGGCAAAACTAAACTATATAAAAAGACCCCATGTGCAAGTGAATGATGGTGAGGCTAAACCCATCTTGGTTGGAATGCTAAAGCAACATACTTTTTTATTTTACTCTTGATCTTTTTTCCATGGAAAGATGTAAGTGAAATTCCATAAACTTTTAATGACAATATATTTTTGGGTGGAGTGAAAAAGTGCGTAAGTTAACTTCTTCTTAATTGATGATGGTTCTACGTTATAAATATATTATTAGGAGAGTTTGAAGGTTTAAAGCAAAGAACACCTAATTAAAGTCAATCTTAGCAATAGCCTCTATTACATTTTGAAAAGGAGAAAAAAAAACCTTGCGTGACCAATCTTTTCATTCTATCTAAAAATACAACAAAGTAAAATAAATAATAAGAGTACACTTACATAGCAAATTCACGCCATAATGTCACTAAAGCCTCTTATAGCAACAAGAGGTATGGGTTTAGCCAAAAATGGAAAAGAGGATGTGGATTAGCCTAACCCAATTGTAAATTGAAATAATTTTCAGATATTTACTTTTAAACGTGCAATGTAAACTGTCATAAAATTATAATTATAAGCATTCAAAAAGGGCCAACTCATGAAGTTGATCAAGTCAGGGCAGTCTCGTCTTTCGGCAAGAGTGTTTCATTTAAAGAATAATATTACTTTTGTCCCTCATTTTAAAATAATCCCTATACTCGTATTTTACTGTTTGAGTTCTTGAATTATTCTCTTTTTCCGTTTTGGTTTTTCTGTAACACTCTCCTCTAAACTTTTAGGGGGTAATTTGTCAATGTATTTATTTTATTTATTCCTTCCATTTTCTTAACCTAAATATAATTTTTATCTTTTCTCTCCTGCTGTTGCGACCAATCACCACATCCAAATCACTGTCGACCCCCCACTATTCTCACCGTTAGCGATCAGCCCACTTACAACCACTATTTACAGTAATCACTGCCTCCAAAGCCACCAACACCACTATCACTACCTTGATAGCCCTGCACCGTCGTGCCCACCTCAGCTTGTAACTGTTGTTAACCACCACCACCTATCACCATCACCCAAAGAGCCGCTCTTTGGGTGAAACATACTTGCTTGAAAAGTTATGAATTCACATACAATGTATAAGGTGTCCTTGTGTTATTTTGGGCCATTATAATTAATCAGAGTATTAAACTAAAACTAGATACATAATAGTAAAAATTAATGACAATATAAAGTAAATTATCCTGTGGATTTCTTCTTGCTCTTTAATATTAGACTTGATGAAACTTTCATAACATATCCGTTATAGCTTATAATTTCTTTGATTTCAATCCATATTTTTAATTTTTTAAACGTGTCTTCAATGTATGCATTACCTATTATAAATTCATTCAAAACGCACTTCGAAGCATAATCAATGTAATGTCATAATCAAAAGACGATGTAAAACTAAGTTATGTAACCACAGTTAACAAGAAATTTATAATCTATAATAATCAAGCTTTTTACTTTGGGAAAATTGCGTAAAATACCCATATAGTTTGGGGCAGTTACAAAAAGATCCCTCTTGTTACAAAAATTGCATAAACACATATGAAGTTACAAAG
Source organism: Escallonia herrerae (assembly GCA_033070095.1). NCBI lineage: Eukaryota > Viridiplantae > Streptophyta > Magnoliopsida > Escalloniales > Escalloniaceae > Escallonia > Escallonia herrerae. The sequence goes on from JAVXUP010000285.1 coordinate 83,052, forward strand.
GTGTTGCATTGTAAAATTTCCGTAACAGAATAGTAAAAATGTCAAAATTGCCCTTATATATAAATGAAAAGGGCACACCCTTTCCATTTCTCTTTTCCTCTGATTCTCTCCTTCTCCACTAGATCCTTGGATCTGGACATGCAAGAAGGCCAGTTGCCTTGGATCGACAGCGGGTTCGCGGTGGCGCAAGCATGGATCGATGGGGCTAGCGGCAGTGCGAGATATTGATTTGATTTATTACTCGAATTGCAGAAATTCAGAAACATAAGGTTCTCGCCTCTGTGATTAAGTTTGGCGGTGATGTGATTGTGTGCACAAGTTGGCGGCGGCGAGGTTGGATGATAAATAGGGTGGTGACGGTTGTGGATGGGTCAAGTGGCAAACGGGGTGGTGGGTTACATCGACGGAGCACTGTGACGAGGTTGGCGGCTGTTAGGCGAACAGGGCCAAGGTGACGGCGGCACCGGTTGTGGGTGGCGCAGGTGGCAGACTGGGACAATGGTGATGAGGGTGGCGGTTAGGGTTAGGTTCAAATTTTGGTGGAATTGGGAAGGGGAGGGTACTTTAGTCTTTTTAATAAATAGATTTTTTACTACACGTATTTTTCAAGAGCGTGAAAAGCACGCCCCGTCAACTTAGACAATTTTTCTAACGGTTGCAACAAAATTAATACACAGGTGTTTTTATGCAATTTTTGTAACAAGAGGGGTCTTTTTGCAACTACCCCAAACTGCAGGGGTATTTTACGCAACTTTTCCTTTTACTTTTGCTCCAATAAGCATAAAAAGAAAGAAAAAAAAACCCCTTAAAGTTCTTTATATGTACTACTTATAACGAGAACACCACTTTTGTAAAATTCATTTTGGTGTTAAACTAAAAGCGATTACGGTACTAACAAGTGCCCAAAGAAGGACTTTTCCTAAATTATCGGCCCTCTTCACAAATTTAGACAACCATTAGGAGTTATACAATGAATGATTGGCACATGCATCGCGTGTGCATGACAGCTTGTTCTATAAAAAATGTAGTGTTTTGAAACAGTTTTTGTTTTTATTTTTTTGTTCAATTTTGAAAAATGAAAAGTAATATTGCATTTGACAAACATTTTTAGTTTTCTTATTTTTCCTTAAGTTTTATAAGTCAGTTTTCAAAATGGGGTTGTATTTGAAAATTTCATTTTGGAATTTTCAGTTTTTTATTTTGAGATCCATCTTTCAACTTTTGTTGGAAAATATGTATGTATCTTCTTCCCTTCAATTTTCATCACCAACACCTATCGCCGAAGAACACCAAATTGCAAACGTTGTCGATCACCATACCTATTGGTGGCTGCAACCACCACCACCACTACTAACCAACATCCTTGAACACCAAATTACAAAACACTGCCAATGATGATAGCCACTGATCACCGATATGCAACCACCACTGACCAACACACCCAAACACCAAACTTGCCAACTCCGCTAACCACCATAGCCGCTGACCACCGTTGCCACCACCACCACTGTAATATCCCGAAAATTTTCCTTTTTTTCCGTGTGTGAAATTGTTATTATTAGTCAATAAGCTTGTGGTCTTTTTGAGAATATTGAGAAAGTGATTTTTATTATTTTCAGTCGAAGGGAAGTGATTTCAGTCGAATCAAAACTCTTTGATGTTAAAGTTGTGGAGCCTGAAGGATTCAGTCGACTAAAATAGTAATTAGTCGAATGGAAAAAGTGTTCAATATTTTGATAAGGAAGTTTTTAAAGGTTTTAGTCGACTAAAAGTGTTTCGGTCGACTAAAAGTGTTTCGGTCGACTAAAAAGTATTTAAATTGCGTAAAAATTAATTTTTGAAGGTTTTAATGGAATTAAAGAGGTTTTAGTCGACTAAAAAAGTGTGTTTTAGTCGACTTAAAAAAAAATCGCCTAAAAAGTTTTTAGTCGACTCAAAGTGTTTTAATTCGACTCAAATGTTTTTAGTCGAATGCAAACTTAAATTTTTGTTCTTTTATATAAATAGTGTCTTATTTCATTTTCTTACTTTTTCGGGTTTTTATGTTTCTTCCTCCTGAGAGAGAGAGAGAGAGAGAGAGAGATGACCTTGGAAGTTTGGAAGATCTAAGGTGAAGCCTAAGGTTTTGCTTTTCTCAAAGGCACTTGGCTAAGGTAAGGGTTATTTTCGAAATTCACATCAGCGATGGACCAATCGCTCTTGTAAGTCTTTAGTTTCTTTTTAAAATCCGAATTTCTTCGAGTTGAGTTAAGTGATTCTTCTTCTCCTCTTTGCTTTGAGATTTACTATGAATAACTTGTTCTAAATGCTATGACTTGTGAAATTCATTTTTGTCGAATATGTCTGATCTTAGAATTTGCGTTGTTGATATCGTTCGTTTTAGAGATTATCATTATTTCAGAAATTCCGTATATTGTTTGACATGTCCGGTATTTGATTTTGTTAAATTGAATTCTTTGTTTTGATAACTCTATGAGCCATGTCACAGTGTATGTAACTTATGTCTGACTTACCAATGTGGATTGAAACGTGGGCTAGCTCAGGGGAGTTGAACTAGAGATCGCGATCTTACTTTCTGAACCGGCCTCATATATCAGTGATGACGTATGTGACCACTTTCGGAATGGCTCTCTAGTGTATGTTTCTTTATTCAGATATGTTTTGACATTCGAAATCGAGTTGATTGTCCGTTTTGTTGAGATCCTTTGTGCTTCCGAAATTTTCGTTTCTCTGATATTTTTGTTTCCGTTTGATTGGTCCTTTGAGCGACCTTACTGGGCATTTGACTCATCCCCTTATTGTTGTTCCTTTTAGGAGACCAGTAGTTGGGACCTTGTATTGGAGGGCTAGCTGAGCGATCAAGAGTTAGCTGTTTTGTCTCAGATATTAGTTCTGACGCTACTTGGGTATATTTTTGAAAACTTCGTGTTGAAGAACATGACTTGTATAAAAGCTTTGGGGTCATTTTTGTTAAACATTGATGTATTTTGGGGATTATTAGTATATGCTCTGATTTACTATTTTGGAGTTTATATGATAATTATAAGATTTTATCTGATCTCTGTGTATTCGGCATAAACGCTCGAAAAATAAATATGGGGCATTACAACCACGAACACCAAACCTTCAACACCGTCAACCACCATAACCACTGATAACCACAACCACCGCAACCACCACTGACCAACATCGTCGAAGACCAACCCTCTAACATCCACTCACCATCACGGCACCACCACTCGTCTAAATTTAAATCCACAGTCATACCGACCCAAATTGTCCTTACAAGAAACACCAACACAAAAATTTCATTCATCAATTAGCCTTAGTATCTTCGATCTGTGCAAATAAATTCCAAGTCATTCAAACCCATTGACCCAATCAAATCCCAATAATTCCAAAGAAGCCCTAATTCGCATTCTAGTGTGTTAATGCCATATCAATAGTTGAACGGTGGCAGGGGAGATGTGTTGGTCGTGGTGGAGGCGTTTCTAGTTGTTGTACATAAAAACACGGAAGAAGCTTTCTAAGTATTAAAAATGAAAGAAAAGAGAAGAGAGATGAGAGGAAACATAGAAGAGAAGAGAGTAAAAGAAAAAAGAAATGAAAAATAATTATATAAAACTACTATTAAACAATTCATTAATTTTATAAAAAAATAAAACTGGAAGAGATTTTAGTTGTAATTTTTTTTAAAAGAAAATTTGAAAATTGAAATGGTTTCAAGCACGAAGTTCATTCTTACGTTTTCATGTTCCACCAAAAGGTTCGGTGATTTCAATTTCAACTGGATATAAAGCGCGTTTCTTTCTTCAACATCTGCATAATTCATTCATGGATTCAGCAATGGGAGCTTCCATCCGCCAAACGCTCCCTACCTCAATCATTCCTCCCTATTTCTTCGCCTGTAATCACCGATTCAAGCTCCCGCCCAAGCTCCCCGCACCAACACTCTATTTCACCAGCAAAATGTCGACGTCTTACACTGTCAGAGCCTCATCAAACCCTAGGTTACACTCCAGCTATGCATTCACTGAGAAACCTTGCTCAAGCTCCGTAACCGTCGAAAACGAAGCCGAATCAGTGAAAGATATCGAACTTGGTGCGAACTGGGAGAAGATCGCGGGGTTGGTGACACGTGGAACTGCTGTGGCCGTGTTGGTTTTGGGCGTGGTAAGGTGCCGTAGAGTGCTGGCCGTAGAGGTATTGAGTGGTGGTGTTTTGGGGCGGAGTGAGGTGTATTTGAGGGGTGTTTGGCCTAAAGTGTTGCAGGTTTTATACGTGTTTAAGGAGCAAGGGCTGATTTTAGTGGCGCTTTTGGGTTTGTCGGCGTTCTTCTCTATGGCCGAGACGTCAATCACGACGCTGTGGCCTTGGAAGGTGTGCATTCTTTGCTATTGTATTTTTTATTATGCTGTTGTTTATGTTCATCAGTTGTGTGCAAAAAATGTATGTGTATTCGCGTTGGCAACTGGAGCGATGATTGTGTAAGGTGCTGGTTAAGCTACAATTACCTAGACGAGGTAGTAGTGACAAGGCTTGCGTGTTCATGGTTGGTTCACTTTATGTTGCACCTATTAATCTGCTAATATAGCAGGCTTTCTTGGGCAGAAACTGAGAAACTCTGGGTTGGTTGTGAAGCGGAAGAAAGAGGGAGGGAATCTGAATATTACCATGTGGGACGAAATAGTTACTCATAAATCTACGTGACAATATTGTGGATGTGATATGTGTTTTTCTGGGCAGGTGGACACTTTTATTTGCTAAATTGCGGAAACAATGTGTGACATCACCAGTAGGAGAATTAGAGACATTTCTGGTTTTTTATGAGATAGGAAGTAATCAATGACTTATATAATGAGTGACAATCTTAGAAAGAAGAAGAATATCCATGTCTGGTGTCCTTACTGCAAATTTAAAGAGAAAGTAAGTTGCCCAGTTGGCACAGGGTTAGGTGACCAGCTTCTCTGTATGGGTGGTGTTGGTTTGAGTATGACAGAGTCGTTTAAAATTAAGCTGCTTTCTATATACGAGCAAAGGAGAGAAGGTATCTGGAGATCTGGTGCTAGATCTATCCTGGTGCCAGCAACGAGAGGATTAGTAGAGCTTTTGGTGGTATGGAACTACGTATCTCTTGGTCGATGGCTTCCTCTTGAATTTCCCTTTATTTGGTTCACCAGTCTTGTCCTAATCTATGGCCATATTTTAGTAGAATGTCTTCTATATGGTTCATGTAATTAGGCCGCACCATGGTTTCGTCAAAGTTTTAATATTCTATTATAAGAAAAGATTGTGAAGTTTTCCTACATTGAGAGACATTTTGGAAATGGTGGGGAATACGACGCTATCATGCCTTAGAAAGGAGTCTTTAGAACATTTCTCGTAATGCTTTACTCCAGTTTTAGGCACTCAGGAGTACTTATTAAAGTGCTGCTGTTTCATTTGAATGAATGAGGGTAATTCTTGCCTGATTACCCTCCTACATTTTTAGATGTTCACATGCATGACTTCTAGGCTTATACTAATATATGCCTTCCCTTCAGATCTTCAATTGCCCACCCCTGTGCCCTCTCCGAGAGCTCCGATCCCCCACCCCCAAATGAACAAGATAGGGTTAAACACAATTAAGTAGCCCAAGAGTACGCGGAAATCTCACTTGAGGACCCATTTTTTCAATTTTTACACATCATGGTCTGGAGTTCCAATTTTGCCATTATTAAGGATTTCCTTCCAAATTCCTAACTTTGCTCCTAAACAGTCAAGGGCAAAAGCATCACTTTACCTGTAATTATGAGGTAAAACCAACTTTTTGCCCCCTTCCACTACCTGCCACCGCCCCCTTTGGCGGCCATTGCCGACTTTTCCGCCACCAACCTAACGCTGCCACTCAACCCACCAAACCCAACTCAACACCGCCACTCACCGCGGCCCACTAAACCCAACACTGCCACATGCACCGCCCTTTTCTCGGCCACCACGACACACACACACACACATGCGACACATACAAAAACACATAGTCACACAACCACCCATCATCCCTCCCCACCCACACACACGACACATGCAAAAGACTCATAGTCACATATACATTGCCCATCACCCACCTAGCCCGCCGCCCCATCGCCCCTCCGCCCCCTCACTCCATTGCCCATCACTTATTGAAACCCCCGCCCCATCTTACCACCCTTCCACCATTACACAACCCTCCACCCACACACAGAAACATATAGACAAATATAGACACAGATGCACGCACATATTTAAACGATTTTTCTAACGGTTGCAACAAAATTAACACCACAGGTGTTTTTATGCAATTTTTGTAACAAGAGGGGTCTTTTTGCAACTACCCCAAACTGTAGGGGTATTTTATGCAATTTTCCCTTTTACTTTTGCTCCAATAAGCATAAAAAGAAAAACGTCCCCCCCCCCAAAACACAAATCTTACCACCCTTCTGCTACGACCCTCCAAGCACCCCCACCCACAAACACTTACGGACAAAACACACGCACATAAGCATAGTCAAACACGGAGCCTTACCACCTATGAAGCACGGGTGCTTCAAAAGGGGAGGAGTATCGGGGTGGGGTGCGCATTGGACACGGGTGCGCCTCGGGTGCGTGTCAGGTGCGCACCCATTATTTTCCATTTATTTTTTTATTTTCCGAAATTCGGGTGCGGCTCGGGTGCGGATCCGACACTTCAGGGGTTGAAACATAATTTGTAGAAGATATTTCGGGGGTTGAAACATAAAACTTAATTTTTTGGGGGGGGGGGGGGTGAAAACATAAAATAACTTAACTAACCAAATTAGGGCACACGACTCATAGAGAAAGAGAGATCGCAGCAGCCGTGACTTCCCTCGACACCGGCGACGTCCCGCGACACCCATCGAACAGCCGCGACCACCCAGGACCTCATTGAACAGCCGCAACCACCAAAAACCATCGGGGACCTCCGGCGACCACCCTACTCACCTCCGACAGCATTGCTTCGAAGGTATGTCTCTGACTTCCTTCTGTCTTCGTTTCCCATCAATTTTTTTTTTTATTTTGGTTTCTTGCTGAGTCTCGAATGTGGATTGTTTGGTGGTTTTAAGTAATTATAGTTTCACTTCTCACATGTTTTTTGATTTTGCTGCGACTGTTTTTTTTATTGTGACAGTGTGTTCTTTTTTGTGTTAAAGGTTTAAAGGCTTAAATTAAAGCCAAATATGTCAACTTCAGATAGTATTGCTGCCCCTAGTTCTGGTGTTGGTGATGATGAAACAAAACCATTGTGGAAGTATGTGACTAGGCTTGAAAAGGATGGTAAAGGGGGTGGAAATGTGAGATGGCAATGCAATCTATGTGGCAAGGTTTCTAATAGCTCGTACACTCGGGTTAGGTCTCATTTGTTGAAAATGTTGTGATGGTGAGATAGACGAAGATGAAAATGTTGTGGCCATGGAACCCTAAGATACTTGATGGAGTACTTTGTTTGTTTGATAATTTGAACTTTGATGCTATGTTGCTACTTTTGTTATGAATATGATGTATTTGGTGGTGGTTATTATGTATTTGATGGTATTGTGCTACCGTTGAATGGTTAAATTAAATTGCATCATGTCTTTTTATGCACTTTATTAAGATACAGCTTGTTTAGAAATTAAATGCTAGGTGTACATAGTAAAATATATATATATATATATATATATATATATATATATATATATATATATATATATATATATAATATTTGCCGTATCCCCGCCGCACCCGTATCCTAAAATTTTCAAAAATGCCGTATCCGCACCCGTACCCGTGCTTCTTAGCTTACCACCCTTCCACCACCGCACAACCCTCCATCAACCCCACCTGCAAATCACCCACCCCCACACACACTTGCAAACACACACCTTTGCGGCGGCATCTTCTCAGAGGGGTGGTGGGTGGGGCTGGGGGTGTGGCGGCAGGGGAGGTAGGTGGGCCGAAGAAAAGAATTAACGCTTTTGTCCTTAACGGTTATGTCTTCAAAGTTACATATTTGGATGGAAATACTTACTAATAGCAAAATTGAAAGATCTGTACGTGTAAAAATTGAAAACATAGGTCATCAAGTGAGATTTTCGCGCACTCTTGAAATACTTCTTGAACCTGAAAAGATAACAGAAAAACGAAAAGGAAATAAAAAAGTATTCATTTAAAAAATTGTATGTGTAAAAGGAGAGCTGTTCAATAGAAGTACAATGTAGATATCACTGCTGCAAAAGTTGTACATTGACGTAAATGCAAATGCCTAAGTGTACAATTTGGAGGTAGCGCTCGTAGACACCCATTTTTCCACGCCCTATGTTATATATTCATCATAGGCTTTATTTTACATATTTTGGGCTTGATTTTAATAATTTTAGTCCATTTTAGTAAGCCTAGATTAGTTGGTCCAGTCCAGTCAGTTTAGGCTTAAGTCAGGTCAGAGTCTAGATAGGTTAGAGAGTTTGGGTAGTTGGTTTGCTCTTGGTTTCTATTTCTGCCTGGTTTTGTATTAATCATATTTGTTTGAATTACAAAGGCATTCTTTACCTTCTGGAATTGATTTAAAAGTAAATTATAGAGGGAAATAAAACTGGCCGGTCTATAAACTGGCCAGTTCTCATTTACTAAGGTTTTTTTTTGTCTTTTTACCTTATCTTTCTGTGATGGCTATGTTTGCGTTTTATTGTATTTATGAAGCTTTTTTGTAGCCTAAGACCCCCAAATCTCTATATAAACAGCCCCAAGCATCCCTAAAGGAAAGGATCGGTAGGAGAGAAAATTCTACCTGGAAGGCTGCAGTTTTGAGAGCTAGATTAGCAAAAGAGAAAGAGTGAGAGAGATAGTCTGATTTTCTTCATCTTTGAGTGGTTTTCATCCTAGGCGAACCAAGTCTAGGGGTATAAATAAGTTCCCTTTTCTTGTTTGTTCTTACTTTTGTAGAATATCTTAGAGTAGCCTTACGTTAGTTTCTTTTCCGTTTCCTACAAAAGGTTCCTTTTATGGTAAAAATCAAAGAACAGTTATCTAAGGCGTCCTGTAGAAGACAATGATCAGGAGTAGAATTATGTTAGCGATAAAACTCTGTTTAGATTAAAACTTTGTTGGGATTAGACTTGTAGTCTCACCAGAGTTCTTAAAGTATTCAACTAGAAGAAGTTAAATTAAGTTAGATCTTTAAGAAACCGTAGACTAAGACGTAGGTCGCTTCCCTTGGGGTCGGTCAAACTACATGATCTCGATTTTTACAGTCGGGTATGTAGTCCATTTAACCCAAATTGTCGAATTCAGACCAAATTTAGGTTAAGTTTAGGTTTTGCTTGCATTTATTTATTATTTGGGACAAAAGTCACTTAAAAACAAGTTAGAGACCATTTAGGGTATAACGGGGTGCTTAACACCTTCCCGTTATATAAATTAGTCCTTGAAACAGAATTTCTGGTGTCGTGAGATTAGAGGCTTTAATTGGACAATTTAGAGTCAAATTTAGGCTTTTCTTATTTCTCCTTGTTGATTATTTTATTAACTTAAAAGATAAGACGGCGATTCGAGAAGGAGACTTGGTCTTTCTTGGAGGCGGTTCATCACAATCAAGGAAAAGATGAGGGAACATCGCTTGAGATGGTTTAGTTACATCAATGTAGGCTTTTAGATGCCCCTGTAAGAAGTGATTTGTGCCAAATTAATTGGGTAAGATGAGGTAGTGGTAGCCGAGGATGACTCAGGGAGAAGTTGCGAGAAAAGACTTGAGTGCTAGGAATTTACTAGAAAACCTGTGCTTTGATAAGGGGAAATGGAAGAAAAAGATTCCTGTAGCCGACCCCAACTAGTTTGCCACAAAGGCTTGGATGAGGATGATGACAAGTTGTACATCTGTATAGGCGAAGAAGCAATCTAGTCTTCGTAAAATTTCTGCACACACGATGTGTCAAAGATGGTGATTGTAACCAAAGAAAAAAAGAAAAGAAAAATTTTCAAAGATTGTCAAGCATATTATACGTCTTTACTCCACTCTTTTGTAAGTTATCTACCGAAAAGTTATTAGCTACCTGAAATATCGAGATTGCAATGAAAGAGGGTCTTCCTGAATTAATTGCTTGCATCAAGTCTTTCTGGTCCTATGCTGCTTGCATGGTGAGTGTGGGTTGGATGTTTGCATTATGTGATGTTCCCCAGCAGGAAATGGATCGACCAAAATCCATGGCCGCATCACAGGGGAATGGCTCCCTCAATATGGCAAGCATAGATGGTACTAGTGGGTTCATTGGCAGGGTCTTATAAGGCCAACTTCAGACTCTCCCACTTCTGATGTACTTCTGATGAAGGACAAGTTGTGACTTACCCTTACATCGCACATAGCGTTGGACCTCTCCTACTACAGCCTACATGGGATCTCCAACGGCAACGTCTTTAAGACCAACTCTGAACTTTCTGGGACAAGCTGTCAGTTATCCTTATATACTTGTCCCTACCTTTATATCATATGTAGTCTGGGACCTCCCCTAGTAGACAATAAGTGTGGGATTGAAGATATTCTGTAACGACCCAAATTCACAGCCCCACCGTCCCACCACAGGGCAATGTCTCCCTCAAAACTGCTAATCAAGAAGGTGTTATTGCAATGTGTTCTTGGCAAGGTCTCACAAGACCAACTTTAAACTCTCCCATTTCCGATTTGGGACAGATTGTCACTTGTCCTTATTTCACATAGAAAATGACCTCCCCTAGCACCAGCCTTTGTGGGATCTAAATCCACGCTAGTAAAAAGCAAGTCTTGGATCTCACATGAAAACCTGCAAACTCTACTATTCTGGGCATGCCTTCATTGTAGTTTCTGAAATGGTTCAACCTGTTCCAGATGTTTTTAAGATCTTAAATACTTGAGTTGGCTATCCAGCTTGTGTCTTTACTATCAAATAAAGTATATATGGCATTAAAAGGTGAAGCGAACAAAAGACTTGAAATAGTCATTTGTTTGTTATCGCCTGAAGGTTGGCTCAAAGAAAGTATAAACTTCCCAACAAAGAAATGTGTTTCGTGTAAACTCTGCTTTGAAGTAAAAGAATTGCTTGCTCGTTTACAGGTGCGTGAGCTGGCAGAAAAAGAACCAGAGGATGGTGTCTTCAGAAAGCTTCGCAGTGATGTCACTCGTTTTTTGACAACCATCCTTATTGGCACAACGTAATTTTTTTTCCGTATAAATACCTCTTAGTGTTCTTTCCCCATCTTGTTGAAACAACAGTCTGTAATGCTTTGTCCTGAAAGTTTCATGGTATATACTCAGTGTCGTCAATATTGGAGCTACTGCACTCGTCACAGAGGCAGCGACGACTATTTTTGGTGAAGCTGGTGTTAGTGCAGCAACTGGTGTTATGACGGTACTTGCCAAGTCTTCATTCTAATAAATAATTATGGCTTAAGAGATAATTACCCCTCCCCTCCCCCACCCCACCCACACACCCACACCAACCAAAAAGAAAAAAATGCTGTACAGGCGAATAAGGCATTATCGATGTTGGATTATGAATCTGCTTTTATGGACACGTCCCTTATCTCTATAGATGACCGTTAAGAACAAGTGTAATTACATTCTTTATAACGAGCCTTGCTTGTACAAACTCCTAGCTATGTCACGTTTTCTATCTCTCTTGCTGTTTCGCATGCAAAGTAAAGCAAAAAAGAAAAAAGGAACATGGTTTATGTTGTGCAACATTTTTTTGTGCTGCACGTGATGCAGTTTCTGCTCTTATTACAATAAGTTGGTAATTCTCTTCGGTCATTATTTTCTCTCTTTCCTATCCTGTTCAGAGCTAAAATATTTCCGTTTAGCTTCGGTGAGTGTTTAAGAGTGCAGCTGCATTTTCTCCTCTTGTTCTCCAATTAGTACAGAAACCTTGAAACAGGTTACAACTCGTACTGGTTCTTGCCTAATGTATTAGTACTTAGTAAGTATGATAACAATGTTGGGTCGATTCTCTAATAGCGTAAGCTTTAAAAGAACATGGTTACTTAACATGGTATCAGAGCGGGTTGATCCCGGCCCAGCAGACAATGAAATCAAGTCCAACGCCACCTAATCCAATTCACTCACATGTTTGGCCCACTCAAAAGAAGTCTCCCCACAGATGAGGATGCGTGTTGAGGGTTATAATCCCACATTGAGAGTATAATGTACAATACCTCAGGATATAAGCGTTCTGGGCTTCTCCACCCATTGCCAGTTTTTTTTGAGTGTGATGCTTTCATGTGGTAGCAGAGCTTGGTTTGCATGGTCTTCTGTTCAATCTCTCCCTCTTGCACTTGGTCCCCTTATATAATTGTGCAATTTGCTCAGCTTATTTGTGCACTTGGTGATGGTGCTACATAGTTTGTATCTCCACGTGTTATTGGAGGCTTGCACGTGAGAGGAGTGTTAAGCGTGATAAGTTGATAACATTGTAAGGCCCATTCTCTAATAGCTTAAACTTTTAAAGCAGATGGTTACTTAACCATAGGCAACTAGAGTCACTCTGTTTCTATCTCTTTCTAGTCTCTCCCCCCCCCCCTTCCCCCTTCTTCTCTGTATGTATTTATCTACGAAAAGAGTTTTCCCGAATTAAAAATTTCTTCTTGGAACCTGATTCTACTTGGAAATAAGGGACCGCTGATGCTGATATCTCTGATTCAAATGGCAAGCTTGAGCACCTCTTTCCGTATCTCCTCTTTTTAACTTGTAGCTGTTCAGTTTTAAGTTATTAACGTTCGTTTCCGATCTAAATTTAGCTCCCATGGTTCTCTTTTCTTCATCTGGGTCACACTGATTTCCTTCTCTTTCTTTTCTTTTCTTTTCCTTTTGTTTGCGCTGGGGGTGAATATGTAGGTTAAGGTGGCTAAAGATCTTGTGATTTATTTCAGGTAGCTATTTTACTCCTCACTGAAATTACTCCAAAAAGTATAGCCGTTCACCATGCTACAGAGGTTGCTAGGTTTGTGGTATGGTTGCTTCATAACTTTGGTGTTTTTGGAATGATATGACTTTGTGATGTAGTTTTTCGTGTAGGCTTCATCCATATGCGTGACGATTGAGGTTTCAGTGCTGACAATCAGATTGATGTATTATACTTCATATCTCTAGGTCCGGCCAGTTGCATGGCTTTCAGTGATATTGTATCCTGTTGGAAGAGTTGTGACATTTCTGTCAATGGGGATGCTTAAATTGCTTGGTTTGAAAGGAAGAAGGTATTTTTTAGTATATCAGTTCAATTTTCTTCTTAGTCCTCTAGACTGGTCCTTTTGATTCAATTTTCTTCTTAGTCCTCTAGACTGGTCCTTTTGAGATGTAACTTCTGTTTGATGCCTATACCAAGAGGGAGCATGCACGTAAATGCAGTATTCTTATTCAGGGGATTTTTCAGGAAGGTGATATATAATCTAATTTACATTAAACTTAACGAAAGGCGGCTGAGATACTGTTTAGCAACATAGTTGCCAAATCAAGGCGGCTGTGTCATGTACTGCAACTGTAGTTTTCTTTGTCCTTTAGTGTATTGAGATATGTATTGTGTATCTAATTTGTAGAAGGCCTGCTTTGACAACATGTGTGATGTGGTTCCATCTTTTAAAGATACAGGAAATAAAATTCTAACATGTCAAACAGACTATATAGTGATATATGAGTATGCCAAAGGCAGTCAAGTGTATTGCTTTAATGACATGGTTGTAAAAGCAAGTTACATTTCGAAATTGTAGTTTTCTTTGTCTGTGTATATCATTTATCTTAGAAGGGTACTTCTTTAAAAGCATCTGTGATGCTGTTCAATTTTTTTAAGATTCAGAATTATATTCAAAACATGTGAAACACAAACTATATTGACAAAAAGGATTGAACATGAAAAGTAAGAAGCCCAAGATAAGAAAATGAAAAAAATCTCCATATCACGTGTTAGAACCTGTCTCATAAGATACCGGAAACACAAGGTCAATTGTGGTACGCAATACTAGTTCATAGATATTGTTTAATACATGTACTATCACTTATTCTCAATGCTGACAACTATAATTACTTTTGGTTAGGTGTGTGATATTGACAATTATAGTTGTGCCTTGTAGGGTAGGCAGCCTTAGGCCCCTCATGTTTTCATAAACTGCAGTGTTCTAAGGCCCCTCTCATGTTTATTTTATGTTAGCGAACCGTATGTTACTGAAGATGAATTGAAGTTGATGCTCAGAGTTGCGGAGTTGAGTGGGGCCATTGAGGAGGAAGAACAGGTGCTTCTCAGTTTTGTTATTTTTTGCCAGTCCTGGTTGTGATTATTGACATTTCCAGATTTTATTGCGGTATACATGACTCGACTGTGATCAAATTATTATTCCCCCTTTGGCAGGATATGATTGAGAACGTGTTGGAGATAAAAGATACACATGTTAGGGAGGTGATGACCCCTCTTATAGATGTAGTTGCCATAGATGCTGGTGCAACCCTTATAGATTTCCACCACTTGTGGTTGACTCATCAATATTCCCGGTAGGTAAAGGTCATTAGTAATTTGATGAGCAGCATATCGGTGACTGAAATGTGGTGGCTAAAATGTGGGAACATGGTCGTAGGATACCAGTTTTTGAGCAGCGGATTGATAACATCGTGGGTATTGCTTATGCAATGGATCTGCTAGATTATGTCCAAAAAGTAATGTATTCTGTCCTCCATAGTTGAACGTACATATCCAAAAGTTTGAACAATAATAACAAAATTTTCTGGCTCCCATAGAAATAAATTCCAGAAAGCTCAGTTGTTGGAGATGTTGCACGCAATTAACAGTGATAAACTTTTCTCTGTCCCCAAATTTTGTAGGGAGAAATTCTAGAAAGCTCAGTTGTTGGAGAAATTGCACACAAGCCTGCCTATTTCATTCCTGGTAGGAGCTAGTTTTAATATTTGAGGGACTTCATAGTGTGATTGTGGCCCCAAATACATGTCTATTGATTGAGTTGTATCGGCTTGCTGTAGAATTGCTATACTTATGTTAGAACCTGTGCTTGTACAATGAACCAAGATTTTGGTCTCAACTAGCAGGGCTGGAATGACGGATGTTGCCTTGATGATATTGCAGATTCGATGTCTGTCTGGAATCTTCTGAGGGAGTTCCGCATTCGGAAGGTCCATATGGCTGTTGCTCTTAATGAATATGGAGGAACTGTGGGAGTATGCTCATTTCCTTCAAGCTTAGAGTCCTACGTACAGTTATTTATTGGATGCTTACAGTTTTAGAAGGCATAGATCTAATGCTTTACTCAACAATGTTTTCTCTTCAAACTGGAAATATTGGGTATATCACTACTTTGAAGATGTCTCAACTTTTCTTAATTTATCCAAGAAAATGGAAACTCTAGACCTCCAAAATAAACGAAATGAGACCATCTGATCTTGAGCAGAACACTTAATGAAATCAGCTGGACAATAACTCGCTTTTACAGATCTAATTTTGAGTTTTAGTTGCTTTCATAATTCCTGAGAGTTTGTGGTGTAGTAATGAAGTAGAGAATCGACTGAACATACACTAGGGCATTGTAGTACTATAACAAGAAGGATCCTTATGCCAATAATTTGTGCATGAAGCAGATAGTTACCTTGGAAGATGTCGTCGAGGAAATTGTTGGCGAGATATTTGATGAGAATGACTCAAAGGTACTTCTCCATTGTTTTTTTATGCTATATATTAAAGTACGTGGATATAATGCACACTTGCGATTGCCTTGGAGATACTGTATAATATTTGGCATCAGCTGCCAGCTTAATGAAGTCTGCTCCTGCTGTTCAGTGTTCCTAATCAAAAATTATTTTTATTTTTATTTCTGTGATAAGTAAATCCAAGGGTGAGCATGGTTCAGTTTTGGGGTCAAACCGTGAACTGAGCCATAGCCCATCGATTTGGAAAATTGTGAACAGAACCGAATCAACCATCATTGTTTTGGATGGTTCGGGTTGGTCTGTTTGGATCAGCTTGAGCCTATTCAAGGTTTTTCACCCTTTCCACACCTATTATTCGATTGACATATTACACGAAAAGGAAAGCTATAATTTCGACGGAGTGCATTCCTATTGATGCTACAATTCAACATCCATGTAGACGTACTAACATAAAAATGCGTATTATTCTAGGATAAAAAAAAACACAAAAAAGTAAAGTATGTTTTTGCGACTTAAATACCAAAAAGACTGAGAGAATTCAAAGGAGAATTAGTCACTGGATTTTTATAGATCTCGCCTTTCTTTCCATATTTTTCTTTGAAGGTTTTGGTTTGCTTGGCTTTGCTTAATTACTTGTGCATGAAATACCCAATGTATATAAATCGTTTTAACATGTCATGTATCGGTTCGATTCCGATTATTATCTGTTTCAAAGTATTGATTCGTGAACCGATTCGAATTGAGGTTGGTTTTGAGAAATGTGAAACCGAACCATTAAGTCTTTTTGGGGGTTCAGATTGGATTGGTTCGGTTTAGACAGTTTGGTTCTCACCCCTAAGTAAATCTATGACTCACCCCGACTATGACAAACTATATCAGTGGTTACAATGGATTTGAATTTCCGTTCCCCTGGGTGACTGTTAGCATATTATCAGTATATCCTTTATTGCACGTATTCATGTGTTGAACTGAAAACATTTTACTTTTCGTAACCCGTAACCCTGCAGTCATTTATATTGCATGAGCAGCTTTTCAACATTGACCAGTCACTAGCGATTTAATTACTCAAAAACCTTAGCCTTGATAAATTTTCTGGTGTATTCTTGGTATTCATGGCGGCCGTAGTCTTGTTTTCCCTCATGCATTCAACTGCTGAAAGCTAGTAATATTTACGACCAAAAAAAGAAGAAGAAAAAATTGAAGAAAAGTAAGTGATGCCTTCTTTCAATGCTTTAAATTACTCATTATAGGATCTCATGATCTATTTTATACTGCAATCTATAATTTCAAAGCTCGAAGTCGACCTATGTTTTGTGTTATCCTTAAAAGGGTCGATGGAACCTCTAAAAACTGAGAAAGGCCGAGTTGGGTTGCTGCTTGGCGGACATCCAAAAAAAGTGGGCAGATATTAGAGAGAAAAAAAAGGAGGAAGAAGGTAGTTGAATGGCAAACTGAACCTTTATCATACTCCTTACAGACATGAATGTAAAAAGGATTTATGTCACGGGGTTTAATAAGTTGAACAAGATTCAGTTGAGTTAATTGTTCTTAGTCTCAACAGTTGTAAGTTCTCATTGGCTTTGACTGTCTTAGCAATTAGCTTACTTCTGCCTATGACACAGAATACTACAGAAAAGGCCTAATTGCAAGTAAAATGTTCTAGTCAGCAAATTAACCCGTAACCCTGGTTGTCCAGCCGCAAAGATATCATTAGCTTCATCATGAGTAATCATTTTTGGGATGGTTGTTTTGATATCTTAAGAAAAAGACATGCAGTTGCAGTGGTTGTAAGTTCTGTTGTGATTTTGGAACGATCAGTGTGTATATGTTGCAGGTGGTTGTATCATATCTATCTTAACTTTGTCTTAGTTTATTGCTTGTGTGTTACATTTAATTACTTTGTTGACTTCAATAATGTAATTCTTTTCATGTTTCGTCATTTATGATCTTTGTTTATTTGTTTTTGCATTTTACTTGGGTCATTAAATTGACAGCGTTGTCTTCTTGCACTTTTGCAAAATCTACAGGAGGAAATCCAAAAAAAAACTGGTTATGTAGTAATGCGAGCAGAGGGAGTTTATGACGTTGATGCAAATACATCAATTGACCAACTCTCGCATGATCTTGATATAATTTTGCCAGAGGTACATCCCTTATATAGTTTGTTGTGAGTTATCTCCTGCACTTCATTTTGGCGTTTGATTTCGACATCATTCCTTCTGTGTTTTCTGTTTGGTTTGTGTTTTAAGTAATTTTGGGTATGTAGAGAGTAACATCTCAGGCAAACTAGGCATCCCTTTTAATCAGAGGAACCAGGCAACTTGCATACACCTAAGTTGGAGGGTATTCTCACCGACTCCATCCAGTTCTTGTTTAGTTGTTGAATGTTCAGGCACGAGGTCAAGATAGATCACAATTCTCTTTCTTTGCACCTTTTTGATATGGTGGACATGCTGTGATGTATATTTTTCCTTAAATAAAATACTAGTGTCACATTTTTGTACTTTGAAGAAGGATAAGATGATCCGCCCATTTAGATAGCCAAACTTTCTGCTTCTGAAAAAGGACGCCTGCTGGTAACTCGCGTGTATCTCCCTTTGTTTCTTAAATTTCATTCAATATCATGGCTTGTTGTTTCTTTAATTTGACTTTTTAGGTTCATCGCATTACAGAGCCATCAATACGAGACAGTATCGGGTTTTGTATGTGAAGCATTTGGATATATACCAAGGACAGGTGAGACTATCAGAGTAATGCTGGAGAAGGCAAAACACGATGATAACAATGAGGCGGAATCTGACCGTCAATTACAGAAGGATACCCATCAAACGTTCAGACTTGAGGTACTTCTAACCCCTTTTCGCTAGGTATGACATGTTGCTTTTAAGCTGTTCGAATATGCATAGTAAGACGATTGCGGGATAACCTAGCAATTAGAGGGAAAAAAGTCCTTGGCATTTGGAATCAGCTGTTTTGCAATTGGGTGCATCCTGATGGCATACCTAACTCCTGAACCACCATCGTCATGATGATCTCTTGATATCAAAGAGGTCTACAATGTTCTTAGGAGATTTCTCTGGCCAGGACTAATTTACTGTGGTTAGCTTGAGAACCAGATTCACATTCTAAGAATCAGTTATCTGTTTCCCTGGTAGTGCATATAGTGTACCCAAGAAATCCTGCTTCATGTTTTTATTCCCATCCAATCATCCACATCATGAAAAATGTTTTCTCTAGCATAATGCCATATAGAGGGTTCCTCAACTTCACTCAAGTTAACGAGAAAATTGCAACTCAGAAAATCTTGCGTTTCCATTTTATTGTATTTCATGTAATTGCAACTCCAAATTATTGCTTCTATTTACCCCTTTTTCTGGACTGCTATACAATCAGTCACTTCTTTGAAAATGGCCAAGACTTGAGAGTTATAAGGCTTTTCACTGCAGTTTTCCTTCTGCTGATCCAAATGGTTTGCATTTACATTTAGAAGGTGACCTCAACCCACACTTGATTGAGATTGGGTATTTGCTTCTGCCTCGCACACGATTGACATTGGCTGCAAATATCCTTGTTGAGCATATTGTGGCATGCCTCACAGCATAAATCAGTAGTGTTTTTTCTTGCACTCCTCTATAAAGTCTTTCTCTAGTCCCAAGAGTTGATTATGTAGTAGGCTAGGCAACTTGCTATTCTAGAATTGATTTGTATCTCGTATGCTTCTTTATGTTGCAGTTATTGGCAGGAAATTGTAGAAAGGTGAGTGCTGTTCAATTTGAAAGGATAAACCAAGATTCAACAACAGAGACCAAAGAGGTCGTTCGCTTGGTCCCCAGAATCTTGAGAAGGAAGTTAAGAGATGGCGAAGATTCGGCACGGAGTGACACTGAAGATTCAGGCCATAGTGATGAAGATTCAGATCACTGAAGACGGCTCCTCTGAATACCATGTAATTGCCTGTAAGTGAAGTTGATGATGAGAGTAATAGAAGACAATAGTTACAAGCGTTTTCTTATTCTACTCCTTTCTTACAGTAAATTGCGGAGGAAGAAACAAAAAAGGAAAGAAAAGGCTTGGCTGAAAAAAGTAAACTGCAGATTGATGAAAGCATCTACAGATGAAGAGAAGTATCAACGTCAGATTTCTCGTAATTTTGCGATCTGCTCATAGTTGCTGCACGGGCAGACCATAAGTTTGTTGAGGGTGGAGTCATCATGGGTCGAAAATCTACATGCTTGTTAAACAAGTTGAGTCCGAGGGACAGCGAATCTTGAACAGGAGGTCTTGACGGAAAGATTGTAGCAGGTTGTAAGTTTAACTTGGCAGGCTCAAAACATTTGCTCGGGCTGATTTGTTCAGACTCAGAGAAGAGTCTTAGTAGCTCTCTCTCCTCTCTCTTCTCCCTCATTTTTTCCAACTGTCTGAATCTTTCTTGTAGGAGAGCAATGGAGGAACCCATAGCAGTTGTATCGCCACTCTGCCTTCCCATGGAATGAGAGCTGTAATATTGCATTGGACTTCAAGGCGAGCTTTAAGTTTTTGGCTGGTTGGTGAGATGAACTTTGGCTTTTGAGAGCTTCATAGGTACATGTACGTATGTAGGAGAAGAATGTTTTGGCATACACGAGAAGCATGTTTAGCTGTTGGCACTAATATATAGACGGTGAGCCTTCCTAATTGATTCTGGGTGACGCAAGGAAGAAGAGAATCGGCGAGCGTGGAACAAAGTCCAAGAAGAAAGGTGGCAATACGGCGTACGTGAAGGCAAGAGGACTTTTTAGGGGAGCAAAATGGCGAGTGCAAAACTCCAAATGGAGCTGGAGAGTAGCATTTGGAAGGTGGGTTTGAAGGAATAAATGGTTAGGTGATGCTGTGTCGGCTTGTCTTTGAAAGTCCTTCGAGGCATCGTAGAAGATGGTACGTCTTTTGGTTGGTATTGAAGGGCTTTATTGTTTCTTATTTGTTGTGTTTTCTCGACCTAAACTTTTGCCATGTTTGGGAGAAGTAATGTCACGGAGAAAAGACAGGAATCAGAATGAATATTTTTGGGGGTTTGGTTGTTTTGATTCGACCCTTTTGTGTCACCTAAAATGCCATTTTCTGAGGTTAAACTAAGGCCAGGCCAAACAAAGGATAAATAATTGTGGTGCCTTTTGGACTCCCCTGGAATGGGATGTTGCAAGAACCCCAACAAGAAAACCAAAATGAAATATGAATAAGTTTTGTCAAAAATAGTCTTAAGACAAAAAATTAACTTTGCGTTCAAATTTTTTTTTTCTTTCTATCTGCTATAACCTTTTTTTCCCCCCTTAATCGGAAAATGTTTTTCTGGAAATTTGGTGGCCAATGGTAGTTTTTTTTTTTTAGAATAATTAAAAAAATTATATATCAGAGTAAGTGTTTAGATCGGATGTACGTGAAGTAAGTAAAAGTAAAAGACATTAATTGGATGACATCTCCATCCAAGAGAGCCATTACAAGGAAAAGGATAAATTAACTAACTAGACATAACAAGATAATTAACTAAGTAAAACGAACTAAATAGTAAATGTGGTCAATGATAGTAAATGTAGCCAATGGTAGTAAATGTAAGGAAAGAAGACCCGCAGTAGCATGGATACACCCGCAGTAGCATGGATATTTGACCTGTCCTACTGATATTTTTCTTTGCTGTTAGTAAAATTCTTCAACTGCAACACATGATAAACCCCAAAGCCTTTGATATTTATTAATAAATTTTGGGGTTTTAGCCGTAGGTTTTGGCAATTTTTGGGATTCAGTGTGCAAAAAGCCTTAATGAAAAAATGAAAATCAACAAGAAGTTGGAAGTGTAAATTTTTTGTCCTAAAAAATAGACATCTGATAACTTGATGGCAACTTGAAAGCCTCTGTAATCTTTATTTATCGATGTCACTCTTTTATTATAAAAAAAAAAAAAGATAACTTGATGTGATTTTTTTTTTGAAAGATAAAAAATATATATCATGCAAAAAGTAGTATGAGACCAATTGTCCTGATCTCCTGAGCTAACACGCATATATTTACACTATCGAAAGCTAACCACAATCGCGCCACGTTACACATGATAAAAGGAAACACACATTACATATAGATCATTGCATAAAAAAAAACACAGCTTATCATCAACTTCTGGTAAAATCTGCGCTCTTATTCCACCATTCTCGATGTACAAAAAACACGTGTATGCTACTTGGGATGCCAAGCCACATGCATAAGACGCATAATTTGTGAATTAAAGAACTTTGAGGCTTCAAATTAAGGCGGCTGCCTGATGCGCACGCGAACCAACATTTTTGTCTGACTAGTAAAGATCACGTGCTTTACATGATATATAGTGGTTTGAAATAAAAATATTCTAATTAATTTTGGTTAAAAATAATTAAAATTAATCAATACGACTATTATAATTAAACGATAATAACAGATTATTTGTTAACTTCAAATACTCAAAATATGAAAGTTCATTACCCAAAACATGGTCTTACTTTCAAACCCGCATTTTTCATGTCAATCATCACCAATATTTTTCACTATTTATCATACTTATTTTTTTCATCACATCAAGTTGCCGCTAAATAGAATTATGACTGTTCCATATTATATCTTGTTATCTATGATACACTGCATTGCAATTAGTCTCAAACGTCTTCCATAAATATCTAACTCTCACAAAACACTACAAGTTTGATTGTACAATGATAAAAGTGAAGAAAATTTTTAGAAATAATTAATATCAAGTGTTTATATTGGAGTATTTGACACTTTTTCTTACAAGGATCACTACTAAAGTTCAAAATATCATCATTTATGATTTTCAATATCATTCATTACCTATCACGTTTCTTTCTACCCAGTTATGGCTATTTCTTGTAGTGATGATTATTGGGGGTCAAAATATCCTATGCAGTTTATTTGCTTTTGATAATGATCTATAACTCCCCCAGTCTAAAAAAAATTGATTATTTTTTTTGAACTGTCCTAAAAAAATTGATCAGTTTTCAAATTAAAAAGATTTTGTAGCTGTTTTTCATGTTTATCCATTGTAGGCATTTTTTATTCTATTCTCTCTCTCTCTCTCTCTCTCTCTCTCTCTCCATATTTAGTCATTCACTAACCCATTTTTCTCTACTGAATCAATTTCGTGCCCCTCTCTCTATCTTGGGATAGAGTGAGAAACTCATAAAATAAGATTTTTATCTTAAACAAACATTTGTCAAATATAATCAAATAATTTAGGACGAAAGGAGTATAAATTTCAGGTATCTCTATTTTTGGATTAAAGTACAAAGCAAGTCTTTTTCAACTTTTCTATCTTTAAGTTCTAACGTCCAAGTACAATGTCTAAAATGACTCTTAATCTTAATTATACTTTTTTTCTACTTTTCAATTAAAAAAATCTGTAATGTAGTGTAAGTTTTTCTTGATATTATACTCTAAAGCTCTCTTTTATATTTATCTAGCATGAAATTGTTCATCGTAGTAGTAAAAAAAGACTATTAATTTAGTTGTAGTTATAATTTAGCATATATTTGCCTTAATATTTTTATTTTTAATACAGACTTTACCTACTCATCTAAAAAGTATATATACATATGTGTCTCCGTGGGTCCTTTTGAAATTTAGATAGTGATAATGAACTAAGTATTTCAATAATGTTCACAAACCTATATTTTTCAACCTATATTTATATATACGCATTACAATTTTAATATAGATACAAATTCAACAAAAGTTCATCAAGAATAATTTGACCATTCTTTAAATAAAGACCTATATCATCAAAATAAAAAAAACATATTACCTATGGCATGAGGTTTTGAGAGTTAAGAAAATTATAGGGTTTATTACATCGATGACCTTGAGGTTAGGGTAAAATTACAAGTATGCTCATTAGTTGGAACAAATAACACTTATTTCCGTTGACCGAACGAAAATACTAAAAGGATGTAAAGATCAAAATGCCCGTCACTTAGGAATGCAATTCTTCAAATGTCTTTCCTCATCCCTTCATCTCACCTATACAGCCCCACCACCACTACCACCACCATCTTTCATCTAGATTTTTAAGCTCCAATACACACAAAGACAACATATACATGCATTCATACACACACGTGCACCCATCCACACACACATAGATGATATGCACACATACCCACACACACATGCCCATCCTCCCTTCCCTCTCAACTGGCTACAACCACAGCCATAATTACATTCCACCATCATTATGTTCTTTAACTTTTTTACCTTTCTTCAGTCTTCTTACCCCAATCAACTGTCACGGCTTTCTCATTCTACTCACTTGAAACAAACCATCACAATTCAACAAACCAAATGAACAGAAATGAAAAATTGAATTTAGGGTTTAAAATTTGGAAGAAGATGTATAAAATTTCTTTTTTGCATCAAATTATTATGCAACACTATGGCAGCTGCCGCCATTAACTACCACCAAAGTAGCCTTCCACCATTGACGTTGACGTTCACCGATGCTGGGATGATGTGGCTAGTGAGGCTGAGCCAGTTTGCCGACTTTCACGATGAATGCTTGCCGAGGAAGGTGAGGTGACGAGATGGGAGGAGAATTTGGGTTAAAACTTTAATTTAAAAAATTAGGAATTGTAAATTTTTTTTTATTGCATATGCCTTGTAGATACAAAATGAAGGGAGTATCAATATATAAAAAGTATGTATCAACATAAGAAAAAAAAATATTTTTTAACGGATCAATATGGCTTTACTTTTTAAAATTCAATATCATTGACTTTAATTCACCCTAACCTCGAGGACATGAGTCCCAAAATTATAAGAATCCACCTAGTCGAACTTGTAGATGTTCTGATTTTATTATATGTCAATAAATTTAAATTTATAATTATATGCAAAAGTTAATAGAGGTAATAATTGATGCACCTTAATTTATAGAAAAAAAACATGATAATACCTGGACTTAGGAACGGTTTTCTAAGAAGCAAGGACAATTAAGGTGCTCGATTTATCGATTTTGATGTTGATAAGTTTTAAGGTTATGTTTTGATAAGGTTTTCTTTATAGGTGAACATAAACTTACTATCATATTTATACAATTGGACTATATCCATTCCTACACTTTTGTCACTTAAAAATGCATTAGTAAACTTTTAACCTCTTTAGTAGCAAATTGTTTATGATTAATTTAAGAATATTATAGTTTAGGCTCACTTTCTTAAAAGTAAAAATACACTTAAGTTTAGTAAACCTTTTATTTCTAAAAGGATATTTTTAATGAAAAAATCTGTAGCCATTTCAATCGCTTGAGATTATTCTGTATGCTGGGGCGAGATCGTTACCCATTTTGGTTATATTAATAGTCTTTTATCACTAAAAGATGTATTAATGGACCTCTTTAGCGTCAAAATATTTAAAGTTAGCCAAAACAGTAGTAATTTAGCCTCACCTTTTAAAAAGTCAAAATATTTAGAGAACTTTTTAACTTAAAAAGAATATTTTCAAAAAAATAAAATAAAATAAATTTAGTTATTTAACCCCTTGCATATAAAAAATTGAGAGTTTTCAAGTTAAAAAAAGTTATTAATCATTTAAGCCGAAAAAACTTAGAGTTTTTATTAATTGGGGTTCATCTAATCCTATCACTTTATAAGAGTGAAATATGTGAAGACAATAACCATATAAAATATGTTATCATGTAAATATATGATACCTCGGGATATAATGCATCATAGAAAGACAATAACAATATGAATAATATGTTGTCATGGTATAAGGGTATTCCAATAACTCTAATCCGAATATAGAATTATGTACTTGCCACGAACTCAGATTATAATCAGGGGCAAAATTGTATATGCATTTAAAACTTTCTAAAGAAACTCCAATTTTACTATAGTTTTCTTACACCAATATATCTGTAATTGAAATCTAGAATTAAACTTTAATTTTATGATAGTTTCAATGTACAAAAATGTTTACATTAAAATATATATGCATGCACAATAATTAAAATTTATAGCATACACATTAACATACAAATCTGAAATACAAAATTTAAAAAGGATTAAGTTTCTGATAAAATATTCAATCTAATTTATGTAGATTATGTTTATATTTTTGAAGGCCATATAAAACATTATTCTCTACAAGCTGTTAATTGAATTTTTTTTCTTTCTAAAAGACAAAAGAACCCTTAACTCTAACTAAAGCATATATTCCTATAAGGATATTCTAAGAAAAGATGTTTGATGTCCTAAGAGAAGCCAAATACAATCTTATTTTTTAACAACACTCTAATTCAAAATGAGTATTTGATGGAAAAAAATGTTTCAAGTGAAGATTTTAGTTTAAAAAGGGCATCTTAAGGAGAAAAAAAAAGAATTAACCATGTAACCCCAATCAAGATTACATATGTATTTAGAAAATCCTAAAAATTCTAGTTTTATGATACCTACCTTATATCAATATGTCCGTATTAAATATCTGGAATCAAACTTTAGGTTTACAACAGTTTCAATATACTAATATGTCTATATTAAAATCTATATATATGCAAAATCTATATAACATGTAGCATACACATCAACATAGACATATGAAATATAAAATTAAAAAGGATTGAATTTCTGACAAAATATTGAATTTAGCTTAGGTATATTATATTTTTTAAAAAAAGCTTTAGAAACTATATTCTCTACACGTTATTTTCTTTAATCGAATATGACAGAGTAGATGTAGTGACTCTATTGTAGTTTAAGTCAAACATCATTTTATTCTTATAAAAGCATATATTTCAATAAAGATATTTAACGAGAGAGACTTGATATTATATGAAAAGTAAAAAAACACCCTTATTTTTTAAAACACTTATTAAAAATAGATATTTAATGAAAATAAAAGTTTTTAATCAAAAGTAAAAAAAACCCTTTTAATTCTAACAAAAACATATATTTCAATAAGTATTTTAAGGAAAGATACTTGATATCCCATGAGAAGTCCAAAACACCCTCATTTTTAAATAAAACTCTAATTTAGAAAGAGTATCTAATGGGAAAGAAATTTTATAAGTCAAAAACACCCTTACTCACCCCTAATTTTTATAAAAATATCAATTAGAAAAGGATAATTTAAGGAAAGAAAAGATTAACCATTTAAACCCATATGTGCTTTTATATATGTATAGATATAGATATAGATATAGACTACTGTGTCTGATCTTGAGCTGAGCTATCTTGTCAAATCCTTGGCGGAGGGTTTGTTGGTTATATATGCTATAATACTTGATGACAATCAGTAGTTAATGGTCCTTCTTGATGATCTATTGTAGAGTCAAATTACTAAAGTTCTGTTGATTGAGATTTAATGGCAGATAAATGATTGGAATAAGCTAATGCTTGAGCCAGAAAGCACCAACTTCTCCTTTTATAAACTTTTTTTTCCAATCCTTTCAGAAACTTGAATACTTCTTTCAGTTTATATTTGTAGTAGTTACCGTGACACGCGCGATGCCTGGTATGAATTTTATTAAAAAGATCAAGCATCACGTATAAGTGTTTATTATCACATTCAGTAGAATAGAATTAATTTGTGAAAATTAAACATGTCTTTATAGTTAGTTTTTACCATTTAAGATTTGTATGTTGGTTTACTTTAAAAGTTTCTTGGAATGCCACTTATCATTAATCTAGATAGGTAGTTATGTAATATTGAATAGGTAAACAAAAAGGTCATTCTCTTTATATTTAGTATCAATATAATAAGTTAGGTTAGCCCAGGCTACGGTCAACCTTACTATTCCAAATCAGACTTTGGCTGGGACGGTGTGAATTTTTCGTTTCCTTTAACCGTTAGGGGTGAGACCAGTCAGCCCACTATCGAGTACATATGCCAACTTATAATCCAATGCAGAGACCTGACTGAAGTCGACTTTTTCAAGCTAAGATTTAACTAGGGGTGCAACTTGGACGGGTTGGGTTGGTTTTTAGCCCAACTCAAGAAAACCCAACCTTTTACAAGCCCATCTCAACCCGACCCAAATTGGGCTTTTTGTAAAAAAAGCCCAACCCAACCCAAGTAAAAATGTTATGGTTTGGGTTTCAACCCAACCCAACTAACATCTAATTAGTTTTTTGTTTCATTTGTGAATGAATAATTTTCTTCATGCGTCTCATTATATAAAGACTAACATTACTCACATTTGGCTTATATAAAATACTTTAATATTTAATAAATAAAAAGTTTCATTTATTCCCGAAAGATAAAATATGATATTATAAAGAAATTTTTCTAGATCAATAAATAAACAAACACATAGCTTAGGCATTAATGACCACTAATAAAATCCAGTCTAATTTAAAAATACTATAGTCTTCCTCACACTAGTAAAATATATGGATATCAACATGTGTAGAGAGATAAAACAAATTATAAGCCATAACACTTAATAGAGTAAAACCCCTCCTACTTCAACTCATCTATGTCTTTAAACAACATGAGAAGTAAAAAACCATTAACAAAAGGTTTCACTATTCTAAAAGAATAAATAAAATCCCAAGACACTTTGTGAAGATATCAACTGTTGCTAGCTAACTTGGTAATTGTTGCCTCCTCCTGCACCCAAAAAAAAAAAAGGAATATGTCAAATGAAGGGATTCCCAAGTCTAGTGTAGTGTTACAATATAAGTTCATGCTTGCCAAACTTACCACTTACAGCAAACAACAAATAGGAAAGAAGAAACCATAGTGCTGCCAAGCTCGTTTTGATAGTATCCACTGTTACAGCAAACATGAATGAAGGATCAACAAACTGCTATTTCTACTGAGCTATATGTTGTTCAACCCACAATCAGTACGTTGACTATAATTGACAGAATTCACTGACAAATTTACCAATATTGTGTTGACTATAATTAACAGAAAGAAAGCAAATAAATCAAAGTAAATCAAAGATCATACCAATGTTTGAATAAAATGTTATACTCATTTAACCAATAAAGTTGACTTACACTCTTGAACTAGCATCAACATTCTTTTGCACTACTTGTCTGATTTGTTAGAGTGAGTGTTGCAATCACTTCAGCAAGTGCTACAAAAAAAATGAATGATAAATAAGAAAAAAGGGTCAAATATTTATGTTCACAAATAAACTATAGAAGACAAATATATATAGTAGTTGACTTACAAGACTCCACATTTTCAAGTTCTTCCAACTGTTCTTCAACACAAATTTTGGCCGATGGACTCTTCAACCAATCCTGCATGCACAATAAACACTCGACAACTCGTGGAGTCAATGAACTACGAAATGAATCGAGGACTCGTCCTCCGGTACTGAATGCTGACTCTAAAGCCACGGTCGATATAGGAATAGCCAAAATATTCCACCAAGCTAAAATATCAAAGTCTGGAGTACTAGCCTCAACATCCTTACCCAAATATCGTTCCCACTCGAACTTCATATTCAAACTCTCCTCTAATTTTAGAAACTGTTGCCACTCTTTAGTATGTTGATCCATGTCAGAACATATGTCCTCCATCTGAACATTCTTGCCACTTTGAAACTTGTTCACATTATTTCCCACAACTACTGGCGAATAGTGTCCATAGAGTCGATCCATGAGAGACTTATAGCCATCAAGCACTTTCTTTTGGTCACAAGCAGGATAGTACTTCGCGAGACTAAACTTCACATATTTTAGCTTATAACAAGGATCTAAAATCACTGCAATGATCAACATCGGATTGATTTTTTCAATGCTACAATACTTGTCAAATTTCTTCCTCATTTTTTCGGCCATACTTCTAAAAAATTCATTTTCAGTACCGCCCAACTCGTGATAAGTCCTTGGATCCTATTCATCTCACGAAAACAAATATTAGAAGTCACATAGCCCCATATACTCGATTGGTTGCAACATAAAATTGCTCCAAGAAAGTGGTAAGACTTTTCACTGTCATCCAATCTTCTTCCACAATGATGTGAGCTACCTCGACTATGAAATTGCGATCATGCTCCTCTAACCTCTCAAACACCCTTTGATATTCAAGCGCGGTGGTTAACATGAGATAAGTCGAATTCCACCGCGTTTGAACATCCAAACACAAAGACCTCTTGGCTACAACCATTTCTTCCTCGGCACATTGTTTAAAAACTTTGCAATCGAGATGGAGAACTTCTCACATAATTTCTTACATGCAACACCAACTCCTTGACTTCCTCAATTCCTTTTCTCACAATTAAGTTCAAAACATGCGCAAAGCATCTAACATGCATATATTCTCCATCCAATAATGACTCATACTTTCTAGCAAATTCAATTTTCAATTTTGAAAGTGCAACATCATTTGAAGAAGCATTATCCACAGTAACTGTACAAACTCTGTTATGGAGTCCCCATTCTTTTAAGCATGTCCAAATAGCTTGTGCAATATTTTCACCCTTGTGTGGAGTAAGAAGTACACGAAAATTGATAATTCTTTTTTGTAACCTCCAATTCTTGTCGATATAATGTGCTGTCAAGCACATATATCCAAGAGTTTGAATAAAAGTCTATAAATCTGTTGTGAAACATACTAACGAAACAGAATTTTCAAAGACTTTCTTAATCACAACTTTCTTACTCATATATATAGATATGCAATCTTTTGTGATTGTAGTCCGTGAAACAAGCTGAAATTCAGGTCGCAATGCATTCACAAATCTTTTAAACCCCTATTTCTCCACAAAGCTAAAGGGCAATTTATCAATTATTATCATGCAAGCAAGCTCCTTTCGACAAAATTCTTGATTGAAAGTCAATCTCGACCCAACAACGCTTTGGTCACTATTGTCGGTTGATGAGTGAGGTGCAAGCAATTTTTGGTATTCTTTACAACTATTATAGACATGCCTCATGAGTGTACTAGTTCCAAAGCTCCCCTTGTCATTACACGTCGCAAATACTCTACTACAGTACTTACAAACTGCTTCAATAACTAGACCTTCATCATTTTTCACCTTATCATAATGATCCCAAACATGAGATGACGTCGCATAAGTTTTTTTGCGCTTACCTTTACCCATGCCTCTGCAATTTCCTTCCTTAGGGCTCACCACTGACCCAGACGTTGTAGAGTTGCTCTCATCCATCAGCGTTGAACAAGAATGCTCCTGCTTGCAAGAAAAGAAAAAGTGATCAGCTAATGATCGACATGTTTGATGCAACTTGTGACCAAGTTGTTCACTCAATTCAGCAACTTCGTGCACCATTTTTGGACTGAACTTTGAACTGTATAGGTCCCAACACAAAATAGGGATTCACAGCATTTGTATGAGCATCCAACACATATCAAAAAGAGAAGATGTAAGGAGACCCAAGTGCCTGTGCAGACCCTCTCACAGTATGAGAGACTTATGCTTGGTGCAGACAGGGAGATGCTATTACTCCATCCCTTTTTTATACACACAGAACCCCTTATCAGGATTGAACAATTTGCCTGTCCCAAAGCATTACTGGGTACTGAGTACTGACTCTCAACTAGCATCCTTTATAAAAAGCCTATCAATTTACACAAATGATGAATATTTTTACATAATTACTCATAGCAACAGTGGGTTGGGCTTTTGGAATTGCAATTAAATTGTCATCAGAATTGAACTCACAATCATTGCATCGGACTCTGTTCAAGTTCCTAACTGCAGTCATGCTGATTCAAAGAGAATACACTAGACCACCAAACATCATGTATGAAGGCATAACGAAAGCACAAGTAATAATAGAAATTACAGGGACAATTCTGCACTTTACTAGCTTGAGGGATAGGCTACCAAAATTCAGCAAGTATAAGTTTATAGCGATAGACTTGACAGACATATAACAAGAACCAACTGACATACACAAAAAGTGAGAGCCAACAGCCCCCCTTAAACAAGACAAAGTACATTTCCCACATTATCAGTAACAATACATAAACCCAAAACTCTCTTTGAGGCATTTTGGCAAACATGTTGTGTTCCAAGTGCATAACAGACACT
Organism: Escallonia herrerae; assembly: GCA_033070095.1. Classification (NCBI taxonomy): domain Eukaryota; kingdom Viridiplantae; phylum Streptophyta; class Magnoliopsida; order Escalloniales; family Escalloniaceae; genus Escallonia; species Escallonia herrerae. The sequence goes on from JAVXUP010000285.1 coordinate 114,758, forward strand.
GACAAATCTACTTCAACTTAGCATCGACACTAGCCAAATTGCGGGAAATAGAAGCAAAAATATGGAAAATAAGCATACTCCAAGTATTCACCGGCGGTATAATGGCGTTTTCCTGGAAAATGCTTATGTCGCCTTTGAGACACAAAATCGACATAAGACCTTTTCTGCCTCTGCCGATAGCTGGGGAACAGGGAAAGTCGGTTGGGTTAGAACCCTAGAAATTGATTTGGGGGAATCAAATTGAAATCTGTCAAGAACGAAGCTGAAAACTGGTTTGCAATTGACATGTGATTATGTGAAGCTGAAAACTGGTTTATTTGTTTTAGTCGGGGAAGGACAAAGGTCGAAGGAGAATCTTCAGATTTTGTTTTTTTGTTTGGGTTAGTATGGGTTAGGACGGGTTTATTGGGTTTGACCCAATTTAATTCCCTTTAACAATGACCCAATTCAGACCAACCCATTTTGTAAATTACTTGGTTCTGATGGGTTAAAGGTTGTGTATTTGAGCTGGGTTGGTTAAAGCCCATTTTGACCCAGCCCAAATTGCAGCCATAGATTTAACTCCCTTTTTATACAAATTTCTCTTAATATATCGACTTGCCGCCGAATTTAGTGTTTATTTGGGCCAAGTAGAAGATCTTTTCCATGCTCAATTTTATAGAATGACCCCGGAGTTTTTCATTACTGACATGGCCAAACTGTAATAAATGGTAGGCCAACTAGTGGCCAACTTCATAGAACAATTCAAGCAAGTCAAACACAGAGTCAAAGTCTATATACTTGAATTCAAGTTTGTGAAGTTAATTCTGAATGGCCTCTATTTTAATCAAAAGATCAAATTTGATGGGATGAAATTTAAACCTGTTCGAATGAAGCAACATGGCCTTGAGGTATGCAGAGCTCTTGCAGAGCAAGAAAATAAATTAACTCCTCGAAGGGAACTTACAGCAAGGAATCCAAAGCTGGGGTTTATGGAAGATCGATTTGATGTTAAACTGACAGAAATTGTTGTCGTGAAACCTTTATACCTGTAAGGCCATAGTTCAGCCTGAAAAAGGCCTTAATGTGATATGGTATAACATGAAAGATGGAAATAAAGTTTAGCTGAGGTAAAAGATGGAAATAAAGTTTACACTTTTGACATATTTTGAGGGTATAACATGAAACGAAAAATTCCTCACTTCTTCAATTTTCTCAACAGACGAGACCAAAAAAAAATTCCCCACTTTTGATGAATCTTACTTTATGTGATATGGTATTGTGTGGTGCATGTGCATCAAGTTTACTGTGAAGCACCATACAAGCTATGATCTTACTCATCATGCACTTCTAAACAAAAGTAAGGCAATTGTCTTTGATGGGACACTTTGCATCGGCGCTACGTGGGCGTGTTAAAATTTGTCGATTCAATCTAGTGCATTGATCATGAATAATTGTGATCGAACAGACTCGCCTCATTAGAAATAATCTAACAGTTAATCGTGTTATACAGTCAACAGAATATAAAACAGGTACCACTGAGCCAATAAAACGGTAAATAAAAATGAACAGTTGTCACTTGTCACCCCTTGAACGGGCAACTGTGAGTCTATACGATGGGATGGCTAGTTCTGCAGCCATTTTAGACACACCAAAAATTTGAAGTTCTCTCTATCTATATGTATTTCTACTTCCCATACAGTTCTATTGCAAAAAAGTTCGGGCAAATTACACGAACTCTCCTGAGATTTGCCTTAATTATACTCAACTCCTACTAACTTTGATAATTACACTAAGCTAAACTTTTTTATTTTTCTGTTAACAGCTCTAACAGAATCAAGTAAAATATGTCTGCATATGCAACTTCCTTTCGAAAACTGGAAGTATCAAGACCTGCGTGCGGACCTCGCCCAGCAGTGTCCGGTGATTGTCGTCGCCGGAGCAGGTCGGTGGCGATGGCGACAAGACTGAGTTGTCCCGGTCACCGGGGAAACCTCGCTCTAGCCTCTGCTTTTTGCTCTTCCTTTCCGGAATATTTCCTACTTTGTCCTAGTGGCGCTTCGGGAACTCCATGGGAAGGTAAAGACAGGGAAGGTTTGTTAGAGGTTGGGGGATTTGGGATTGAATAGGGCCAGATAGAGGGGAAGAGAAAGACAGTCTAAGGACAATTTTGGTAGACCACGAAAGGTTACGCGGTGCCCTAATTTTTATTGATGGACGCTTAACGGAACGGAGTTTTTGTGTAAACGTATTACAAACCACAGGGAGCTTAGTGTAATTATCAGAATTAGTAAGAGATGAGTGTAATTAAGGTAAACTTCAGATAAGTTTTCTATAATTTGCCCAAAAAGTTGTGACACTCTTCATGTGCTGTGGCAGGCTTGAAATTTTTTTAGATTTACCAGTGCATTGTGCAATCATACAAAATCATTAGATCTTCATGGGATCCTATCGGCATAATCACCACCAACCCAAGAATACACGAGAGAAGCAATTGGGATACATATTGTCTTAGAGAAAGCTTTGAAAAGACGTGCCTCTAAGTGTTTTGCAGTAGCATTGTGTAGTCATTTAGCAGTAGAGTAGCAGATGTCTCCACCAAATTTTGAAGTGAAAAAAAATTAAAGATTCCACAAAAGGTACTTAATGGGATACCAAACAATATGAAGTTCTACGATTGGTTGTACGAAATTGAGTTATCAGGTGGAATGTGAGAGCAGAGGGTTGTATGAATTCTATGTAAGACCATGTTTTCCTAGTACTCCACCAACAATCAAAAAGTAAAAAATTATGGAAATAACATGAAACTGGTCATAATATAGCATCATCCAACCCAAACATCAGATAGTGATACACTTCTTGTGGCAAGGATTCAGCCTGAATACTCACTTATGAGATCTCTCAGAGCCACATGGCAGAATGGTAACCTCTCTCTCTCTCTCTCTCTCTCTCTCATGGAAATCCGAGTCCTACCCAATACCAATCGGGTGTTGCTCACGTGTAACATATCCTAATCCGCAAGTCTTTTTATTTAACTGATCCACCCCTCATTTATTTTCCTCAGGCTTCAGACTGCACCTTCTCAAAGACAAGCACCTTAGCCAAGAAGAAGCCTCCCGATTATAATGGCAGCCACCGCAGTCCAACAGTCTGCATTTGCAGGCCAGACGGCATTGAAGCCTGCGAATGAGCTCATCAGGAAGGTCGGCAGCTTTGGCAGCGGCCGCATCACCATGAGGCGTACCGTGAAAAGTGCTCCTCAAAGCATATGGTGAGTACTGCAGTATACATAATTTTGTTTAGTACAGTTGAAACTGAGACTTCTCTCGTTTTAAACTTCCACTACTCCTAAGCTTTTGCCCGCTGTTTCGAAAATGGGCATTCAGTCATCTTACAATATGAAGGACTAATGTTTTGACTTGTCAGAAAAAAAAAAAAAAAAGGGACACACACCTTGTACTTACTGATACTATTGTTAAGTGCACTGCATTTCTACCAAAGTTTATGTGGCTCATAAATAATTACCTTTGACAAGTTCTAGCATTAGCTTTCACCTGGCATACCAAACTCCCGCCAAATCTATTCTGTGACAATATAAGTAGTACATTGAATTCAAGATAAAACTTAAACCTGACTACTTTACCTGTAAAACGCAAAACAGGTATGGTGCCGACCGCCCAAAATACTTGGGACCATTCTCAGAGCAAACTCCATCGTACCTGACTGGAGAATTCCCAGGTGACTATGGGTGGGACACTGCTGGCCTATCAGCTGATCCCGAGACATTTGCCAAAAACCGTGAGCTCGAGGTGATCCACAGCCGATGGGCCATGCTCGGTGCACTGGGCTGTGTGTTCCCTGAAATCCTTGCAAAGAATGGTGTCAAATTCGGTGAGGCGGTATGGTTCAAGGCCGGGGCCCAAATCTTCTCCGAAGGTGGCCTTGACTATCTTGGCAACCCTAACCTCGTTCATGCCCAGAGCATCCTTGCCATCTGGGCTTCTCAAGTCGTCCTCATGGGCTTAATCGAGGGTTACCGTGTTGGTGGAGGCCCACTCGGTGAAGGACTCGATAAGCTTTACCCAGGAGGTTCCTTCGACCCACTTGGACTGGCTGATGATCCCGAGGCATTTGCAGAATTGAAGGTTAAAGAGCTCAAGAATGGAAGATTGGCCATGTTTTCGATGTTCGGGTTCTTCGTCCAAGCCATTGTCACCGGTAAGGGTCCAATTGAGAACCTCTACGACCATGTTGCTGATCCTGTTGCCAACAACGCATGGGCTTATGCCACTAACTTTGTACCTGGAAAGTGAGAGTAGTTTCGTTAGAACTTGTAAGTTCCTCGTTAAGCTGTGATTATGATCAGCACCGATGTAAATTAAGCAGAAAGTAATTGCAAGGAAATTAAATTTTACTTGAAGGTTAGGTTATCTTTGTTGCCTTTATATGATCTTTTTCGAACACTTAGCTCTTCAGATTGGAAAAGTACATCAATTCAACATCTTAGGTGACATCAGTAACAATCAATACACATAGCATATAAAACAAGAATCAAAGCGATAGAAAGAAATTAAACGAATTAACCAGCTGCATTATAAGCCTGTGCATGTCTGTTTTCTCCAGTAGACCTTAGTACTTTTCTTGGACCTCACTCCCACTAGACTCTGCATATTATTATGCAAGTTGGTCTTTCAAACTGTTACAGGTTAGCAATGTACCTCCGAAATTAGTGGTGAAAATGGCAACAGTCTCACGATCGTTACACGGTTGCACCATCACTGACATATGGGGGCACTATGTAGTTAAGTGGCTTTTTTCACCATGCAACTTGCACACCAATGATACTGAGTTATTCTCAACTTAGTCTATTAGAGGGGAGCTCACTGAAACCTAAGATATGGTGTGAGCAGGGATGAGTTCCTGCAGAAGTACCAAAAAAAAATGTCTGCTTTCCCAACTCGTGGCTTTAGCATCCCCATATAGTCACAAACTAATGCTTAAGAACTTTCGGTGGGTCCGGACATACAAAGAGGGCCATTAAATGAGCAAACAAATCACAGTAGCATGTCCAATTTATTGTCTCCCTATCCCCCATCTCCTTTAAACCATAGCATATATATAATGTAGTTCGACTCATAAGCACATTATTAGGCTCTATTAACTGCATCGTGGGTCTTTGCTCAACATCTCACTGAGGTTATAGCATAAAGAACGACAAAAACTGGTCCAACTGTAAGAACTTCAAGAAGTTCAAGAGCACGAGTAGCTGTATAATGCATCCCAAATTATAGCAGTGCATATACCAAGAACTTGCCCTCAATGCCCTCGAGATATGTCCAAAATTCTTTACAGATGACAATGTATCCACTTTCTTTTACTAAGAGAGCTAACCAAAATTGCAGAAACGCATCGCCGGGTAAGCTTATCAGGCACCGGCACTAAGCAGTCTGGAAAAACTACAGAACTCAAAAGAAAAATGAAAATAGACCCCCTTTGGGTGACCCCGTATTGCCATCAACGTCCATGTGTCCATTTGATTAGATGTGACATGCTAAATTCGACTTCTGCTTTTACATCACATCCCTGATAGGTTAATCTCCATATACCGAGTAACTCCGGCAGTTCAAGATGCTTGGCATCCTATTGTATAATTACTCTGCAATCTTCCTATTCCACTTCAACAAGCCTTCAACTTAGCTAGTTTAAAGTAGAAGCACCTATTTGGACCCCTTTCATCGAATTGTTCCCTGAGATTATATGTTCCTGTAAAGAATACTCCCTCCAAAGGTTTAGTCCTCCTTTTCTTCTTGTGATATCAACATTTTGGTATCTTTTGAAGTTATAAACTGATGAAATGTTTCAAAGGAGGTAATTATCAATTTAATATCTATGCGGCTATGAGAACGCAAAAAAAACTGTCAAAGAAAATAAGTTTTATCTCAAAAGTTGGCCTAGAGATAAGACTCACGCAAGGGGTATCTCTTTTAGGTTAAAGGAATCTTGTTTTTTGTAGTACCTAATTCATTCTCTTAAGTTTATGTAGTCCTCTCCGCCAACAATCAAAAGGATAATTTAATCAAATGTGCTCAAGTGCTCTACCTAAGAAGTTAATGCTGGTGAGTGTACAAATATTCTTCGCAGGCAAGCATAACTGCCATTTGGTCATGAGATGGCATCAGCTCAACCCAAGCATCTCATAGTGACACATTTTGTGGCATGGAGTCAACCTAAAGATCGGGCAAAGTAATCTCTCTCAGACCACATGGCAGAATAATAGCCTCTCTCTCTCTCCCCCCACATTTTGTGGCAGGGAGTCAACTAAAAGATTACACCCCAACCATATCTGTGAGAGCCACATGGCAGAGTAATAACCTCTCTCTCTCTCTCTCTCTCTCTCATAATAAGAATCAGAATAAAAATCCAAATCCAATGCAAGACCAATCAGATGATGCTGAGGTGTATATATCCTGATTGGCAAACTTTATATAACTGCTCCACCCCTCCCAGTTATTTCCACAGGCAAACGCACCCCCACAAAGACGTACACATTAGCAGAACAAGTCTACAAAGTCTCATGGCAACCACCGCAATCCAACAATCTGCATTTGCCGGCCAGACGGCCTTGAAGTCAGAGAATGATCTCCTCAGGAAGGTTGGCAGCTTGAGCAGTGGCCGCATCACTATGAGACGTACCGTCAAAAGTGCTCCACAAAGCATATGGTAAATACTCCAAGTACTGATTATTAATACTGTTCAATTTCTTAGAGTGGATTCAAGGTTTCCGCTTAGGATAGGAGGACTTTACATAGATTATAAGTACATAACTGGTCAAAGGCCTATTTGCTCACCACCGCCTCCCCCGGCATCTCTTAAAGGAAAACCTGCTTTAATTCTAAGTATAAAATGTCCAGCAACATTAGTGACACTGGGCCTTGCTGATTGGAAAATTAGGACTACACACAGCATCCTTGCATACATGTGAATGCTACCTATATGTTACAATTAAGATGCGGCATAATATAAATAGAGTGAAGTTTTTATTAAAGTTCATGTAGCTTATTATTCAATTTAAAAAGTCTCAAGCAGTTTTCTGATGCTGTTGTAAAATCATAATCTAATCTGAACAAGAGAACCTGTAAATGGTAAATCAGGTACGGCCCTGACCGCCCCAAGTACTTGGGACCATTTTCTGAACAAACTCCATCATACCTGACTGGTGAATTCCCCGGTGACTACGGGTGGGACACTGCTGGCCTGTCAGCTGATCCGGAGACATTTGCCAAGAACCGTGAGCTTGAGGTGATCCACAGCCGATGGGCTATGCTTGGTGCACTGGGCTGTGTCTTTCCCGAACTCCTTGCAAAGAATGGCGTCAAATTTGGTGAGGCAGTTTGGTTCAAGGCCGGGGCCCAAATCTTCTCTGAAGGTGGCCTTGACTATCTTGGCAACCCTAACCTTGTTCATGCCCAAAGCATCCTTGCCATCTGGGCCTCCCAAGTTGTCCTCATGGGCTTGATTGAAGGGTACAGGGTTGGTGGAGGCCCGCTCGGCGAAGGACTCGACAAAATTTACCCAGGAGATTCCTTTGACCCACTTGGACTGGCTGATGATCCAGAGGTATTTGCTGAATTGAAAGTCAAAGAGCTGAAAAATGGAAGACTGGCCATGTTTTCAATGTTTGGGTTCTTTGTCCAAGCCATTGTCACCGGAAAGGGTCCAATTGAGAACCTCTTTGATCATCTTGCTGATCCTGTGGCCAACAATGCATGGGCTTATGCCACCAACTTTGTACCTGGAAAATGAGTAGTTCGTAATTGTAAATCCTTCTTTCATGTATAACATTCTTCTTAATTTATGAATTTGATCAGCAAATTAAAGTAGAAGGCATTTACCTTGGCACCAACTGAACGCTTAGCTCCTTCATTGGAAAGATACGATCTTTCTCCTCTAAGTTCTTCACAATATTAACATACTTGGTACAACATATATCAGCTAATACTTGAGAAAGAATTTGTACACATAATAGAAGCAGTCGACCATCACGTAGCTATAAGGTTCTGCAGTGAAGATTATAGCATGAGGCACCATTTGGTCATTCCCAGCATTGCCACAGCGCCAACGTTTTGCTGGTTATTGCTTGAAAACTAGTGATTTAAAACTCCCCCACACTTGCAACACATTCTATCAACAATGTACAATGCAGAAACTCAAAGTTTTGCCAGCATAAGAATGTTTCCCTTTAGAAAGTGCAGAAATGAGTGCTTCCCAAGATAACCTCATCACGTGCAAAACCAGCACCAAAAACTGTTTGAAAGAACTTCAGATATCTATATCAAAATAATAAATGCCCGTTCACCTCCGCTGATCAGAGAAATGGCATGCTGAATTAAGTTCCCTAATTAAGCAACACCCAGTGATATTGATTTCATATGTCAATCAATTATGGCATTCTAAGATGACTTCCTGATTGGCATCCCAACAAATATCTTCACTGCAATCCTCAACTTTCCCACTTCCGAATACAATCCCAAGTAAAAGCATTTATTTAAGTCATCTGATTAATATCTCAATTGCAAGTTCAACTCTCCACAGTCAACGTACCCCTTTATTCAAGAGACCCATGAAACTAAATAGTCTTATGGATAGAAGGTACACATTAGTACCAAGATTTGAGGATTGCAATTCTCTTGAGAATTAAGATTGATAAATTGCCACAATGTAAAGCTATATCCCCCAAAAGCATTTTGTGAAATCCAAATAATGCTGTTTAAATAGAACCTAAAACTTTTCAATGGTTAAATATGAATGCGATACCAACATTTTTTCAGCTAGACATGCAATCCAATGTTGTCAGTTAAATGGTTGACTTTGAACTAAAAACTCATATTGTGGTACAGAAGGAGTAATATTATTGTAAGCCTGATTGGGTTTAAGGCCTTAAATCAGTATTTCTTGAAATAACTCCAGGGCACCTAAGAACCTCCGATTCAGTTCATGCCTTCTATCATCGAGTTCCACGTTAGTAGATCCCTCATGTCGATTTGATCAAACAAAAGACGCACTGAACTGAAACCCCATGATTTCATATACCCATAGATCATAGCGTTCCAAGTTGCCAAAGTCTTTTCGGGCATCCTATTAGATACCATCATCGCATCCTCAGCCTTCCCATATTTTGACAATCCATCAACCGAAACAGCCCATGATAGAGCATCCCTCTCGCTCATTTGATTAAACAACTCAGCACATTCAACTCCCACATTTCACATACCCATCCATCAAAGTCCACGAAACCAAATCCTAACCACGCATTCCACCAAACACCTTGCGGGCAGAATCAATGTCCCTAAATTTGCCCAAACCCAATTCCGTAGACCAAATTCTTAACCTGTTTCCCTTCCTTCACAGCACCTCATTGCACACAGCTCTTAATTGCACAATAACACCTGAGCTAGAAGAAATTTTTGAAACAGAACAAGGGCTTCGTGCGAATGGTGATTTTCAACGTAGCATTTGATGATGTGTTCCAAGAAAACAAAATGGGTGCTTGAATTTGGTCGAAAACGCACCAGGCATAGTCAAGATTGGTGATTTTGGGGTGACCGTACAAAGCTAAGAACCTAGAAAAGATTAATGGGTGGTCTAAGGTGGCTGTCTTGATGGAGATATGGCTGAAGGGGATTGAAAGCTGTGAGTTTGAGCATCTAAAAATTGCTTAGATTGCTGCTCTTTGTTGGTAAATTAGGTGAAGTGCTGTAACTTCAGTGTTCTGAAAGAGACCCAATTGGTTTCTTGAAGAAGAAAGATTACAGGAAATATATCCAAATGGTGGGGAGGGGGTTAAAAAGCTAGGCGCTCTTAAGCATGATGAAAAAGCTGGTTATCGCATAATGCATACATACCTCTAGTCTGTAATTCGTGAAGGCATGGGAGACTGGAGTTTGGTCCTGTTCTTTAGTTTTGGCCAATGTACGTGTTCTTTCATAGGCTTACCCACCTTGATTTTGAAGAAAATTTCAAAGTAATTATAATTTGCTCACCTTACCTCTTAATTCTATGAATACTTCATTGCTTCTTGCCAAACATGCAACTGATTTAAAACTCCAAACCAATTTTGGAACAATTCTTCACTGGTTTTGTAGGCTGTTAAGAGAGACGTTTCTGGTAATTTCGAGGAGAGTGAGAGCAAGAGCAATGCCAAGAACAAAAACAAGAGCAAGAATGTAGTTAGGATTATGGAAATTATCGTCATTAGATGTAGTTAGTGAAAAAAGTGACTTTATCAAACAAATTCCACTGACCTCTTTTAGCGCAAATTATTCATTGCAAAATGGAGGGTTTTGCAGCTAAAATGTTTCCCTCACACTAATTACGACTTTTTTAGTGAATTACGAGATAAAGTTCAACGATGAAGTATACTCATTAAATATATGCGTCCTACCAAGTAGCTAAGAATACACTTCCAATCGCACGTAAGTAACTTTAACACGAGGAATGTTAAACCAATATTGTTGAGTTTGTACAGAGTTATCACCAGGCGCAAGGTGCATGGAGCGCGCCTCACCCTAGGGTTAAAAGGTGCATAGTGGTGAACAATTGAGAATTTGGACAACAACTTTAGGATCTTTGGTAAGTTTTACCGCCTCGATTTAGTGATTTTAGTTTCTAGGGTTTGATGGGTTTAGTATTATAAACCCAAAATTGGTACTTTAATGACTTTGAATTTCACAAACCATGTTTTGGATTTGTAATATTTATTCAGAAGAATGTTATTGATTTGAGCCCAAAATTCTATTTTGAAACTAATTTTATTTCGGAGTAATACACATACTGCTAGCATAGAAAAACCTCAAGCTACAAGCCTTACCTTGTACAGCACCCGGAATTTGAGTCTAGCAGTATATGAATAGGGGGTAAGTGGAAGGGGGTTGCTGGACTCTAGGGTTCTTTTGGGCAAATTCTTTCTCCAAATTTGGGTTAGCAATCTCTTGGCAAAGTAAAGTGGACTCCTTTTCATATGGCCAGAAAATGGATATGAACTTGAGGTTTTGCTTCCTGTATTGCTACAAGGCAAGTACTCCAGGTCTGGGGGCATTAAGACTGATTCACTAGAGTTCAAAGCAATAACCAAGAAAACTCTCTGGACTGCTATAAATCCATATGATGCTTATAATCATGCCCAGGACTGGCTAATGATAATCGTTTTCATATGATTGCAAATGAATATATACTTAGAAGGGAAGAGTTGCTTAGTGGACAGTCATCTTTCCCCACTCCCAGAAAGGCACTAAGGTTTGAACTGTTTAATAGTTTAGTTGATTCCAACGTTTCTCATCTTTATCCAGTATTAGGTCAATTTTTTGTGTTTCACGTTGTATTGTGTATGTTCATATACTACAGGCCTAGTGATACCAACTGACGTTTGACAATGAAGAAGTTGCGCATCCTTGTTTCAAAAATATAGTACATTGCAGACAAGCAGTTCGTCGTTCAATTTACAGTAGCAGTGAGCAAATTCACAAGCAGAAACTGTAGTCATAAGCTTCATAAATTCTTATAATCATAACTAGTACTAATTTGTGCAAGAAATTATTGGCCTTTATTACATTCAAACAAGAGTTGTGAACTCAAGTTTCCAGAAACAATGACCATATAAGGTCAAAACCTTATGGTCATAGTAGTAGTATTTACCATATGCTTTGCGGAACGATTTTCACGGTACGCCTCATGGTGATCCGGCCACTTTGGAAGCTGCCAACCTTACGCCTCATGGTGATCCGGCAAATGGAGATTGCTGGACTGCTGTGGCTGCCATTATATTCTGGAAGCTTCTTTTTCTGGATGTCTTTCTGGTTGTGGAGGTGCGGTTTCAATCCTGTGGAAATAACTAGTGGTGGCGGCTCAGTTATATACAAGTTTTGTGGATTAGAATGTGTATGGCTCAGCATAAGTTAGACTACGGTTTGCAACCAAGCTAAGACTCAAATTGAGCGAGAGAACGTCTGTGACATCCTGCTAAAGTTATGTTTAACACCTGAGTGAAGCATCTTTAAATGCAATGGCATGCCTTTGTGTCTTTCGCTTAGCTCACCGTGTGATATACAAAGTGATATTTTAGGATGAATATGGGGACAAGCATAGATCGCTGAGAAGAGGTAGCGGCAGACAAAATGTAAAACTGATAGAACTTATGAAAAAGAACTTTAATACAAAAATCATGTTCAATGTAGCTGACCAAAGTGGAGGGAAAAACACAAGTAGCCAACACCAACTAGAAAAGTTGAGAATGTCAGAATCCTTCAGACCTTTAGTGTAGACAGTTTGGTTAGTTCATCCCATTAATATCTTTATCCTTAAGATTAGTATCAAACTTTACAAGAAAGATAGTATTAGGCATTCGTAGAACTCTTGGATGGCGGGCAGCAGTTCAACTTGAACTTTCAATTGAGTATTTAATCTAATCTCGAAGGAAGCATCTACGAGAACTAGATTGGGCAATGGCTATTCAGAATGTGGGGAAGTTAACTATGCTTTGAGCGCATTTGATTTCGAAAACGCCATGACCTGTGGGTGTTCATGAAATTCGGGAACTACACACGAGGGTACGAAGTGTTCCTGTGCAAAAAACAAGTTGTCATCTTACAGGGCTTGCTTAAATCATTGCTGATGGAAATGTGTGACAATTGTGGGGGTTGATTTACTAGTCTTTCTAGCAACAGAAATTCTCACCTGGTGGACAACAAAGAAGCTGAATGTTCAAGTAATAACGATAACTTTAAGCATTTTGTGCTTTGATTTACACTCGTATCAATCAGATTTGTATGTAGAAGACTACAAAGGCACTGAAAGTACAATGTTACAGCTCAGAAGTACACTCATTTCCCAGGAACGAAGTTAGTGGCATAAGCCCAAGCATTGTTGGCGTCAGGATCAGCTAGGTGATCGAAGAGGTTCTCGATTGGACCCTTTCCAGGGACGATGGCTTGCACAAAGAAGCCGAACATTGAAAACATGGCCAATCTTCCATTCTTGAGCTCCTTAACCTTCAGTTCAGCAAATGCCTCGGGATCATCAGCCAGTCCAAGTGGGTCAAAGGATCCTCCTGGGTAAAGTTTATCAAGTCCTTCACCGAGTGGCCCTCCACCAACACGGTACCCTTCAATGAATCCCATAAGGACCACTTGAGAAGCCCAGATGGCAAGGATGCTCTGGGCGTGCACGAGGTTAGGGTTGCCAAGATAGTCAAGTCCACCTTCAGAGAAAATTTGGGCTCCGGCCTCGAACCAAACTGCCTCGCCAAATTTCACACCGTTCTTGGCAAGGATTTCGGGAAGACGCAGCCTAGTGCGCCGAGCATGGCCCATCTGCTGCGAATCACCTCGAGCTCACGGTTCTTGGCAAATGTCTCAGGATCAGCCGAAAGACCAGCAGTGTCCCACCTGTAGTCACCGGGGAATTCACCAGTCAGATATGACGGAGTCTGCTCCGAGAATGGTCCCAAGTATTTTGGGTGGTCAGGGCCATACCTGTTTTACAAGTTACAGGTAATGTTGGTTAGACTAGATTTTGGCTTCGAAGTAATATATTTTCTCAACTTAGATATTGGGTGATTGATACGCTAGAAGCTATTAAAAAGTTATGCTGCATAAACTCTGGTAAACTTCATTGTCGTTCTAGCTAATTAGTTTCTTCAAGGGATTATGGTCCTTGATTAGATTCAAGTAAGAGGAGGCAATGCCCGTTTCCAAAATAAAAAGATCCAAACCTTATAGTAAAAATTAGAGAAGTCCTTGGAACAAAAAAATATGGAGAAATCTCAGTTGTATATTTGGTAAACACAGTCATAGTAGTATTTACCACATACTTTGGGGAGCACTTTTCACAGTACGCCTCATGGTGATGCGGCCACTGCCAAAGCTGCCTATCTTCCTAACAAGCTCATTTTCCTGTTTCAAGGCTGTCTGGCCAGCAAATGCAGACTGTTGGCCTGCTGTAGTTGCCATGATATTCTGAAGGCTTCTTTTTGGGTATATGTTTCTCTATGTGGAGGTGCAATTTGATGCCTGTGGAAAAAACTCGAAGGGTGGTTCAGCTATATACATTCTTTGTGGATTAGAGTGTTTACAGCTCAGCATCATCTGATTGGAGTTTGTTGGATTTGGATTTCCATCCTGATTCTTGGTTTAGGACAGGGAATAGGGATAGACATAGGGGTTACTATTCCACATTTGGCTCCGAGAGATCTACTGGTGGAGAGTTTAGGTTGACTGCATGCCACAGAAACTGAATCAATATCTGAATTTTTGGGCTGGGATGTGTCATGCCACCCACCAATCCATACACTTCTCTTTTGGTAGCCATCCAATCCATATACAAGGACAGAATAGGCCACTCATGCTGCTGAGTAATATTCGACTAAGTCACTGGCATTATTCATCTTCGATGAAGAATTGCATTATAAATGTCTGTGTGTCAAGATTCAGATCACTGAATTACGTAAGCTCTCAATGTTTTTGAATTGAATACGAAATCTATGCAAAATGTGAGTTTGCATTACGTGGCCGACCCTAACTATTAGGATAATTGTAGGTCGAATTGAGTCTGGATGGGGAAGAGTGAGCGGAATCCAAATGAGTTGACATAGTCAGAATTCTTCAAATGTTTCTTACAGACATTGTTGGTTCATCCATCTCATTGAAAGGTGAAATCCTTCAGATTAGTACCGTACTCGCAAGAAATATAGTATTAAGCATTAGAAAACTCTTTGATTTGTACATTGAATGCAGGACCTTAAACTTGTCCTTGCAGTTGAGTTTGATAATTTAATGGAAAAACAAACGTTTCTAAAAGAACCTACATGCAATTGAGTTTTAATAATTTATTGTCGAGACGAACGCTTCTACTGGAACTATTTTTGTGAATGAGTATTCTTAATGTGGGAAAGCTGGTTATTTGCTCTGGGCATATGATTTCCGAATGCCATGATCAGTGGGGTTTAAGGTAAACTCAGAACAACGTACGAGTGATACCTACTCTTTTTGTGATGGGTGTTTAGGGCTAGCATTCTTCTGACAAAGGAAGTGATTGCGCTAACAAATTGCGGACGGAAATGCGTGGCAAGGGTAACGGTAGATTTACTAGTTTTGGTAGCAATAAAAGCTGTTGCCGGCTGTGGTAACTGTAGGACCTAGAATGCATAGATTTGCAAAGCATCTTCTATTTAGTAGTAAGTAATACATTTGTTTACCTTGCCATGTATGTTTATGTATTACTTGTATAGTGTAACCTGAAACACAACAATTGGACAATAAAGAAGCTGAATATCTTAAAGTAAAAGAGATTGCCTTGGGTAAGCATTTTGTGATTTAATTTACATTAGTACTGATCAGATTTGCATGTAGAGAGCTACAAACACACTGAAAATAAGATGTTACAGCTCGAAGCTACTCTCATTTTCCGGGAACAAAGTTGGTGGCGTAAGCCCAAGCATTGTTGGCGACAGGATCTGCCAGATGGTCGTAGAGGTTCTCAATCGGACCTTTTCCGGTGACGATGGCTTGGACGAAGAATCCAAACATCGAAAACATGGCCAGTCTTCCATTCTTGAGCTCTTTAACCTTCAATTCTGCAAATGCTTCAGGATCATCAGCCAGTCCAAGAGGGTCAAATGACCCTCCTGGGTATAGTTTATCGAGTCCTTCCCCGAGTGGCCCTCCACCAACACGGTAACCTTCAATGAATCCCATAAGGACCACTTGAGAAGCCCAGATGGCAAGGATGCTCTGGGCGTGCACGAGGTTAGGGTTGCCAAGATAGTCAAGTCCACCTTCAGAGAAAATTTGGGCTCCGGCCTTGAACCAAACTGCCTCGCCAAATTTCACACCGTTCTTGGCAAGGATTTCAGGGAAGACGCAGCCTAGTGCACCGAGCATGGCCCATCGGCTGTGGATCACCTCGAGCTCGCGGTTCTTAGCAAATGTCTCGGGATCAGCTGAAAGCCCAGCAGTATCCCACCCGTAGTCACCAGGGAACTCACCGGTCAGGTATGATGGAGTTTGCTCTGAGAATGGTCCCAAGTATTTTGGGCGGTCGGGGCCATACCTGTTTTAAATGTTCAGCTAAGGTTATTCATGATCTTAAAAGGTAATCGTAAGCTACTTAAACTTTAATAAAACATCAATGAATTATAACTAGCTACTAATTCGTTCAGGAGAGTATTGTCCTTTATTACATTCAAACTAGGGAAGGGAATCCTGATGCTAGAAGAGTGACCAAACTTTCCAAACATTATAATCATACCATATGCTTTGTGGAACACTTTTCACGGTACGCCTCATAGTGACGCGGCCACTGCCGAAGCTGCCAACCTTCCTAATGAGCTCATTCTCTGGCTTCAAGGCCGTCTGCCCGGAAAATGTAGAATGTTGGACTGCTGTGGCTGCCATGATATACTCAAGGGATCTTTTCTGGAATGTGTTTCTCTTAGAGGAGGTGCAGCTAGGCCTGTGGAAATAACTGGTAAGGGTTGCTCAGTTTTATGCATGTTCTCTGGATTATAATGTTTACAGCTCAGCATTATCTGATTGGTCTTGGGTTGGATATCGACAGGTCTTCAACTCGGATGTGCCATGTCACGAGATAGTCCATTCACAATAACACACACTGCCATTTACATTGCAAAGTGAATTTCAATCAAGTCATTGGCATTCCCACTATAATTTTCAATCATGTGTCAACACGTGGATCTTCCAATTACTTAGGAACTTTGCCTTTGGTTTGGGTTCTAGGTTAATTGTTGCAACGCTGTTCTTACCGCTTTGACAATCTTTCCTTCGCTACCGGTTACAGTCTTACCGAAGTCAGGCCTGCTGATCTTTTGTCAAATTCTCTGTCCATTACACTCCGAGTTGTAAAAGGATTTGCGACCAATCAAAACTCACGCTGGCCAAGAGGATGTTTGCAACAACCTGTAAAAGTTCTGTTGGACACCTTAGTGGTGGTAAAGTCTTTAAATGCAATGATTTGCCTTTGCCATTGTCTCAGATGTGCTGATCCGAGATATAGACACAATCTAGTATTTTAGGAGGTTAGAATTGAATATCTTTTACTTTTGTTTGGAGTATAATGCTTAGTTTTGGGTGTGCTATAATCTGCTAGCCTTTTCTAACCGATTTTAGCCAGAAAGGGGGACAAATTTTTTATAGAAATTTGCGAAGAGGTAGAAGTAGACTGAAGTCGAACGAATAGAAGTAGCTAAAAGGAAATCGAAAACGAAAGTTGGTGAAATATAACTGGATAGGGAAGAGTGGAGGAAAGGATACAGGTAGCCAACCCCAAGAACTTGAGTTGAGATTGTCATAACTATTCAAATCCATCCTACAATCACTTTTGTTTGGTTAATCCTATCAATGGTTTCAGATAGTATTTAACACATAAGAAGAGATATACTTAAACCAGTGATCGTTGACTTGTACATTGAGTCTATAATGTCGAAATTATGATTTTGTGGTTTGGTATAGAAAGTAAACTGATAGAGCTTAAGTCAGTTTCCCAAAAAATCCTATCAGAGTTTTCGTATGTGGTCCACATATGTCAATGAATATTGTTTTGTAATTTGTATGTTTCCACCAGAACTATTTTGGCTAACGGCTATTCAAAGTGTGGAAAGGTTGTTTATGTGGTGAAGGGATTTGATCTTGGAATGCCTGTTTATGAAGACTCAAAACAGCAATGAGGGATACAAGACCTTTTGCATTCTTCTGACAAAGGTTAGTGAATCAATGCCTTCTTATATGGCGAAAGATGGATATACACTTTTCTGGGTTTGCTTATTGAATAGCTTTTGGAAATGTTTAGTTCTTAAAACACCAAAAATTGTCACTGAGCTGCTATAATTGTAGGATGCAGAATGCATGGAAATGCAATCCCCGCTATTGGGTTTCGAAGCTTCAGGTGGTACTGTTGTTGTAAGTTTTATCATTTAAGTTTTCTGTTTTTTTGGGACGATTGTCATGTATATTTATGTACTAAAGGTCTACTGCAACAAAGAAGACTAATTTTAACAAGAGAGAAGCTGGACATTCATGTAAGAAAAATAGATTAAGTAAGCATTTCGCGCTTCAATTTACATTAGTACTGATCCAATTCACAGCTGGAAAACTCCGACAATACTGCAAAGAATAGTGTTACAGCTCGAAGCTACTCTCTCATTTTCCGGGAACAAAGTTAGTGGCATAAGCCCAAGCATTGTTGGCAACAGGATCAGCCAGATGGTCGTAGAGGTTCTCAATCGGACCCTTTCCGGTGACGATGGCTTGGACGAAGAATCCGAACATAGAAAACATGGCCAGTCTTCCATTCTTGAGCTCCTTAACCTTCAATTCCGCAAATGCCTCGGGATCGTCAGCCAACCCAAGTGGGTCAAAGGATCCCCCTGGGTAAAGTTTATCGAGTCCTTCACCAAGTGGCCCTCCACCAACGCGGTAACCTTCGATCAAGCCCATGAGGACGACTTGGGAAGCCCAGATAGCAAGGATGCTCTGGGCGTGCACGAGGTTGGGGTTGCCGAGATAGTCCAGGCCGCCTTCCGAAAAGATTTGGGCTCCAGCCTTGAACCAAACTGCCTCGCCGAACTTGACACCGTTCTTGGCAAGGAGCTCGGGGAAGACACAGCCCAGTGCACCGAGCATGGCCCACCGGCTGTGGATCACCTCGAGCTCACGGTTCTTGGCAAAGGTCTCTGGGTCAGCTGATAGCCCAGCAGTGTCCCACCCGTAGTCACCGGGGAATTCACCGGTCAGGTACGACGGAGTTTGCTCAGAGAATGGACCCAAGTACTTTGGGCGGTCAGGTCCGTACCTGTTATACCAGTCACAGTTTGTATTTATCAGATCATAGCAACAAAGAAGTGTAATGATCAAGAGCCTGCGTGGACCCGTATATAGCTGGTGCCTCAAGTGAAGATTAACAGAACTGCAAGTAATACGCTATTCTGAGCCAGACAGTCACAATGGACACCTTCTTCTAAGAATTTGAGTCCCAAAAAAAAGTGACCCATTTACAGTAGAAGTACATAGTACATACTGAAAGATCAACTTCATTTTAGATGTTAGTACTTGTAAGGAAGGTTACAGGAAATGATCAAATGTATAAGAGCATGTTACCATATGCTTTGTGGGGCACTCTTGACGGTACGCCTCATGGTGATGCGGCCACCGCCGACGCTGCCAACCTTCCTGACAAGCTCATTCTGTGGCTTCAAGGCCGTCTGGCCGGCAAATGCGGACTGCTGGACGGCTGTTGCCATGACTCTTTGAATGCTGCTAAAAAAGTTTCTCTATGTTAAGTATGAAGAAGGCTGTGGAATTCACTGAAAGGGGTTGAGAGGTTATATATGCAACTGGTGAGGATTTTGTGGATGAGCAAAATGTTCAGGTCAGCAGCATCTGATTGGATCATGGATTGCGTTTAGATTTCCATTCTGATTCTTGTGGTGGGAGAGGGAGGTTGAGGTGAATACCCTGCCATGTGGCCATGAAATAAATATCAGAGCTCTCGGTGATTACGGGCCACTACATTTTCTCTAAGAGATCTTGGACTGAGGTCCGAGTAGAGGTGTCAAATGGGCCGGGCTTGGGCGGCCCAGCCCAAGCCAATCGGGCCTCCAGCAAATCGGGCCGGGGGCTGTCAAACGGGCCGGGCCGGCATGACCTGATTCTGGGGATATCTGGACCCGGTCCAAGCCCAGGCCCTAGGCCCAACATTTAAGGCAGGGCTTGGGCCGGGCCCAATTTTTAAAATTTTTTTTATAGCATTTTCTTGTTATTCAAAGTAAGGGTTTTAATTATGGTAATTTGTTGTTATTGTTTAAGCAAATTGTACTCTAGGAAAATATTAGTAGATTGCACATAAATTGAATTAATATCCAAAGAACATATTCCAAAAGGGAAAGATTAGTAGATTGCACCATAAAAGTCAAACTAATGTTCAAAATACATTGTACATCACCGAACATAATAATAACGTTCTAATAAGAAGTCATATTGAAAATGCATGTAGCCAAAGTTTGAAACTTCAAAGCATGTTCAGAGCATCTTGGTCCAAATCTTCACAGAGCACTCAACAAATTCAGTCACTGTTCACTACAAAAAGTCATGAAGAAAACAACAAATTAAAATTGATGGATACAAGCTGCCTAAAATCAGCCACTTGCTCCAGTTAGTCCACTTGATCAAACTGATGTATTGACCGCCAAATCTTGCTGACAATTGTCAACCTTTTAGATATTACAAATAGTCCTATATTTGACCAATTCTTTATATTTTTGGCCTTATCTAATGCTCCGTAATCTTCTTCTTTTTTAGACTTTGGGTTGAAAATTAAGCAGACAAGTAAGCTGTTAAACGATGATGATAGTAGACTTCTTTGGGTTGGTTTCCTTGCTTCAATGAAGCCAGTTTCATTTGAATCAACCAAGTGTTTTTACATTGTGTTCTAACTATTTCATCTTCAACACCTAAACGTGAGCAAATAACAAATAAGCAAGTATCGAACCTTTGTGATTATGATTGCTGATATTGTGAGATCAGGTTAAGCTGAATTTTTCATGTTTATTGAATTGCTTTTGATGAACACTGATGTGTAAAATTAAAATAAAAAACCCACATAAGAACAAAATTTGCGTAAAAAAATAAAAAGAGAAGGAGAATTGCAAACCAGTTTTAAATGAATAAGGCCTGAACCGGGTCAAACCCGGGCCGGGCTTGAGCCGGGCCAACCCGGGCCAAAATCGGGCTTTTTTCGGGCCATGGGTCGGGTCGGGCCAGACCCGAGCTTTTTCTGGGAAATGCAGGTCTGGCCCAGGCCCTAAGCCCTAAAAGGCCGGCCCAGCATTGTTCATGAACGGGGCCGGGTCGGGCTAGCCTGCGGCCGTCCGACCCATTTAACAACTCTAGGTCCGAGCCACTGACTGACCTGATGCTATGCTATGCTAGGTCCCAAATCAAATGAAAGACTCCGCTATGCTGTAAATGTAATCTGCTAGGATAAATGTTATCTTTAGACAATCCATCTTTATCTTATCATTATTATAATTCTAATTCTTTGTAACTCTCTTTGCAAATTTTTTGATTGGATTCTGCTAATGACTGTAAGCAGGACAATATTGAATTCTACCCAAGCCGGGATAATAAGCTATTATGTACTGTTTTCAGTTTTTATTACAAATGAAGTTCTATTTCCTTCTATTTATTCCCTTTTTCTTCTACCTCTTATCAGAAAAAGAAAAACAAAATTCTATAACTAATAAAGCTTATGCTTCCATTTTGACGATCTTTGTCATTATTATTATTTGTAGCTTTCTTTGCAAATCCTTTGATTGGATTCCACTAAGGACATACGAATTGAGTTCTATTAAGGACTCCAAGCCATACTAATAACGTTATGTGTTGTCCTCGGTTTCGAAATCCAAATGAAGTTATATTTTCTTATATTATTCCCTTTTTTCAGATCCATCTATTTATACATCTATATCTATATCTATACATATATAAAAGCACGGATGAGGTTAAATGGTTAATCTTTTTTTTTCTTAAAGTACCCTTTTCTAATTGATATTTTCATATAAAGTTAAGGCTGAGTAAGGGTGTTTTTGACTTATAACATTTCTTTCCCATTAAATAACCTTCTTGAATTAGAGTGCTACTTAAAAATAAGGGTGTCTTTTGACTTCTCATAGTGTACCAATCATCTTTCCTTAAAATACCCTTATTGGGATATATGTTTTTGTTAAATTAAGGATTGTTTTGACTTTTGGCTTAAAACTTTTTTATTCCATTAAATGCCTATTTTTAATAAGAGTGTTATTAAAAATAAGAGTATATTTAACTTCTCATATGGTATCAAGCCTCTTTCGTAAAAATATCTTTATCGGAATATATACCCTTGTTAGATTAAAGGATTGTTTTGACTCTTGTTCAAAAAAAAAGGAAAGCACGGATGGAGTTAAATCCTATGAAAATTCTATAAAATCACCCTTAAATCTCTTGCATGCTCTCTAAGCTAATTATTGAAAAAAAATTCAATCAATCCATACCGTCTCCATTCACGTTAAAATTAAACTACCTTAGAGTTAGTACATCTTATCCATCATATTAAATCAAATAAATAACTTACAGAGAACATAGTTTTTTATAGCCTTTTTGGATAAATGTAATATATATACCTAAACTAAATTGAATATTTTGTCCGAAACTCAACCCCTTTTAATTTTGTATTTCATATTTGTATGTTGATACATATGCTACAGATTTGAATTATTTTACATATATATAGATTTCAATACAAACATATTAATACATTGAAACTATTGTAAACCTGAAGTTCTTGGTTTTGAATACAGACATATCGGTATATGAAAACTATTGTAAAACTAGAGTTTTTTAGGATTTTCTAAATGCATATGACTGGAATTAAATGGCTAATCTTTTTTCATTATTTTTAAGATGTCCTTTTCAAACAGAAGTCTTCTTACAAGATTAGAATTGATCGGGGAGAATTGAATTGTTGTTAAAATTTAAGGGTCTTTTTGGCTTCTATTAGGATATCAATCATTTTTCCTTAAAATACCCTTACAAGAATATATGCCTTAGTTAGAGTTAAGAGTTAAAATTCCTTCATGTTATTTAATTGCCGAAAAAATTTCTATCAAAACCTACCGCCTATATTCATGTTAAAGATTGATACCTCAGAGCTACTATATCTTCTTCATCAATTTTGATTAATGAAAATAACTTGCAGAGAACAGTGGTTTATATAGCCTTTAAGAATAAACATAATCTATTTGAATTAAAATGAATATTTTGTTAGAAACTCAATCCTTTTTAATTTTGTATTTCCTAATTTGTATGTTGACGTGTATGCTGCAAATTTCAATTACTGAGCATGTATATATATTTCAATGCAAACATATTCGTATGTTGAAACAACTATAAACTGAAGTTTAATTCTAGATTTTAATTACGGACATGTTGATTTCAAAAAGTTATTGTAAAACTGGAGTTTTTTAAGAAATTTTTAAACACATCGCTAGATCATACGATTCTACTCCTAATTATAATTTGAGTTTGTAGCAAATACATGATCCTATATCATGTTAGATTTATTAGAATAGCCTTATTTGTATGATAACATATCCTTCATATGATTATTATCTTTCTATGATCTATTGTGTCCCGAGATGTTATATATTAATATGATAATATATTTTTTATATGGCTATTATCTTCATATATTTCACGCTCATAAGTGATAGGATTAAATGAAATTCAATTGACAAAAACTCCAATTATTTCGATTCAAATGGTATTTTTTTTTTTTTTGAGCTTGAAAACTCTCAAGTTTTGATACGCAAGGGGTTGAATAACTAAATAAAACTATTAATTATAAGTCTAATTTTTTTATAAATATTTTGACTTTATAAAATGTGAGGTAAATTACTATTGTTTTGGTTAACTTTAAATATTTTGACACTAAAAATGTTCACTAATGCATTTCTTAGTGACAAAACACTATGAATTTAATCGACATGGGTAACGATCTAGCCCAAGCATATAAAATAATCTCAAGAGATTAATTTGTATTTTTAATGAAAAAATAATGAGCCTAGAATATATTGTAGTTTAGGCTCAGCTTCTTAAAAGTAAGAAGGTGAGCCTAAACTACAATATTTTTGGTTAAATATAAATAATTTGTTACTAAAAAGGTTAAAAGTTCACTAATGCATCTTTAAGTGATAAAAATACGATGCTAAGTATATGTTCACCTTTAAAGAAAACTCTATCAAAATATAACTTTAAAACTTACAAACAGCAAAAATGATAAAATGAGCATGTTAATATTTGGTACTCCTTAGAAAACGTTCATAACTCCAGGTATTATTGTGTTTTTTTAAAATATTTTTTCAAGGGGCACCGGCTATTGTCTCTGCTAACATGTGACTGCAAATATATACTTATTGACATGAGATAGAGTCAAAAAAATCTAAAAGTTTGACTATGCCTTATTTTTTCAACTTTTGTGATGAATTTGTGTGTAATTATGTGTTTGGTAGAATAGTGTATTGCTATAATTTTGGTAGAATAGTTTTGAAAGATAAAGCTGTATTGATATGTTAAAAAATATTTTTTTTACTTATTTCATCAATATGTATTTTTTAAATGTCAATACTGTCCTCATTTTTGTATCTACAATGTATATACAATATAAAAGTTTACAAATCCTATATTTTTCAACTTATGGTTTCAACCCCCACCTCGAGCCACATCTTATTTGGCAAGCACTCAGCCTAAAAGTTGGCAAACTAACTCAGCCAACCAGCCTTATCCCGGTGCTGGCGAATGCCTACCTCCACGGCCGTAAACATCCTTGGAAGCTGCATAAACATGAAAATTTCAAAGCCGTCAAATCAATCATAAATTTGCAACATTAGTCAAGTGTGTTTGTTTGTATGTGTGTGTGGGATTGTGGACGTGTTAATTAGAGGCGTGGTGGGTCATGGACGGCTGATTGGTGGTGATTATGGTTTGTGGAGGATCGATTCAACGATGGTGGACCATCTGGGCAGTATCTCTAAAAGTGAACGATATAGAACTTTAAAAAGATTCTTAAAAGCTATAGCTACTGGATTTGTTACCTAAACAATTGAGTCTTCATATGTATCCTGATAGATCTGTTAAGTTTATTTCTTTCCGAATTTTAAAGATGCAAAACTTAAGCTCATTATTTTCGTTTAAAAACTTTGTTATACATTTATTAGTCACAATTCTTTTCCATTGGACACTTTATTTTTCGACAATCTTTTTTGGGTAAATTTTTAAACTTTTGTTAATATGAATGTTATAATTCAAACTTATCCTCAATTTCACTTCTTGTACTTATATACATGGCATATAAATACATTACAAGAAATTGGACGTTAATTGCCTGCAAAACATTTTTTTTTGCTTTTATAACTATAATATCAAACTTGTATAATTCCATTAAGAGTTAGATATTTGTGAAAGATATTTGAAACTGATTACAGTGTTATTATACCTTAAAAAACAACATATAGTATATAACAATCATGATTTCTTTCGGCGGTAACTTGATGTGACAAAAAAAACAAGTATGCTACAAAAATTAGTGATAATTGACACTAACAATTAGGCTTTGGAAATAAGACCATATCTTGTACAATTAATTTTCTACTACTTTAAGTCTTTGATTAGAGGTTAATAACTGATTTATTTAATATGATTTAATTATAATGATTGTATTAACTAATTTTAGTTGTATTTTTCATCAAGATTTATAATATTTTTATTTTTGAATTACTATATAACGTGCAAAACACGTGATCTTTACTAGTTATAAAAAAAAAGACAAAAAATAAGATTTCTGTAGGTAGAGCTAGAGCTGATGCTTCCAATGTAATTAGTTTTACCATTTTTATCAATGCGACCCAAACAAAGTTATATTTTCTTGCATTATCCCTTTTTCTCGGACCTATTATCAGACAAGATAAAAAAAAAAAAAAAGATTTCTGTAGCTGAAGCTGATGCTTCCAATTTAATTAGTTTTACCATTTTTATCAATGCGCTATGCGACTAGGTGATTAAGCAGACAAGTTGGTTGGATACTCCCTTGCGTAGTTGCAGCTATCTCACATGACTTAAGCTCAGCATGACCTCATGGAACCCTTCAACCAGACTATCCTACAAAATCGGGTGTGCAGCTGCAATGCTGTTCCCACAAGAACATTAAAGGGCCCTGGGGTCACGCACGCACGCACGCACGTCAGGGCTTTTTCCATTGGCCACACAGAGGACCCGCCTGAGGTTTCTTTGGGTATGTACAAGTCGTTGAAAATTTGGGCCGAGGCGGTCTATTGATGCATGTTATACTTGCACCGGAAAACAAAAGTACAACATGAGATGCACGGAATTTACTCTAAATTAGTGCCATTACTCCATTGGGGAAGGACCCTCTTCCGTGGTATTGCCCTGGACACTTCCCAACATGATTGCAGTCATCATCAACTTGCCTGCTACTGGAAAATCCTTGTGCTGCGTCAGGATTGCTTCCACAGAAGAAATCATGTCCTTGGGAGTTGAAAGGTCGGCATTATCTTGCCTTAATGGCAGCACTTCGTCAAACCCGCCTTCAAAAGTCTCTGCTTCAGGTCCATAACACCTACTTGAAGCCTGGAAGAGAACGGTTTCCCTAAGATTCTCTAAGGTTTCCTCATCACTCCAACCCTCAGCGATAGAAGTTTGATAGATGCCTTCCCAGTTGTCCTGATTGGCAGCATTCCTCCAGCACTCCTCCATAAGGCTTGTGTTGCACTTAAGAAAGGAGGCACTGGTCCATGCAAGCACATCAAAAGCTCGCAAGGAGAGATCTACACTTTCACTTTTAAGGCACAGTTCAATAAGGTCCAGAGGAGGGAGAAGCCTTTGACCAATTTTCTGCTTTTCGTCTCCGAGGACTTCCAATATCTCTTCCTGCATGAGAGGCAGAAATGAATGGAACTGTGACATTATTGGGAAAAGCACAAAAGATAAGATGCTTTTTAGAATCTTTTTTCTTTCTTTGAGGTCTCTACATATTAACCATATTCTCTAGTAATCAGCTTATCAAAATCAAATATGACTAGAAAGGAAGAAAAGAATAGCTAAGAGCCTCCATGGCCCAGCAGTAAAGATTAAAACAGAACTGAGCGATGTTAGTGTGGTAATACTTTCCCTTAAATGAAGCAAATAATCAAACCATACTGTATCGAATCAAGGAATTATTATGGTGCCACACTGAAGTGAAAGTGAAACCACAGAAGCTTCATTGAAACTCGAAACTCAACAGCAATATTCATAGTCCTAAAACGCACCTGCAATATAAGAATCTTCAGATCAGCTTCTATTCGCTTCAGCTTTATGTCATAATCAGCATCTTTTCCTGCACATTATTGAATATTCATTAGCTGCTTCCAGTGGAGAAGCAACACTAATGTCACAAATAATAATAATGATGATGATGATGATGATGATGATGATACTTAAGAAGAAATGATCCAGAAGAGATTTCAAAACTTTCTCGCAAAACATGGAGAAGGCGCTGTGATAAACTGAAAATCAATGTGCACAAACTAATTTCCCTCACGACCAAAACAACATGAATGCCATGATTCTTCTTTATTTGTACATCAGCATCCTTAAATAGCAATTACATTGCATTAGAATATATAGTACGACACAAGTGAATGAGAACTTAACAAATCGTATCTATGTTGCCAGAAAATCACACAGCTTACAAAATTCTCAGAGAGCAAAAGTGGTGAAGAGTCCCAAAGCTATAATAGTTACATTGTTATTTATATTTTCTTTAGAGATGCATTTCGTAACTTCTAAATTCATGTCAATTTATGGTGCTTTCTTTTTCTTCCTTTCCTTTCTTTTTCCTTCTTTTTTTCCTTGTGGGGTGGAAGTTCCGCAGTTTGTGTAATGAAATTCGTTATGCTCTAGTACTCTGCCTTGTAATGTGCGACTTTATGCATTCACTCTTAGTGACAGAATTCATGTGCAACAACGATACAAACTATCATACTGTGTAACATATATTTGTCTATATTGTCTATATACATAATGCGCTTTGGCTCTAGTGCTCTACCATCACTAAAACCTCTTAAACTTGTGAACTTGTGAGAACAGTAAATTGGCAACCATAAATGGGTTTGGTAACTTTTCATGTTCAACCTGTTATAGAGATTCGCAAACAACAACGTCGTGATTACACATGCATCTAGAGCTTGGAGAGTTCTCACACAAAGCACGTGTCCTTGAGGGAAAAGTAAATAGAGTGCATGTCCGTCAAATGTTTCTGTGAGCATCACATGCCGAAAACACCTTCACCGACCATCAAGGAAATTTTTTTTGACAGGTGCATTCCAACTAAACGCGTCAAAGGGGGCTACAAGAAGTTACAAATGCGACATCATCAAAAGGTACGTAAGGGATTTTAAACTTTGGCAACAATTAATCAATCAGATTCAAAGGTTCTGAGCTCTATTCCAGTTCCTCTAACACTAGTCACATGCAGCAACTTCCGCATCAAATATCACTGATGGAGTCAAAGAGCTGTGAGAAGGATTAAAAAAAATGCCACAGAGATATCCAAGGAAAGATGGGAGTATAGAAAGAAAACCTGCCACAACAGCTATCTTTGAGAGATTCAGAAAGCGTCTTCTATCCACCAAAGCAGGTTCAACATTAGTGTCACGGAATTCGAACCCATCAGCTGCTGAGATTGAGTTGC
The DNA here is from genome assembly GCA_033070095.1 of Escallonia herrerae. Lineage (NCBI taxonomy): Eukaryota > Viridiplantae > Streptophyta > Magnoliopsida > Escalloniales > Escalloniaceae > Escallonia > Escallonia herrerae. The sequence goes on from JAVXUP010000285.1 coordinate 143,084, forward strand.
TATCTTCTGATAGAGCCAGTGCATGAAGAGTGTCGGAAGCTGAAGAAAATTGATGAAGGAACACTTCATGAAGCCAGAGGAGATCTCTGTGCTGCTTTAAAAAAGTAGCTAGTTCTTCCGGAAACTCTTCCCCGACCCTCATAAGCTTGGAGAACTGTTTTTTTTTGTATAGTTGTTTGAAGACAAAGTAACTAAATCCTCCTCTAGGCCCCATGCTCTCACACTGCGTGATGGAATAGTACAAATAGATTCTTGAGAAAATGAGATCCTCGAAGAGGAAGAGAAAAGGGAAGACATAGTAATAATCTGATGAAACCAAGAGCTATGTATTCCAGTGGCGTGGGGGATTTTGTGGGGGGGGGGGGGGGTTTGATTTGGGCGAAAAAGGTACCATAAGCTTTCTGAGGAGTTTTGAATCATTGACATCACAGCATATATTCCATAGAGTTTGATAACCTTCATGCCGCCTGGCAATTGACAACAAGCTGGAAGAAAGCTTTCCAAAAACCTCCCCATCTTGCTCTTCAGTCCCTTCGCCCAAGTCCTGCAAATGGAAATGCTATGCTTAGAATTATAAATAATTGGGATGTAACAGTCCATTCCTTAAATTTTACAACTTGTCCATACGACATCTACTTATTAATACTTGATAAGAACAATACTCTAGAAGGGAAACCCATTTGAAGTAGGAATATACAAAGCAAAATAAAACAAACAGGCCCAGGACCCCAAAGGATATCATGGTCGAGCCAAAAAAAAACCCGGCCAGCCAACCATGGCATGGCACGGGTTATACAGAGATAGCATGCATCACCACCTTGGCATTAGTCACAAACCCCATACTCAAATCAGGAATCCTCAAGATTGAAAACAAAGAAGGTTCATAAACAAAGTGTATTGGCGACGCAGGAGCCTAACACTTTCCTCACAGATAAAACATCAAGGGCAAAATCACTGACCTAGCAGTTCACTCAACCAAAAAGAATTAGTACTTATTTCACTCAAAATTCAACAAATTTCAAATCTAAAATGATTTTTATGCAACGGCGTAACCTGAATTCTGCAACCAGACATTTCCACGTTTATAGATGACATGTCAGATTTTGTGTGGACTTTGCTCTTTGAAACATTAGCCCATGGATGGACTGCTTTTGGAGGAAGATGTGGATTTCCTGCAGCTTACCAAGTAGTCCAATTTTACGCTATTGCGAACAAAGGGAATAATGTCGCACTCATCCTTTACCTTTAGTAACACTTAAAAATGCCTTTGAAATCTTTCTTCACAAAAGTGGAGTGGGCTAATCAATAATCAAAGTGGTTACAGAAACACCATTCCGCCCCTCCCCCTCCCCAAGAAAACACAAGGTTGTGTTGATTAGTTGGAAAGACAAGGGAAGTGCTAGATTGGAAAACTCTGCCTTCTTTAAAACTAGCGAAAATTGGTTTGATAAGAAAGGAACGTGATAAGATCCAAACGCACTCAATTCACATACCCTTAAGAAAAACAGAAACTCAAGATTTCCCTAACAAACTGGAGACCTTTTTCTATGATTCCCACTTAACAAATAACCGACACTCCATAGTTACATGATTGAGGGGGGGATGGGTATTTTCTCTGACTGCCACACACCCTGCCACTGATTTTCCCCAACGGCCTCGTCCAGTTGCCCATGGGGCTGAAAAAACCATAGTTTCCATCTTTTAACCGAGCTACATCCACTCAATTTCACAAGAGACCTGACTTTTCCAAAGCTGCGACTTGATTTTAGACCAGGTGGAAAAGATCCAAATGTGAACAAAGTTTTGTTCGTGAAAATGACCTTATGATACTCCTTTAAATCTTATATGTTACAGTGGCTTGGGCAGAGTTCAAGGAATTGTTTGTGGCAAGTACTTTGACTTACTTAAGAGGCTTTGGACCGCAAGTTTTAATGAGTGGACAAACTCTGCAGCTAAGTTCATTCCATTGCCGATCATGATGCCTGGAAAGCACGTTATTTTGTGTATTCTAGTGCTCAAAGTATACAATTCCAGAGTTACCGCTCCTTTATTTCATTTGTGGAGTGTGACGGCCAAAGAAACATGGAGAGCATCTTCACCAAGAAAGCTCGTGTGGATAAATCTGGAAAGCGTGAGCCTGGTAACACAACATCAGCTAGAGAGAAAGTTCGGCTATGTTTGACGAAATAAGATTGAACAATCACAAGGATGCTAAGGCATAAGTGGGAGATTGCAATAACCTATTCCACGCCGAGAAATGAGTTTATATTTGAACACTAAAGAACACTTCAAAGGAACTCAAAACAACCTACTTGGCTAACCCTATTAAGAGAGGCATTTTGCAAATCTTTTCCTAATTTACTTTACGCAATAATGAGGCAGATTGCTTCACATCGCATAGAGATGCTATTGTGTGGACTCCACTAGTTAGAAAAAACTTCCAAGATTGGGAGGTGGAATCAGCTACAACCTTTTTAAGCCATATTTACACTTCGATAGTGCAATCTGGGGAGGACTGAGTGTTTCGGAGGAGAGACATTAAGGGCTTGTTCTCAGGTTAAATCTTTTCATGCTGTCTTGTCTACATGAGAAGCTACTCCTTTTCTGTAGAGGGAGATTTGGAGGCCTTGGAACCATTGTGAGTGTGTTTCCTTGCTTGGGAAGCTGCAAGGCAGGCTATTTTGACTTATGAAAACCTGCGGAAGAGAAGGATCAATTATTGTCAACTGCTGCTTTATGCGTAAAGCTAATGGCGAGTAGTGAACCACCTACTTTACTACTGTCAAGTGGCTAGGGAACTTTGGAATTTGGTGTTCTATCTTGTGGGTATACATTGGTTGATGCCACATTCCATATTGGATTTGCTTTGGAGCTGGTTTCCTTTCAAGGTGAGGAGGACATGGACAGCTAAGCTTTGGAGAATTATTCCACCTGCTTGTTTTGGTGCCTGTGGAAAGAAAGAAATAGAAGGGTGTTTGAGGGGGTGGCGATGCCAGTTGCTAAGCTCAAAGGTCAATTTTTGTGGACCCTTTAGTAAGGCGGAGGGAACTTTTTCTCCCAACAAGGCCTCCTTAGACTTTTTGGACAGTTTAGTGCATAGCTGGTTGAGCTTTTTTTCTGTCTTGGGTTCGCCCCAAACCAGTGTGGATACAAGGTTAGATGTTCTTGCAGGGAGTTTCCTGTAAAAACTAGTCACAAGAGAAAGAAGACAAGGATAGTTGGTCAGAACAGAAAGTGCATTCAAATCAACCACCCCCTTATGTTGGTATATACCAGATTAAACTGAGACAGGCACTGCCCAAAGGTAGAGCTATTCTTTCTGGCTGTCAGGATATAGCAATATGCATCAAAGCCAATGGCCAATATGTCACCCAGACTAATCCAAATTCATCTGCAAGAACATCTAATCTTGTCTTGTATCAATCAGGCTGTGGTCTAAAACAGCACAAGTGGGAGATTGCCAGTAATTATCTTGACACGTGAGAAAGAACAGAGATAGTTAAACAGAACAGAACGTGCATCTAAATCTACCCCCGCTTGTGTTGGTATGTAATAGATGAAAGCTGATTGTCAAAAACTAACAAAAGCAGGGTTTTCCTACCTGAGTAATCTACCACTGTACCAACACAAACCAAACAAAGTGATTGCTGAGCAGAACAGAGCAAACCTGGTGTCTGGTATCGACAAAACTTTTCACTTGATGATAAAGTGCGTCAAGAAGTGCATCTCTCCTGTTCCAATACTCGTCCAATAAACCTTTGTGCTCTTCTTCACGCTCAACTTTTGCTGTGATAGCACCAGAATATGCCTCAAGTAAAACTTCACTGAGTACTTCTAGATGGGAATGGAAATCCAACTTCGCAGACCTATCAAGGGATTTGGTTTCATTCAACAGCTGAAGCATGAAAGATGCAACGCACCAAAGCCCACTCCGTACGGTAGTTTGGCAATACCATGGTGTTAAGCCCTCAGGGGAGGGATACCACTTATTATGCTCGTTCCTATAATGCATTGCTGAGTGAAGCAAAGTCACGCATGCATCTGAGAGTTCGCAAGCTCTTTGAAACTGGACGGCAGATGTCATCTCTAAACTAATGAACTTTTTTAGCTGTCTATCTAAACAATAAAATAGTTCTTCAAGTTCTGAAACCTTACTATAGAATACTTCAGCATTATCCCTATCCATCAGAAGAACTGTATTCCGACGGGCTCTGTCACCAACTAACTGAATCAAATCCCAAAGAGGACCAGAAATTCCACTTTCTGAACTAGAGTAAGTGGAGCCAAGTCCAGCTGAACGGCGCTGGCTAATCATGCTTTGCAGTTCCCTTAGTTGAATCATGGAGGCAAGCTTTTCACCATGTTCCATGATAATTTGCAACGATTGTCCTGATAACAGATAGGACTGTTTAGAAACAGAGGGGAAGATTTTTACAACAAAGTTTGTAATTTAAGCTGGATAGCAGGACTAGTGGATCCTTGCACTTCGAAAAACTAAATCAAGTTCCTTTTATATCACAAGTACGCCCAAATAACAGAAATGAAAGCAAAATATAGCCCCTTCACAGAAGCTTATATTCCAATCTCACGACCTATATTTTGTCACCGAAGCAGGTATGGTTTGATTCATGTGGTTCCAATGATAGCACATACACTTTGACATTTGATCGTTGGGTTAATGATCCCCATCAGTTAATGTTAGCAGATAATTTGCATAGTTGGACATAATGCACCAAGACACGTGCGTATATATGATCAATTGCATGTGTGTGTATTCTTCATGTTAATATATCATGCATCCAAGCTCAATTTCGAGGCATTTACGTGTTGTGTGTTTGTGTAAACACACGTGTAGCAATCACCGGCAAACATACTAAAGACACACACCAGATTGTGATATATCTAAATGAACAGAGGCAAAACCGGGATCGATAACAGGTAGGGCCAATTTCAGTACTAGAGAAATGCATTTTATAGAAATAAGGTGGAACAAGTTCATTAACATCACTAAAAAATGATGCTCCACAAAAATAAGATTGCACCTCATACTAGCAGAAGTTTATACCCCCAAGGGATGCAATAGAAGTTCCCTTTGGCAGAAGACAAGCTACGATTCACCCCCTTCACATCTCTGTAGCGGTGGGCAAGTTTTGGTGGGCTTTTGTGCCCCATAGGAGATTTAAAGGTCCTACGGCTTCATCTTGCGGAGTTGTATTTCTAAGAGCTGAGCCCTTTGCATATCAGCTTCTGTTCGGAGTGGAAAATAGTAGAGCGGTGCTTTTCTGGTAGGATCTTTGGTGTTACGACGAGAAGATTTGCAGGACTTTTCTCTCCTTCTTCTCATTGGCCTAAAATAAAGAGCCTTTAATGGCAGCCAGTCCTACTTCTATCAATCTAGGCCACTCTTGGAACACCATTTTAAGGCGTAATTTTCAGGATTGTTGACAATGTTTTTACATCTCATTTATGGATTTGGCAAGGAGACGCTAGGGGTGATTTTTGGTAAAACATTTCTATTCAAGCTTGACCCTCAAAATTTCCATATCTTGACCTTGGAAGGTGATTTCGAAGCCCGATCCCTCTGCGAGTTTCTTCCTTTGATTGGAAGACAGCCAGAAACGCAGTGTTGACGGGCAATCAGTGGATCAGTTTTCCTCCATTATTCACCTACCAAAGAGTGCAGGGTTATGGTCTTTGGGTATTTGCTGGGTCAAACTGCGTCCAGTAGGAGAGTTGTTGCAGTGATAGTACTTGACGCGTAAAGCTTAGTATGGGGTTCAATTCCTCAACGCTAGGCATTACGCCTCCTTTTGTCTTCTCTTTTTGCTGAGTTCAGGGCAAGTTTCATTCTTAAGAGGCTTTTCTAGAGTTCTTGGATAGCTTCTTCCTGTGCATAGGCGGTTGACTGCTTTCTATAGGGTTCGCTCCCTTTGGCAGTTTTTGAAAAGCAGCTTTCTTTTCTAGTTTTGTTCCTTTCACTTTGTTCCCAACCTATCTTGGTCGGACCTAATGGCCCACTAGGGGTCCCGCTTCACGCAAACACGTCGACATTGTCAACGGTCAATTTTTCAACGCATCGAACCGGTCAAAGTGCGCGCGCCCAAGTCACGTGCATTCTTTGCTTCGCACGCCTCACGCGCGACTTAGTCACCGATTATTTCGCGTTAACGTGACTCACGGTAGCTCGTTCGTCACACCGAAACCACCGGAGAACTTTTTCACCAAAAACATCGGCCGACGGAGCACTTGGAGCAACGGGGTCAAGGGGCAAATGGCCTTGGCCAACCCCAGGGGGTCGGCCTCAGCCTTCCCCATGCCTAGGGGGTCGGCCTCGGCCCAAAGGAGGGGTTGGCCTTGGCCATTTTCCCCCGGTGGTTCACCCCTTCGCGCACCCCCCTTTTCGCACTTTTTTCGCTTCGTACGTGACTTTGGCACCTTATTCGTCATGAGGGTACGATTCTTGGCAACACGCTCGTCGTAACGCAACTTCCGGATTTGTCATTGTCCATCAAAAATCCTACCGTCGGCGTGCCCGAAGTTCACCGAAAGGGGGAGTGGCCTTGGCCTCCCTTCATGAGAGTTGGCCTTTGGCCTTGGCCTCCCTTCATGAGAGTTGGCCTTTGGCCTTGGCCTCCCTTCATGAGAGTTGGCCATTGGCCTTGGCCACTCCCTAGGGTCGGCCTCGGCCTCCCCAGGGGCGGTGGCCTTGGCCTTCCCCCAATTCTTGGCCTATGGCCTCCCCTCCCGCATGCACTTGTTTTCTCGAATCTTTGCACCTCCACGATGTTTACGGACGTTCGTACATCAACCTCGCGACGTCCGTCGTGCATCAACCTCGCGACGTCCGTCGCCCGTGACCGCATACCGCTCTCGCGATGCCCATCGCCCAAAGTCGCGCACTACCACCGAATGACCCGTCGCCGACGACCGCATACCATCACTCCCGACTTTGTCATTACTACATGTTGCATTCATTATCTTATTATAACAGGTACACACAGCTCACATACCGTCTTCAGGACACCCGACGCGCGCCCGTGCGCCGGCTCCTCGACGTTTGTCGCCGAGCCCGTGCGCCATCGTCATGATACGTGCCTCGGCACCAAGTATTGATCCGCGACGTTCGTCGCCGTGCCCGTGCACCATTCTCATTATATATGCCCCGGCACCAAGTATTGCTCTGCGACGTTCGTTGCCGTGCCTGTGCGCCATCGTCATGATACTTGCCCTCGGCACCAAGTATGGCTTCGCAACGTTTGTCGCCGCACCACTTTCATAACACGTGCCCCGGTACCAAGTATTGCTTCGTGACGTTCGTCACCCGCCCGTGTGCCATCATCATGATACGTGCCCCCGGCACCAAGTATTGCTTTGCGACGTTCTTCGCCGTGCCACTTTCATAACACGGGCCCGGCACCAAATGTTGTCTCCGCGACGCTCGTCGCCACACCCATGCGCCACTTCCATGACATGTGCCCACCGCACCAGGTATTGTCTCTGCGACATTCGTCGCCCCGCCCGTGCGCCACTTCAATGACATGTGCCCCCAACATCAGGTATTGTCTCATGCCGTTGGCATCGCGCCCATGCGCCACAATCAATGTCTCGTGCTATAGGCACAGCGCCCATGCGCCACTTCCACGATACGTGCCCTGACACCAGGTATTGTCTCATACCGTTGGCATCGCACCCGTGCGCCACAATCATGTTACATGCTTCCGGGGGGCTCCGTTCGTAGTGCTCCGGCACGAGGACCCCTCGCAGCGGGATGAACTCACAACCTTATAGTCATCGCCGCCACAGGATAGGCTCACAACCTTAAAGCCATCGCCGTCACAATCATGGGGGGCTCCGGCCCTTGCAGCGGGATGGACTCACAACTTTATAGTCATCACCGCCACGGGATGGGCTCACAACCTTAAAGCCACCGCCGTCACAATCATGGGGGGCTCTGGCCCTCGCAGCGGGATGGACTCACAACCTTCTAGTCATCCCCGCCACAGGATGGGCTCACAACCTTAAAGCCATCGCCGTCACAATCACGGGGGGTCCGGCACGAGGACTCCTTGCAGCGGGATGGACTCACAACCTTATAGTCATCGCCGCCACAGGATGGGCTCACAACCTTAAAGCCATCGCCGTCCAAATCACAGGGGGCTCCGGCCCTCGCAACGGGATGGACTCACAACCTTATAGTCATCGCCGTCACGGGATGGGCTCACAACCTTAAATCCATCGCCGTCACAATCACGGGGGGCTCCAACACGAGGACCCCTCGCAGCGAACTCTGAGCACTGAGCTGCGAGCATGTCCACTCATGTTACCATTGATCGTCGACACCACCAGGGCAATGACCCCCAGGTCACTCCGACACGAGGACCCCTCACAGTGAACTCTGAGCACTGAGCTGCGAGCATGTCCACTCATGTTACCATTGATCGTCGACACCACCAGGGCAATGACCCCTGGGTCACTCCGGGACAGGAGCAGGTCCTCCGAGGGCATCGCGCCTAGACCCCCTGCATAGTTGGCTACAGGGGCAACCCTCACCGCTGTCAAGTTCTCTACGCATCTCTTGACGCACCTTGTGGAATTCAGTAAGGGCTTGGATCGGTGGTTGGGGCAACGGGCTTACTCTGATCATGCTACTGCGGTTTACTCAGTCTTCTCAGACAGGTAGAGCGACGTTGTGTGGGGCAGGCAACGCGAATTTGGGAACCGGCAGTCCAACGGAGAACTGGTATTTTGGGACCCCCTGGTGACGTGTCACTCCCAGGGGACGACATGTGGCACTTTATGACGTAAGCACACTGTTTCCTATACATAGTGAACTTTATGACTCAAAAGGGGACTTTTGCTCATTTCTCACTCTAGAATTTGAGAGTTCTTGGATTCTAGAGAGAGAAACACAAAATTGGACATAACTTTGGACCGTGACTCTGGACCGTAACATTGGACCCCGACTTGGACAGTCGACTGCCGGCCCTGTTCGTCTCAGCCTTGCCTTCGCAGCACTGTCACTCCTCACAGCCTGTCTGGGAAGCCTTGATCTCTGCCCTTACTCTGTCCTTGCTGCCTCTCACTTTGCATACTTGGAAGCTGACATGGATTGCAGCCTTTGTGACACCTCCACGTAGGTACGAACCCACTTTCCTTGGCATCACACTTTCTCCATATTGTCAAATTTCTTTCCTAGACAATTTCAGATCCTGGGATTAGTGATTTAGGTGCCTTTTCACCATTTCTTTCTTTCCTCAGCATATTGCAGTCGCATCTAGTGAATTTAAGTTAACAAAGCATCATAAACTTTACATTGAGCATACATCATTCAACTAAACATATGTACCATGAAATTTATTGTAACAAAAACATATAACACGTTAACTAGTTCTAAATACAAGGTGAGCCAGCACTTTGGCGGGGTCACCTAACGCTGGGGAACCAACTGAAAGTGTCCCATTTCCCAATTTAGAGGTGGAATATAATGAGTTGAACAGAAGTGATCTCTCAAGAATGCAGCTCGAAGTAGGTGGCGTCAAGCATGAGGTGTCAATGACTTAATGATTCAACGGTAACTCAACATTCAACCTTACCTTAATCTTGACTGAGTTCCATATCCTAACTATCAGGATTAAAACTTAATCAACCTTAACAAATACTAATTATTTACAACTAGTTACAAGATAGATTGAAAGATGGCAAAGCACTAAAATGCAACAAACTTGGCATGTTTATCAGTAACGCGTTACGCTTATTCTCTAAATGCATATCTCATAACTACATTTCAAAATTAGTACTTATCTGTGATGCATTACTCTGATTCCCTAAATGCATGTGGCCCTAATTACAGATCAAAAATTAGTTCTAGGATCTAGGGCCTATTCCTAATCTTAAAGGGTAAGCTTGGCAGCCAGGTTGCTCCATTTGTGTCCTGGTCGGGTTGCGAACAACTAACTATCACAATTCTCCATGGACAATGCGGTTGCAGGATCCCCATGCACCGCCCTGCTTGCTTTTTGGTGGTTTTATGTTGTGGCAGCGGTAGATTTATAATTACTGAATTAATTACAACAACAATCTGTTGGCTATGAATAGCAAATTCTATGTGTCCTTAAGACTAAATAACTCGACGTGCAGCAACTATATCTCGACGATAAGAGCTTTAAAATAAGTTGCGGGTATGAGAAATTCAAAAAGAAAGATGGAGAACAATATGGGAATTTGATCATACTCTGTCTAGAACGCAGTTCCTCATGGCATTTGGACAGAGCAAGAAACTGAAGAAACTTTTGATGTTTCTGTTGCTTATCCATAAGTTGAGAGGATACAACAGCCAGAGCGACAATCTCAGCACCTCTGGTTGTTGTCCAATGTTTTGCTAAGGTGTCAACTATTGATTTGCTTATTCTAGCAAACACATTTGTTTCTCCATCCCTTTCAAATGCACCAGAATTTCGAAGCTTCTCAAATGCACCAGTGACCTGATCAGATGAAAGAAAATCATGGAAAAGATGACTCAGTAAAGCTTCTGATTCTTCATCTTGAGCAGTTCGACGTGCAATTCCCGTGAACACCGCCCTCTGTCTATCTCCAGCATCCCATGCTTCCGAACTAGCCCTTCGAGGAGCAATATTGCCTGCAAATGAGACATTTCTCCTCTCCTCCTGTGCAGATCCTTCATTAGAGCTCCCTTTACGTGACAAGCTACGCTCGGGTGGTTCAACCCCACCAAGTAAAACTGCCTTCTCAGGAATCGCCCACAATCCAGCTTTCTCGGTGAGCACAACCCAAGCTCCGTCCTCTCCATCATCCGAAGGAAAAATCGAAGCATCCAGAACTTTTCCAGCATCATACGGTAGATCAAACTGATAGAGACGGGTAGAGTTTCTCCAGTAATGCGAAACTGTTGCAGTTCCATCACCAGAAAGTATAACTGCCGATCCAGAAGGCTTCCCCCCAACCTTCAACCTCATAGAAAATAAGAAGTCCTCTTCTTCGTATCTTGCTTTTGGTATTATAATTTGGACGGGAGCTTTTTTCTCCAAAACCTTCTCACTGATATGCATACTGTTCTCTGAGGAGATACTCACCCCAGATTTATATTGCATGGTTAGAATTGAGTACTCTGTGAAGCTAGAACTGCTGACTCGGTCCTTGCAAAAAGTGGCAATAAGAATTGTAATTACTTTGCCAAGATTGTCAATTTGCAAGTCCAAAGGCCAGATTCGCTTCTGACCAGCCAGACCCTTCTGTATTCCAGAATCACCATCAGTGCCAATAATTACATGAGACCAGAGCTTCGACACATCAAAATCAGAAAAAAGCATAACAGAAAAACACTGTATCTCATGATCTGTCAAAAGAAGAAACTTCCTTTCACGTTCCTCCAAATAATGTCGTGTATCATGCCAAATCAATGACCTAGGGTAACCTTTGCTTACAAGAGGTTGGGCCTCATCACTTTCTGGGGAAGTTATAGACATCAGTTCCTGATGAACAATTTTACACTTAATACCAGAGGGGCTGCAGATGAATTGCCAAAGCTGACCATTGGAACTACATGCAAGAGCAATACTAACTTTAGAGGTGTCAGGGATTGCAGAAGCAACCAAAGAGTTAAAAGTGTTTGATCCTGTAGAACTGCTTAGAGGCCTGCTACGCTCCCGCTGCTTGTTTGACATGTTTTTCAAGTCACCAGGTGAAGTCATTTCTGATTCATCAGTATATGCTACTGGACTAGTCTTACTTTCAGAATATATGTCATGCCAGTATATAACAGCTCGGGTTTTTCTATTAGACAAAATAACACCAGCAGACTCACACTGTCTAAAGACGGAACCAGTCCCACCACTTGTGCCATCCCAACTGACAACACATAATAACCAATCGTTATCCCGACATGAGTTTCTACTGTTATCTCCAATTTCAGATATACTTGAAGGAAGATCAAGAGTAACATATTTTCTTGATGCTGCAGGTGACAGGTAACACCAGATAAACAATTTACTTCCACAGATAATCCATGCCAGGGACGTTTCCTTGTCCATTCCCCCTGCAAAGCAAGCATCACCTGCAGAAGATATAAACATGTACTGTTCTCCAAAATTAAAAAAGCTTTTGACAAAGTGAGCTAACGATACTAACCAGGAAAACATTTCTGCAGAAAATTAGCTTGTTCATCACGGACCACTTGAGGAAACTCTCCGACGTATACAGGTTGAGTTGGATCTAGATCATCCCCTTTCTCACTTTTTTTCACATGCGGGATTCTGGGTATGCAAAACAAAAGATATATTGACATCCAGCACAAAAATGAACAACCATAAACCATCTGCAACCCTTCCACTTCCTTTTTCTTATAATTAGATTAAAATAAATTCTTGTTCAGAACAAGCGCACCACACACACACACACCATCCTATATTATGGAGGGAATTTAAAACATTAAGGTAAAACTATCATCTTGCGACGAGTCTGTTTTAAGAACCTTTCATTCAAATCAAGCAGATTACTCATCAGGATTTGTCCCTCCCTCCCTCCATGTGTGAATGCAAGTTGAGTCTTATATTAGCACTTATGATACTGTCTACTTGCATTAATTTATCCACATCAACGTATAAGGACTGGCCAAATGATTTTACATCGCCGCAGCCACTTTATTCTGGATTCTGTCGACAACTTCCTAGTAAAGAAACGTTTGCATTTTCCAAACAATTTTTGTGTCTAGTAAAAATAGAGAATTAAGTAAGCACTAATTCACAAGCCAGATGAGTATACAAACAATGAGTATGGTCAATGCCTATGTATGATACTGTCCAGTTAAGTTGCTAATATGCCAAAGCAACATAATGGAACAGGTATAGTAACGTTTGCATGTACACATACACACACATTCCCTCCTTCCCCTTCGACCTTTTCCAATTTCCTAGAATAGAATTTGAACGTGTGAGCAAAGACTTTACTTATATCCTTTGCCCTAGTTTGACTTGTCGAACAACGCTTATTTAACCGATAACTATTATGTTAATTCCAATTTGAAGTTCAGAATTCAGATGTTCAAATCCTAACCTAGAACTTCTAAAAAAGTCAAATAAGACAAAAATATGAAACCAAAAGAATATTATTAGGTAATTGCATCAATGACACACTAGGTATCCGGTAACTCTATGGCACAACAGGAAGGTAGTGCAAAGTTCCATCACATACATCTAGAAACCAAATATGACCTGTAAGTAACTACACTCCGTTGACTTCTTAAACATCCGACCTCGCTCGTTGTGACGTCTTCCAAAATTACAGTCCACTTGTTCTAACTCTAACCCCGGAACTGCCGGAAGCAGCTAAAGGGTCAAGGGGACTCTAATTTTGGGACACTAACTTGTCTAGACATAGAGTAGAGCATGAACGGGAAGATATTAGGTCATGGCACCTGGCGAGGACGGACAAGCGAGGCGCCCAGGGAGCGGGGGTGCCGGTGCTGGGGCGGTTCGGGATCGAATCGTTGTGAATCGAACTCCGATTCTCCCCAAGAGGCGTGACCGGGGAGTCCTGCGGCGGCGGCCTGGCGAGAGGATTGCGCTCCTTTCGAGCGCTGAAACTCGATCTCTTCGTGCCAGGAGAGAACATTGCTAGTGCGAGGTTAGGATTCGGGGGAGTGAAAATGGAGATAACGCTTTCAAATGATAGATAGGCTTTCAGAAGAAGGTGGGAGCGGGCGTGACTGTGTGTTTTGAAGGAACTTGAATTTGCTGCTCAAAGGCAGCAGAAGAGAGTGTGGAAGGGACTACTTGGGCAGCAGAAGGGACTACTACTAAAGTGGACCAGACCAGACCAGACCAGACCAGACCAGAGGCGGCAAAATCACAATGAATTGTTCTTGCGTCGGCGTTTATATTCGGCGTGTGCAATCGTGACTCGTACCGGTGTTGAACCTTGAAAACGAGGTAAAACTTCTTTTGAGAATTAATAATATAATAAAAAAGATAGCTAACTCTACAGCCCCATCACCTTATCCATTTTACAATAATAATATACTAAAACTATCCATCCATATTTAACAAAATATCGTAGAACCGTTACGGACTCGATAAAATAACTTCAAGATTTCTCTTTTTATTCTCAAAATTTAGGTCAATTTCCCTTATTGCCTTTCGACCCCCTCTCCCTCACATTACTCACGTTTAAGCCACGCTCCATCCAAACAACCTAAAGATCCTGCTGCTGCCCTTGACTTTATTCCCTAAATTGGTTAAGAGATTTAAATTGAAGATGAAACCCAAATTAAAATTTTCACATAAAAATCATATAAGAGAATAACAAGATCGGCAGAGGTGACGTGACCATCAGCGTCGTACATATTGTCGGTTACGAGACTTGCAGAGGAGATGAAGTGTATGTTAGAAATGTGTTTCAAATTTGACTATTTATATTTTAAAATAAAATAAAGTTCATTGAACTCTAATTTTCATAAAGATAAATTCCATGAACTTGAGACTTATTAAGTTTCTAAATGGTTTTATTCCTTGAACATTATTTTTGTAAATGAATTTGAAGATTCATGAACTTAGGTTCATGTATACTCCTTATATAAGATTAATCTATCTTTTAGTTCATTGTAATTTATAAGATTCATTGATGAATCTTGAATTAGTATGGTTCAAAAAACTTGATAATGTTCAAAGAACATATATTCTTCTACCACTATTTAAAGGGGTAAAGGGTTGGAAGTTGAGGACAAAAAAGAGAAGAGACACCATCTTCACTTGAGAGAAAAGAAAATACTTGAATTAAAAACTTGTTTCAAACTTATGCTTGATCGATCGAAGGTGGATACACGATCCATTGTAGAGAAGTGCAACTCTCTTTGATGAACAGTGAATCTGGGCTTGGTTGAATCCCGAAGATAAAGCTGCCAAGTTAGTCTTCCATTTGCACATGGGAAATGCTTCAACTATTTTCAAGAAGCGTTTACGCGCCTCTAAGCCTTGGTTATTTTCTTATACTAATTCGGGTATTATTGTTTATTATTTTCTGAATTTTACGTGCATTTGTTCCAACAAATTGAAGATAGTTTTCTTTCATGACTACTTCATTGAACGGAGTTGCTAAGACTAATCACTCGAATTTTGAGCTTTTTGATGAAAAGAACGTTCAGAGATGACAAATTAAGATGGAGTTTTTCCTTCGTCAACTTAAGTTAGCTTATGTGCTAACTCAACCATGTCCAACACTTCTAATTAGAGAGTCCTCATCCGATCAAGTGAAGGCAATCAATGATCAGATTGAAAAGTAGAATGATGATGACTACTTTTGTAGGAATCACATTCTTGGTGGAATGAAAGATTTTTTTTTTTTTAATCTTGTTTCAGTTGTGACTGAAAATTTCATGGTAGGGAATGAAACTGAATGGTGGGTTGACACTGGTGCTTCTCGTCATATTGCCAGAGACAAGAATCTCTTCAAACACTTTGAACTAGTGGGGGATGGAAAGGTAATGTATATGGGTAACTCCTCATCTGCCAAGAAAACCAAACATATCCTATTTCAGAATATGGGGCTTTTTGGCACATGTTCAACTTCCTAATAAAGATACTCCAAAGGTTGGATACAGAGGAGTGGACTGCATCTTTATTGGTTATTCAACTACCAGTAAAGCTTATAAGTTCTTGAACTTGAAGACACATTCTCCTCATACTATGATCGAATCGGTCCACGCAAATTTCTTTGAGAATATATTTCCAAAGAAAGATAAAAGAGTTGAAAGTGACTCCTCAACTAGTTTAAAGCGAAAGGCCTCTGATCAACCAGAAAGAGTCGAACTTAGAAGAAGTTCAAGGGTTGCTACACCGAAATCCTTTGGACCTGATTTTTGTACTCTAATAGTGGATAAGGACCCTGATACATATACATAGGCTATGTCTTCCAATAATGCACCTTTCTGGCGTGAAGTTATTGATGATGAAATGCACTCGATTATGTCCCACAACACATGGATCTTGGTTGATCCTCCAGTAGGTTGTAAACCTATTGGTTGCAAATGGATCTTGAAGAGAAAGATCAAACTGGATGGCACGTTGGACAAGTATAAGGTTAGATTGGTCGCTAAAGGGTTCAAGTAAAGAAAATATTTTGACTATTTTGATACCTTTACTCCGGTTGCACGTATCACCTCCATTAGACTTCTTATTGCATTGGCTGCTATTCATAATCTGGTCATTCACCAGATGGATGTTAAGACAGCCTTCCTCAATGGGGATCTAGAGGACGAAGTATATATGGAGCAGTCAGAAGGATTTATCAATCCTGGACAAGAGCATAAAGTTTGCAAGCTATTGAAATCTCTATATGACTTGAAACAAGCTCCTAAGCAATGGCATGAGAAATTTAGAAGCGTAATGCTTGCTAATGGCTATGTTGCCAATGAAGGAGATATATGCATATTCAGTAAATCCAGAGCTGGTTCTGGTGTTCTAATATGCTGATGACATGCTCAGCTTTGGCTTCGACATCAACAGGATCAATGAAGCTAAGAACTTTCTTGCTTCAAATTTCAGTATGAAGGATCTTGGAGAGGGTGATGTGATTCTTGGAATCAAGATCATAAGATCTCAGCATGGGATTGTTCTTACGCAATCAAGTTATATTAAGAAGATCCTTAGAAGGTACAATCATTATGATGATGATCCTACTCCTACTCCTATTGACCCGAGTGTTAAGTTGGAATGTAATAATGGGCAAGCTATTAATCAGCTTGAATATTCCTAGGTTATGGGCAGTCTGATATATGCCATGTGTAGTACAAGGCCAGATATAGCTTATGTTGTTGGCATTCTGAGTAAGTACACAAGTAATCCAAGGAAAGAACACTGGTATGCTCTATTACGAGTTTGGAGGTACCTGAAGGGTACTATGAGCTATGGTCTGCATTATGGATACCCAACCCAGTTGATTTTTATCCTGGGTTTTGAATGGGAAAAACGAGTAATGTGATAACTAGTGATGCACATAATGAAATGAATTTTATTTCTGCCCTCCTTATGATGTATGTGCATGTTCTTGCATGATATAGAGGTTGAGATTATATCTCTTAATAAATCTATAGACCAGTGGGTTTTGGTTGGGGCTAGCAAGATAGCTATTGATAGATTCATCGAATGACCTTGTTTAAGTGGAGGTTGAGACTTAGTTCTCTTAATGAGTCCATAAACTTTGTGTTGGGGTGTGCAAGGTCACCTTTGATGGATTCACCGATTTGGGTGTGGAAGTGTGGCCGTTTCCTATAGGATTATTAAGGCTTTATATGTGTCAGGCTTTAGTACTTCATCTCCGAAACAGAAGTGTATGTGATGTATTTCTGATTTGTTAACATGGTTCTTAATCCAAGGCTTTGTCCATTAAGTTCCTAGATGAATCAAGGAATACTTCACTAGGCGATGGTTCAAACCCAAAATGTACCATTTGCTGATGTACATGATTGTGCCGATCAAGCGTATCTTTTAAAATTTTGAAACAAGTGGGGGTTTGTAAGAAATGTATTTCAAATTTAACTATTTATATTTTAAAATAAAATAAAGTTCATTGAACTCTAGTTTTCATAAAGATAAATTCCATGAACTTGAGACTTATTAAGTTTCTAAATGGTTTATTCTTTGAACATTATTTTTGTAAATAAATTTGAAGATTCATGAACTTAGGTTCATGTATACTCCTTATATAAGATTAATATATCTTTTAGTTCATTGTATTTTATAAGATTCATTGATGAATCTTGAATTAGTATGGTTCAAAGAACTTGATAAGGTTCA
Source organism: Escallonia herrerae (assembly GCA_033070095.1). Lineage (NCBI taxonomy): Eukaryota > Viridiplantae > Streptophyta > Magnoliopsida > Escalloniales > Escalloniaceae > Escallonia > Escallonia herrerae. The sequence continues at coordinate 160,888 of JAVXUP010000285.1, forward strand.
AAGAACATATATTATTCTACCACTATTTAAAGGGGTAAAAACTTGGAAGTTGAGGACAAAGAAGAGAAGAGATATCGTCTTCACTTGAGAGAAAATAAAATACTTGAACTAAAAACTTATTTCAAACTTATGCTTGATCGATCGGAGGTGGATACACGATCCGTTGCAGAGAAGTGCAACTCTCTTGGATGAACAGTGAATCTGGGCTTGGTTGAATCCCGAATATAGAGCTGCCAAGTTAGTCTTCTGTTTGCACGTGGGAGAGACTTCAACTATCTTCAAGAAACGTTTACACGCTTTTAAACTTTGATTCTTTCATTATACTAATTCGAGAATTATTGTTTATTATTTTCTAAATTTTATGTGCATTTGTTCCAACAGTGTATTTGGGAAGGATCAAGATCCTCCGCCATACCAAAAAATTGCCGCTAAAGTTTTTTAGCAAGAAAAATTATCAGTATAAATTTCAGTAATAGCGACAAAATATTTTCAATGACGATTTTCAGAGAGTCTTGATCTAAAAAAGATAGCCATGTGTTATGTGGTTTGTCCTGACACGTGTGTGAAGATTAGAATAGCGCAAATTGCCTTCCAAACCAGGGGCATTCTCGTCCAACAGTTAAAGCGCCGAAGGACAAGAGCACGACAGACACTCTTGCCTCCTTACGCCCTCTTATACAGGCCATAGATTGTAATATCAATTTGTTCAAAACATAAAACCAAAAGAAAATCGTACATTAATCGAGTAATGAACTCGTTGCTGGATTTTCAAAGCAACAATGGTGTTGCATGCCCATACTGCATGATTTTATCAATTGTATACTACACTGGCCCTCAACGATGCTACAAATCTTAAATTTTTACACTACATGTCGACTTTCAAAAAATGTGTCGCAGTCAGCGCATGAAGTACTCAAAATGCATAAAGGTTTTTTTTTGGCTATGATTAGAAGTGCAATTTATATGTCCTGAGGTACGAAATTGGAACCCATGAGCCTCTGCCTCTGCCATTTCTTCGATTCTCGGAGTTCATAAATCAGGTTAGATGGCATCAATACTTGTGATGAAAATCTAAAGCAAATAACATTACAATTTTCTCGGAGAATGGCCCTGTCCTTTTCCCTCGGGAAAGCAGTACCAGCATTTGAGATGTAGGTAATTCTCTGGTGATTTAACGATCATGTGTAGTCTTCTGAGATTACCACTGCAATGATGAAGAAATTGCCACCCTATAACCTCGATAACGATTTCAAGAGCAGGACGTAACGCCATGAGTTCACCAATTTGTTGTAAAATGGTAACATCTTGTAGTTTACACGAGAAACACGCTTTCTTTAGACTAACGTGACTTTCATCCATCCCAGATCCAAGTACATAAATAACATTGAACGCCACATATACATAGCTGGGGCCTAAGACCTACTTGCTTAATCTTACGTCGCACAAAGTAGTCGATCCAAATAAGGAGCTTGGTGAGAACAAGAAGCTCATTGTAAGCTGAACAATTATGCAAACGAGTTGATGGCAGCTTGATCAACCAATGCACCAACCCCCTCTAGGCTGTGCTTGGAGCTTGGGCATGAGTTACAAAACCAGCAGTGCGCACTTCAGAAATGGTCAACTGCGCCGAGTAGAGGAGGTCCGTCAACGGCTACCTTAGAAACACCACTTCTCGACTACGGAGCCAACACAACCAACCAACAAACTAAGGGTTCGTTTGACAAATTTTTTTTTTTAGTTTTCAGTTTTTAAAGAGTAGCATAAATTTTTTTTTTTTTACAAAAACAAGTGGGTGTTTGATAACCTTTTTTTTTTTTTGAGTTTTTTTTTTGGTGTTTGGTAACCTTTTTATTTTGACTTTTTTTTTTGGTGGTTTGCGGTGGCGGTGGTGGGGCATGGTGGTGGTGTTGGTGGGGCGTAGCGGTGGTTGAAGTGGCGGTGGCTGCCGGAGGCCGGAGGTGGCTGCCGACAGTAGCCGGCGGTGGTCGCCGGCCGCCGGAGGTGGCTGTCGGCAGCCGACGGTGGCTGCCGGCAGTGGTGGCCGGCGGCCGGAGGTGGCTGCCGGCGGTGGGAGGGTGTTGGTGGTGGTCTCAAAAAAAAAAACCAAAAGTGAAAAAAAAAAAAACCAGTTTCTGGATTTTTTTTTTTTACTCTGCAGTTTAAAAACTGATTTTTTAAATTGGAGAAGGAAAAAAAAATGGTTACCAAACGCACTTTTTTTTTCCAGTTTCCAAAACTGAAAAAAAAACTGAAAAAAAAACTGCATCAAACGTGGCCTAAGAGTCGGCAAATATCTCATTACCCAGTGGAACCAAATTACAATGTTTATAGATTACCTCTTACAAATTACACAAATCAGTTTTGCCTGCATTCTGTTATTGCAAGTGTAGGAGAAAATGAACAAACTACTAAACAACAAAAACTACAAATAAGAGGGCTTGCACATTAAAGCGAGTTCTCCATAGAAGAACCGTCAGCACCATATACAGAACAAAAAGACAGAGACGGGGGAAGGGGATAATATGGATTCTTTCCTACTACTTGAAAGGAAAAAAATAAAAAAGTAGATACAAGGTCATCTTATATCAAGGTTCCAGCTTCAAGGAAACCACTCTGGACTGTCTATTGCGCTTTGCCACCTGGACAAAGAATACAGAGAGGCAAGACGGTGCCCACCATGGACTGCGGACTTTTTGCTCCCCCTTCAAGCAAGCCACTAGAGAAATATTTTCAATCAGAATATGGACAACAATGAGATACTGCATTATTAACGTTTTATTACGAAGCTGTGTTGACAACTTAATGCCCACTTCTCAAGACCCTTTAGAAAATTCTCTTAGATAGAAAGAAAAACGGGCATAAAATGTCATTGGAAGACGCATTCAAAACCACGACTCTCACCCCTGACTCTAACCTCGGTAAACGATGTCAGTGGGGAGTAAAATGGGATCACAGAACAAAGCCGTCAAAAAGGTCGTTACAGCAGTCAGTGGTCCAATGTCATTGGAGCAATCCCCCAGTAGACCATATTACTGGCATGCATGATTCAAGCATTCCAGCATAAGGAATTCGGGGATGACATTAATTTATCCTACTACGTTCTCCAAGAGACCTTAACAACTTTACAGCTTAGAACTTCATTTCCAGCATGTGAAAAACAGCAGGGGGAATACTCCCACAACAAAGCCTCTCCATGTTACCAAGCATAACTTTTGCGTCGCAGCATTTTTCTTGACTTGTTGGACAAATGTTTATTTCATCAAAATACCATTAGTTTTGCGTAGGTTTCATAAAGTTCAAGCACTAATGTGAAGGAAGGCCCACCCACATGCTTTGATGTATCACCATGTTAGACTAAAACTATCAAAACAGTACAAATTACGGAAGATTACCATCATATTACAGGTATCTCCACATTAAATGGCTAGCATTTTGAAAAAATGGAACACACTCTCTCGTAAACTATAAGCAGATTTATAATACATTCACTTGAAGGGGAGTGAGGTGAGAGATGATCTCATCATTCGAGAGGTCAGGAGGAAGAGGGACAGGGAGGAGGGGGGTGAGAGAGAAAGAGAGAGAGAGACCTTTAATTCGCCTGAGTTCCTTGCACAGTGTTATGAAGTCTCCCCATTTCATGTGGCACCGCCTTATAAACCGAAGAATTTGCTCAGTTGTAAACATGGACATACCTTCCAAATATTCTCCATTTACACCGTTTTCTTTAAATACTTGGCGGTAGCCACCAAGATTTATATCTTCCAACCATAGGCCTACGTCCTGGCAAAACAAAGAGGTCAACAAATAACCAACCATTTACTATTAACTTCCCATGATAACATAAGCTATAAGGTAATGTAAATATTTTTCAAGTAGATGTACTTAGTACACCGCTCATGTCGACTGCTGAAGAAATCCACTGACAATTGAATTATTAAACATCTTTTTGTGCTTCTCTTAGTTCACAGTTCATATGCCACATCAATTCTCATGTGTTTTTATAAGTCCCTGTAAATTGCTTGTGCACAACAGGTTAATGATCGGAAAACTTTGACCTCATCAATAATATAATCCCACCATTAGTTCTCTTCTGACTGCGACTTTATTTAGGACGGTGGAATTTACTATTAAAGACACCTCAACGTGTAGAATATGGAATCTCTAACCCGCTGCCCCTGGCCGACTAGCAGGACCACATATTCACATAGTCCAACAATTATCTATGCCAACTAGCCCATTCAATTTCTTAAAATCGCGTATAATTTCTGAAGTAACATAAGAGAGTGCAAAACACTATATCTACACTTCATGTCTATATTCCATGTTTGAGAAAATAATTCTGCTAATCTCTACATAAAAGAGATGTCCAATTATGTACATAAATCATGTCTAACCAGATAAAAACTTTTAATTCCAGAATTCTAATCACGTTGAATCAACCTAATCACTTCCAACATGAGGCAGTCACCTATAAACAAGTGGCACAGGAAAGAGCCTACTACCGCCATAAAAAGTATACTTAGAACCCAGAAAATGCAATAGAAACCTGTTTTCTTGCATCATGTATCCATACGGATCACCATCAATCCACGTTTTCATTGCAAAGTAACACAAGGAACAGCTAAATATGACAGCCAGTGATCACACAAAAGAAGAAATAGCATTATTTCTATACATACTATGCTTGCCAAGCCACCAAGTTACATAATACACCAATCTTGTTTTTATGGCGAAGGTAATCCCCGTATAAGAAGTATACGAGAGGGGGAGGGGGATTACTATTCAATTTTCTCTGCCATCATATAATATCATCCTCCCCTTAGCAATCGCCTGTTATTCCTCAGGAGCTCATGATTATTGATTACAAACTACAAAGACAATCGTCACATAGGCTGATTTCTACTTTGAAAAAACTTTAGTTTGAGATGTTTTAAGTGCTGAAATCCCTTTTCTGATAGTCCCTCTGTTCCATAATGTTTGACCCATACAACTGTTGCGAGTTTCCTTGAATACACTATCAACGTGTAAGCATCAGGCATACTCATTACTCTTGTCCTAGTTTGACCTGTCAAACTAGTGCAAACTTGAAAAAAATTCTCTTACCCAAAATAAGAAATTGACTTTTTCATTGCCAAGCGTCATAGCACATAGAGAAGGCAAACCAGACCAATTTCCCTATTAGTTATTCTTTTGCCAAAAGAATCGCCTTACGTCAGCTTCAGCCATGTTGACACTTTAAAATTATCCAGAAAATATTCCAAAACGAAACCGACTCCACTCATACACCAGACAGTTTTTCTTTTGCCTCAAATTCGCAACAGATACTAGCGTCTCAGATACCAGCAATCGAAAAGTATGATCAGGAATCAAAATCGTCTCATTCTGCTAGAATTCTCAATCAGCCAAACGGAGCAAAAGCAAATCGAGTTAATCAATTTTAACATCCAACCCCGCATACTACTAATCAAGATCTAAAACTGCAGTACAAAATACAGTCACAGTGAGATCGAATCCTAGCACATACATATATAAATAAATTCATAAACAAAGGAAGCACCTCGACAGTCCAAATGAAGAAATCGAGCGGCTCCGGCGGACGTTCTTTGTTCATCTCCCGTAAAATCACTACTCAAAGGGGCCTAAAGTTGACCATCAGCCACAGTGAGATCGAAATCCATCAACAGTACAATAGGCAGCTGCAGAACCTTCGAAACCAAAGAAACTCAAGGGAGATTACACATACCTGGTGCGGGAGATGGTGTGAATTAGGGTTTTATTTTCCACATTTGCCGATGAGAGAGAAACGCCTCGAGGGAAGAGAGAGATTATTATGGTGAAGTGGATGTAAAGAGAGAAGGGGGGCGAGTGGGTTGTTTTGTTCGTACGTACTGACTACTGAGAGCTTCACTTTTTTCTAATTTATTATGTTTATATTTATATTTATGTTGTCAGTGGAGGGATATTATTATGACAAGGGTCCCACTTTTGCTTTGCTTTAGTATCTTGTTATTACGTGTTTGTGGGGATAATTTAATTTCGGGCAACAGTAATAAATAAAAAAAACTAGTTTACCCTCGCTTTTGTCTTTTTCTTATTTATTTTTTTAATGTCCATTTCTTTTCATGTTTCACTATTCTTCCCGTGTGCAATTAGATAAAAAGAAAAGCAGAATGAATATTTACAAAAAACTTATGGGGATATGATATAATTTATAAAAGGGTAAAGAAATATTTATATAAATACATATATAATTTACTTATTCAAACGTTTTTGTTGACAGAGAATACTCCTAATATACGTATATGTTCTTTACAAGTGTGTTTGCGACTTTTATGCAAACTGTTTTTATTTTACATAAAAATTATTTTTGAGAATCAATCTCAAAGGGTCTCTTACAATGTTCAGTAACTTTTAATAAGTAACATTATAGTCAGTGTACGAAGGACAAAAAAGTTATTTTTACTATCCGTATAGTAGCCAAAACCATTTTATATTTCGGTATGCAGCAGTGCATTTCACTCAATGCACAATAGAAATTTAGTAGTATTCCATATAATTGTTAGAGATATCGTTTCTACCTCTTTACATATATTCCGTTGTTAAATTGTTTTTTAGTTGAAATAGTAGTTTTTAGAGATAAATAAAGAGACAAATTAGTATAATATATTTTACGGTAAAATAAAAATGTACGGTACATACGACCCACGCGAAGGTGCATCACGCGCTGGACTGTAATGAAGTGACATAGGGGTCAAGTGAGTGGCTTCAGCCGTGCCGTTATGGGAAGGTTCTTTTGGAGGGTAGTGGGACGGTGACGACTCATGAGGCCGTGTTTGGACGCTTAATCGTTTATTTAATTTATAACGGTGAATCAATGGCTCTATATTCAAATAATATAAATTTTAAAGTATTTGATTGATAATTTCACTCCAACAATTTGAATCATCACACCCATGTTAATTTTAGTAAGTTACTTTCGAGACCATTGTCCCCCTAAACTTATACTAACACCCTGTGCACATTGTCTGTTTATCGAGATAATGGTATAGCAAGGATAATTTTGGTTTCGCTTCAAAAATACACTGAACCACTCGTGGCTATCACTTGTCAAGTGCACGTTATGAAGAAGTTGAACTGCATGTTATGACAATTAAGCAAGCCTCAAGTTATGAAAATAACCTGAAACGGATGGAATTACACGATTAAAGCTTAAAAGCACGAAATAGGAGAATTTTTATAGATGCAGAAAACTTGGTAGAAAAGTACATAGGTCGAAGACCATGTTCAACCACAAGTGTCACTGAAGTCAAGTTACCATCATAACAAAGGGTATTATGTGAAAACCATAACTATCGACAAGGGACTTAATTATTCTTGTATTCCTTGTCGATCACGTGGGTAAGGCATCTCCCAGAGCGGGATCCAGATCCCTTGCTGTTGCTAGGGTAACAACAGGCATGCTATAGCCCCAGCAACAACCGTCGGATAGAGTTGGGTGGAAGAGGACGGTTAGGATGAAGCCACGCCAGCATATTTTTATATCTCTCATTTACTCTCCTAACAAACAAAGTCGGTGACCATTCACTCTCTCTCTTTACAATTCTTCTGCCAGGGGCAGAAGGCTCCTCCACGCCGTCAACTAATCGACGATTGATTTCCGGGGACGCACATCCACCTTCCGACGATCTGACGCCGGATCCAATCTTCTCTCCTCCGCAAGGCACCGCTACAGCACATCTAGATCTAAAACTTCCGGTGACGCATTTACCGATACTCCCTCTCTCTCGTCGGACGACCTAAAAGAGGGATTTTTCCGTATCGATGTGCTACATCCAATGTTATAAAAGGCGTGCCTAAGCGCAAGGCGCAGCTAGGAGCACATAGCGCGCCTCGCCTAGGCCTAGGCTAGGCGCCTTCAATAAGGCGCCCGCCCAGACGCTAGGAGCATAGCGGGGCGGGAGGCGCAAAGCTAGGCGCACGATGTGTAACCGTTCGATTTGGCTTCGTGTCTTCACGTGGACCAGTGATTTCTCTTTTAGTATTTTTACCCTTTTTTTCTTTACCAAGTCAAAACACTTTTGTTAAGACTAAAATATAAAACCTAACTACAAAAATCCCCAAATCAGTTTTCTGATTGACGACCAAAGCTCTCATTCTCTCACAGTCACCTCACCACTCTTGTGCCATCCTTTCTATGAAAGCTGTGAAAGCTATTGAAGACAAAGCACACATGGCTAAATTAGGAGACCTAACTGATTTGTTAGTTTCACTTCATATTGTTCATAAGGCCAAAGCTCAGTCTTGAGAAAAGATCTGAATTTTTAGTCCCTGTATAATGCCCATTCCCATTGAGATCATTCTTGTTTTTTAAAAGCATAATTTATTTTTAATGTTATAAGCTTGTTAAATTAGGATGTTGGTATTTGAAACTTTCTCTAATGTTTAGAAGTTTGTTAATTGTCATGTTCTAATTTTTTTTACTTAATATTTATTTATTTAATGCACTTTTATTTATTTATTTTTATATATTTTAATATTGTGCCTTGCTTCGAAAAGGCGCGCACCTGCGTCTTGCGCCTAGGCTCCAGGGACCTTTTGCGCTTTAAGTGCGCATGCGCCTTTAATAACACTGGCTACAGCGGCATCGCTAAGAGGTGGAGAAGACGTTGTCACCTGGAGGTGGAGGTGTCGTCGCCAGAATGTGGAGGGGCTTCTGCCGCCGGCAGAAGCCATTGGAGAGAGAGAGTGAATGCTCGTTGGTTTGCGATTTCAGGCCGTTGGAGGAGAGAGAGGGAGTGTCGCAGTGGTGCGTCGCCGGAAGGTTCACCACCAGATGTGCCGTTGCCTGAAGGTTGAGGGGCTTCTGCCGCTGACAGAAGGAGTTGGAGAGAGAGAGAGTGAATGGTCGAGAATTTTGGAAAGAGAATGTTTGTTGGCAGAGTAAATAAGGAGAATTTTTTTTTTTGCTAATGTGGCTTGATCTGAGCCCTTCCATCCCAACTAATTGGATTCGACAGTTGTTGCTGGGGTTACAGTATGCCTGCTGTAACCCTAGCAACAACAGGGAATCTGGATCCCCCAGAGCGATGTTAGTGAGCAACAAAGTGACGTACTTCTATTGTTCTTACACTGCAATCAAATAAGTAGGAACATTTTAGGGTTAAAATGACTCGAGGAATAATTATATATGGAAGAAGCATTATTATTCAAAAAGTCGAGCGAAAGAAATGAACCCTAAGCGAAGTAAAAAAGAAGTCAGTATTTACGTGCTCTAATTCGAACTTGTCAATTGACACCAGGCGCGCCTAAGTGCACTCTAATTTCAAAATTGAGAGAGTATGCGATATGTGATAATAGTCTTGTCAATTTGACATTTAGCACGGACAATTTTAGTAGCAAGGTCCGTTGCATTTTAATCATTGGATAATCTTTCCAAATGATAGATACATGCTCTAACAACGGGGAGAGAGAGAGAGAGAGAGAGAGAGAGAGAGAGAGAGACTCTGCAACTATTTCCAGATGTGGCATCCTTTGAGAAGATTAGACGAAGTGCATCACTGCCCTTCAACAAATTTGACACTTATCATGAGAATCACTTTTAGATAGAGGTCGCCTTCAAGTTCAACTATCATTCCTTAACAAAAAAATAAATTGAAAAATGAAGTGTGTTAATCATTTTGTTACTCCTTTACTATCATTTCTTTCTTGATTGCCATATCTATAAACTAGCAAAGAAAGCTACCATGGGCACGCATCCATCCACCCAAATTATGATTTAGGTTGGTCGAAGCATACGCCCAAATGGTTGCAAGAACAGCCAGCATGGCACACGCTGCTTAACGCAGGATTTATTATGCATACGTTATGACATCTTTTTGTCCATTTTAATTTTTAACCCATCCTTCTATTACATTTTATCGCTCTTATTCAATAGTACTAAATAATTAGGTAGGTCAAGAATTAGACACAATATTCTTACTCAAAGAAAGGTTGACTAAGACACGAGAGTTAGGGCTTTGAGTGTGGAATTGAAAATTTTTGAGTTTTTGACCAAGGGGTGAGGCTTACTGTCCAATTTTAGAAAGGACTCTGCGGGAGGGAACACAATATATACTTTTACGGGAAAGGAAGCACAACAACTTTCTTCACACTTAGAAACACGAGATGTCACATAAACAAAAGATTATTTTTTTTTCGAGATCACTTAGACTTAAACTATACAGTAAAACGCGTCCATCCCCGGTTCTTAAATTTTCAAATTTTGGTGTCAATTGAGGTGGATCCCAAATTTCTTAGTGCTATGTTCAGATATCTTATTGTTCTAAATTAAACACTCATAATCCGCCCCAAACGGGACACTCCGTTGCAGAATTCAGGCTCAAATGGCTGGACACAAACTTGGAAAGAAAAAAAAATAAAATCTCAGACATGATAGCAGAACGCGACTAGGGAAATAGACTTTACCACACTAGGCTTGTATAGCATTGCTATGTGATTATGTTGCATGAATAAATCTATTCTCAATGGACACTTTGATCAAAGAGACCCTCAATACAATAATCAGTCAAACAAGAGAACTACAAGTTTAATGCCTAGTTGCCTACCCATACGGTTGCATGTGGTGTATATGCATAGCTGGGCCCCGAGGCCCCAGTGGGCCATGAGTAAAGTCAACGGCCGTTAGTTGGTCAACCAGCCTTTCTTGGCCGAAGAATTTATGTAGTTTACATACAGTATTTTTCAGATTTGCTTTTTTTGAGCTGTTTGATAAAATTAAAATTTAAGTGTTTAATTAATAAAACTGAAAACTTAAACAACTGAGTTTGTAGTACTTAAAGAAGCTGGCATGTTGAATAAAAGAAAAACAAATGTGTAAAAATTGTTAAAATGTCACTTGTATACGTATACATACAAACAGATACGCTAATGGTGGTTGTGGTGCGTTCGACAAGGAAGTGGTTGTGGTGGTTACCTGTGGATGGTACTAGCAACAGAGTCATCTTGATCCTGGTGGTGTGGTGGTGATGTTGCTAGTGACAAGCAAAAATACTGTGGTGACAGCGGTGGAGATGATGGCTTTGCGGTGAAGATGGTGTTTGTAACAGTAGCCGTGGTTTTCCCATGAGATTCTGTATAATAACTATTCCATTTCCAAACTTACAATTAAGTCATAAGTAAGTCCCTTATGACTTAAAATTTAATCTACTTTAGGCAGGCATTAATTAAATAAGTGATCCAAGGCCGCGCCTTCATAAAAAAATATTAAAGTTTTTAAATTTTAATTGCTTAATTGTTCTATCAAACATACCATTGCTCTAAAAAATAGAGAAGTGCTGATATGACACGGAATACAGTTCAAACTTAGGTCCAACATTTTCTTCCCTCAATTTTCAATTGCTAGCATTGTACTACGAGCTTTAGCCACACAGAATGATAACAAGTAGTGGTGGCATAGCAATAAGGTTGAAAGGGTACAGTGCATAAAATAACAGGGACATGAAAGGGTAATACGACCAATAAGGCTAACCTAACTCTTTCCTATGGCAATAACAAAGCCATTATTGGGTAGGTAAGGTAGTGGTTGTAGCTTATTATCAACCGTAAGTCTCGAGAGCCCACATGGTTGGCGAAACAACAGTTTCACTATGGATTTCTGTTTTATAGTATATTTGATTTTGGAAATCTAGAGCATAATGAAATGATCTTAATGGATTTGTTGAGAAGGTACTATATGACCAAACTTACATACGGAGATAGATATATTTCCGAAATGAGGAGTTCATGCACGCAAAGATTGTTGTTATCCTATTCTGGTCATGCACACAACGACCTCTACTATCCCGTTTGGCGACACCGATCGGCTAACTGCATCGGTCGGCCTGCCTGCCTCGCCTGGCCCGCTGTGCACATTTAGACCACAGTCCATGATGCTCGTCGCCCGCGCCTGTGGGCAGTTTCCATGTCAACATGCCTCTGATACGGCACACAATACGTCGCGCCCAAGCGCCGCGTTGCTAATACAGTCGTGCCCTCTGGCTCTCTGTCACGCTACCACGTCCCCGCATTGGTTCATCCTTTCACCACACCATGCGCATTTTGTCTTGGTCGTGTAACATGCTTCGATCCACTCCCCGGAGTGTGTAGCATCCCGCAAGGATAAGCGACTTCTCCGGGACACTCTCCGTTAGGGCTTTGAGTGCTCCGGCATGAGAACTCTCCTTCCGCCAAATAGACGGCTCCTCCGGAATACTACCTCAGCCCGTCAGGTAAGCGACTCCTCCCGGACACTTCCATGGCGCACTCTGAGTGCTTTGGCATAAGGATTAACCCGCAAGGATAGGCGACTCCTCCGGGACAATATCTCCGTTAAGGAGCTCTAAGTGCTCTAGCATGAAGACTCTCATTCCGCCAGGTAGACGGTTCCTCCGGAATGTTACCTCGACTGGTCGGGTAGGCGACTCCTCCGGGACATTACCTTGGCGCGCTTTGAGTGCTCCGACGCAAGGACTCACCCGTAAGGTTAGGCGACTCCTCTGAGACACTATCTCTGTCAGGGAGCTTCAACTCCCCTTCAGCCAGGTAGACGGATCCTCTGGGATGCTATCTCAGCCTGTCGGGTAGGTGACTCTTCCGGGACACTACCTTGGCGGGCTTCGAGTACTCCAGTACAAGGACTCACCCGCAAGATATGCGACTCCTCCAGGACACTATCTCTGCCAGGGAGCTTCAACTCCCCTTCCGCCAGGTAGACGGCTTCTCCAGCATGCTACCTTGGTCTGTTCGGTAGGCAAATCCTCTGTAACATTACCTTGACGTACTCTAAGTGCTTCGGCACAAGGACTCACTCGCGCGATAGGCGACTCCTCCAGGACATTATCTCCGCCAAGGTGTTTGCGTGACTAGCCTATGTGCTCTGGTACTGTGGGCTTTTATCGGCACCCTTAGGGACTATGACCCCCAAGTCACTCTAAGACGAGAGCAGGTCTCTGGAGGGCATCGCATCTGCCAGGTCACTCTGACAGTTGAGCTTGGGTCTTCCCCGCTGCTGCCAGGTCCTCGGCGTCCTTCAACGCCCTGTGGGACTCTATAATGGCTTTGGACTGGTGGCTAGATCAAGGGGGCTCTCTGGCCACATCGACTTTGTGTGAGCCAATCTTTCCAGATAGACAACATGACGCTGTGCGAGTAGGCCGAGTGAATATGCGATCCGATAGTCCGTGATGTACCGACACCTGTGGACCCCTTGGTGAGGTGTCACTCCTAGAGAGCGCCACGTGTTGGTTGATGACACCATCATCTCAACCTCTATAAATAAAGGTCTTAAGAATTCATTTGAAAGACAGAACTCATTCTTCACATTCACTTTCTCACTCTAGAATTCTAGAAAGAGAAACATACATGATCTTAATTTTGAACCTAAGCATCGGACTGTGACTGTCGTCGTGTATTCATTCTACGGCATCGCCCTCGCAGCACGCTACCCTCACATTGACTGCGAACCCACTTCCTTGGCATCAAAGATATCCATAAACGTGCTAAACGTTGCATCCATCGGAATAAGATTTACGTACCATTTGTACAGGTGATTAATTCATAGAAAGTGGGACGCAACTGTGTAAGGACAACACCGGGTGTAAAGACACGGATCAAGAATGTCTCATCCGAAGCAAATTTGGATTCAACAATTAGGTTTGAGCGCGTCACGTATGAAAATCTTCTCTGCTCACCCACGACAACCCTACCCTGGCTCATGACCTCCCTCTACCAAAGAGCCGGTAAAAAGGCAATACTATGCTTTGCATCCAATGGGAAAGCTATTCCACAAAGTACTGTGTACCACCGAAACTTATACTACAACCGAAAAGCAAATTAATGGACAAAAGTTGAAATTTACATACATAGAGGGTATAGACATGGCAATTCCTGCATCAGAATTAGAAAATTTATACTTAACTACAAAGTGAAAGATGCAACAAAACAAGCCACTAATACTCCAACAACCTGGTGATTAAACCATCTGCAATATTGTTGGACATTTTAAGCCAGAAGTAGCAAACTATCCACTCTTCATGCAGAATAAGAAGAGTAACACATCAGGTGCATATCTACCAGAGAATTAGACAACTTCACCCGCAGAATGATACTAGCTCATTATTGGATTCCTAATATCTGCTGACAAGCCACACATAAACAAACAAATGCCTAAAAGTCGATACGTTTCTACTGAAGAGACTCTCTGGCATATAGGCAAAGACAGGAGTAGGTACAGTACAACCTAGCAATCATCTAGAAGGACCCAACTAGTGAGTGCTCCACCCTAACTCATCAAATTATCTCTAAACTTCAAATCTAGGACAGCATTCAAGCTCACAGGGATGACATTCAAATGTCATCTCATCTTTTACTATACTAACTAATATGATTTAAAGAAAAGTAACTTCACCAAAACTACGCCAACTTAAAATCTGAAATCCATAATGTATGCGCAAAAAATAAAAAAAGTCAACTTTGGGCCTGCTAGGAGGACCAAGGCTGAAAGAGAGAGATCACAGGCATCTGCTTTATTTTCGGATTCCGAGGAAGCCCCTTCCTCTAAAAGGAAAATTAGGCCGTTTTGGTCATACATCTAACCCTTTCCAGACCCTGCAGCAACAACACTGAAGGCCCTGCAACATGTTTGTTGGCTACCATACTTCAAATATTCTTGAAAAGAAAATCATCCCAAAATGTAATGATACTTTTCATCAAAGATGGCACGAATGGCGTTCCTACTTTCCTCTAGCAAATCTACCTGCCCTCATATTAAACAGGAAAGGGTACCACGCATGCTTGATATATCCAGACATCTAGGCAACATATTCTCCTATACTGATGAAATCTGGCACAAGCTGACGCTCTTTCAAACTTCAAAGTGGATAATGTTTTGTCGATTTTGCTAAGGTTTCTATGTCATCCTCTATCCATCTGCACTTATATGAACTATTCCGCCAGGCCATTCTCTATTAGGCAATAGTAACAGAACAAAATGAATATAGCATGCTCTACAGATCTCTCACTTCATCCACAGTTGGCAAATAAACACAACGAACTTATTTGTGGTTAGATATAAATTTTGGTACGAAATGCTAGACGCAGCTAAGTAGTACTTACTTCTTTATGATGCATTTTTATTTGTGCAGTTTTTTTTTTGGGTGGGGGGTTGTCAAACAAGACGGCCGGGAGAGGGTAGTGGAACCGTGAACCCTTGGCAGTGTATATACTACACTTCACCAGAAAATACCAAGCAATTAGCATCAAGATATATATGGGCCAACATTTGTACACATGCTGTGGTAAATACGGGAAGGTACTGACTACTGATGGTATGATACCCCTATCTTGTTTTTCTTCATTTCTCTTTGGAAAAATGATTTGCATTTGTAACATGGTGAAGATTCCATGGTAGTGATGGAGATGTTGTTGAAGGTGGTGGTGGCTGGTAGTTTCGTGAAGAGAAGCTGGAGTTTATTGGTAACTACTGAGAGAGAACGAGGCTGCCGTTAGAAGAGTGGCCCTAATAGCTTTCAGTGGTGGTGCTCCAGTGACAATGAGGAATACGGGGAAGCAAATTATGCAATGGAGAAGATGATGAATTCGTTGTATTTTGCACAAGGTTTTCAATAAATGCCCCGAACTAGCCCTCACATGTTCCGCTATTTTCAATTTTTTGCTAGCTAGAGTAAGGTACCAGTGGGCAGAGACCCTTCTTCAAGGTTTGCTGTACCACCACAATTTGGCTAGAGACGCTAGTAGAAGTCGTGATCGGGTGTTTATGGGGCAAACATGTCCCACTACTTTCTGAAAGCATTCCATGGCACAGTTAAGAAGTGTTTGCCCTTTGCATGAAGTATCAATTGATGCATTCGCTTGCTTGGACACAGAAAGCACCCCGCGCCCCGGCCCAACCCGCGCACCAGGTCCCTGAGACACTCAACTTTAGTTCCAATTGACTCATGATGCTACGAGATCCTATCAGCAATTCTGCTAATTTTACACACTACTACTACATCATTCACGACTAACCCTTTATGACAATTGAACTGCACCGCCGCGA
Source organism: Escallonia herrerae (assembly GCA_033070095.1). NCBI lineage: Eukaryota > Viridiplantae > Streptophyta > Magnoliopsida > Escalloniales > Escalloniaceae > Escallonia > Escallonia herrerae. The sequence goes on from JAVXUP010000285.1 coordinate 176,981, forward strand.
GCGGGAGGGCGGGGGGAGGCTACCGCTTTCTTTTCTAATGGTTTTTCTGTTTAGTGGTCGTACTTGCAAACCATAAAAAAATACGGAATACCAAAGTGCTGACATTGTCCTAAAGGGCACCTAACTCTGTCTTCACATCTTCCAACCAATGAAGGCAGAGCTAACTGATATTAACCAATTTAGGGACTCAACATTTCAAAAAAGTCATCATACCCCTAAATTTATAAACCTCAAATGATAACCTAATCCGCTGCAGGCATACTCACAAACTATACCTGCAATCACTAACACCATACAACATCTATAGTACAAGTATGGAAGGGGCTATTTCCACTCCCTAAGATGCTAACCACCCCTTTCTTAAGATAAGATAAGGTGAAAGAGAGAATTTACATCTTCAAATAATGACTATAATAATTTTCTCTCAACACTTTTTCTCTTTTCTTCAAGCTAAACCTGCCGCTCAGTCGCCTCTGCACATATCGCTCCCCAGAGAATCGAAAATTAAGATTTTAGGGCGGAGTAAACTTTCAATCAAGGCCATTTGCAGCTGCATCAGTTCCCAGAGGAGAGAAAAAGGCTATGGTTTGGGTGTGGCTTCTGGGTGTTAGATGTAATCTACAAAGCAACAAGTAAATCTGTGGAGGGGAAGATTGAGTTAAACTTTTTTCCTGATTGGTCCCAAATCCCAATTGATGAATACTTGGATTTAATTCCTTATTTGTTTATAATACGACATTGAGATGTTGGACCTCCATGTTCTTCCAAAGTGGGTGAGTAGAAAACATGATGATGAACTAGCCAGTACATCATGATTTGAAATATATATAGTCAGCAGTTATAGGTGAATTGCCTATTTACCCTTAACTTATTATGGAAGGGGGTGTATTAGCACTATAGGGAGTGGAATTAGCCTATCCCTACAAGATTACTCTTTATATGTGAATGTAATATGAAACTTGAACCTCCATAGGCTAACCGAATGCCCTCACACCTCACATTGTTCTCTAATTAACATTCTTAATTTCTATCCCATCGCTAAATGACTTCAAAGCTCAAAAGTGGCATCAACCAGACAATTCATTTAAAGGAAGACGGGGGGTCAAGCTTTATCCAAAACTACATAAACTTGACAGGTACACACGTTCAAGCTAATGCCAGCAAAGCTCTGGCACCACTACATTCTTCGGTCCAACTCCTTAGAAAGCAGTTGTTAACAATAGAGGCCAAATCTCAATTTTCCATTCACTTGCATAATGTTGCAACTCAACAACCACTTCACAGCCAATCATAAATACAACATCGTATCCGGCAGATAACATAGATATGACTGCTCATGCAGTGTTTGAAATGGAATCATTTACATTAGTTTTAATATTACTAATTCCGTATGAGATTATGTCAGATTCCTGGTTTATGGTATTACTATGTCAGCTATTACCTTAGCACTTAGCTGTCACTGTTACATAATACACAGTGAAATATATGACGACCTCCTTATGTGAAAAAGGAAAATTCATCGAACTTTTGTATTTTTATACCTTTATAACACCATAAGCATTCTAAAACCTTAGTTAGCAATGCATATAAAAAAAGAGAAACATCATGAACATTGAAATCTACTTAAAGTATATTTATACGAACCAAGTCTCAACTCAGTGGTAAGGATCAAATGATCAATCAAAGGATTATACCTGATTTTGCAATCAAGGGGAACCAGAAGAACACCGACTCCATTAAGGATCCAAAGATTCTGATATTAGCAAGTTCTTTCTCCCTGATGCAACTGATCAGACAATGCTTCGATGATAAAGATCAGAACAGTACAATGGACAGCAAGCATGAGACAATTGGAGATGTACACTATCAACTCAAATACAAAGACACCGTGAAACCACAGATCTTTCAACAGAAACATACACCAGGTAGAAGTATAGACCCTCCCTTCTAAAGCTTGGCAAAGGTAAAATCAAGAAACATATATTCTCCGTGAAACTACACCATCTACGACCCTTCAGTTTGCCTCGAAGAGGTAGCACAACACGTCTTTCCTGGATAACCACCACAATTTGTGTCAAAATGGATGTCAGTAGCTCAACAATTGAATGCCAGCCACATATTAAGTTCAGAAAACCACACAGTTGCTCAGCTGTAAACCGGATCTTCTAGTTCCATAACGAAGTTCCACATAACCATGCAAGGCAATGAATGAAAGTGTGAATGCTACATTTTGAGCAAGATGGCAATGAAAATATATCAAAAGCCGCTGTTGGAAGAAGTATTGCTTGATCTAAGAGTGCCAGTCGGTCCATTTGTTGTTTTGCTTATAATCCCCTTTCCAAAGTACTCAGCAATCACAGAAAAGCCATCTTTAGAACTCCTAACTTGCTTGAAGAACTGATCTTGGTTTTTCGAATTCTGCTCCAAGTTTCTCTTCATTTCGAGGACAGATTGGTACTCAGGAGCGCACTCAGGACATTCTTTTTCATTGTCACCAAGGCAACGCTGATGGAATGAGTGCATACACATAAAATGGACAGCAGGAAGATCGAGAGTGAAAGTGCAAGCAGTGCACTTGCTAAGTTGAAAGATTCTGGCATTCGTCCTAAGATCTAGGATTTCCTTTCTCATAGACAATGTCTCTTCCTGCAACAGTAGAGGAAAGGTCAGGATTTTCACTTCCACCATACAGAAAGTAATACTGTAATCACTGTATTACGCATATCTGATATATGCACGGTTTCAGAACTTTTCAGTAACTTTGTACAAGAGCTCCAAGGCGCCTAGAAGGCTATCTTAGGCTAACTGCAGCTTGATTATTTGCATCAAGCATAACCAGCTAATGACGTTTCACTTGAATGGATTGAAGCCACGTGCTTTGGGGAATAGAAAGAAAGCATCCCCAAATGGCCAATGTAAATGGAGAGAGTATTCATACAAAAGTTGGAGCAAGATGACATTTAATTATCTCCGAGAAGTACATAGGACAATGCCAAAATATAGGTGCACCACATAAACAAGCCCCTTTAGGTGATACAAAATGTAATTCCAATGACCAAATATGGTATTCTTAAAACTTACAATTGGATCCTTTGTAGCACTAACCTGATACTTGTCAATAGCTTGACGGTCCTCTTCTATAAGCTTTGACTCCTGTTCTAACTTTCGAGCTATATAATCTTTGACGACAGATAGAGTGAGGCAGGGATTTTTGGACAGGGTCTGAAGAACTATTATAGGGGGCAGGATATCATCCCTTTCAATATATGTCAACACTTCCTTAACTTCATTGGAGCACTCTTCTCCAAGTTCACCAAAATACTTCAATAGATCTGCCCAAAGAGAAGGGTCACCGCCCTTGCGCGAATCTCCAAGCCTCTTGCAGCATGAAATCAAACCCTCGTGGTCACGCGCTTGCATGTAGCAAGCAATCACTTCTTTGTAAAGTTTCATCTTCTCATAAAGATACAAGAGCCCTTCTTTAAAAGTATTCATTTCACAAAGAATTATACAAAGGTCAACATCATATAGTGGATGTTCCTGGTCGGATGGCCATGCACTCTTAAGCAAGTGGAGCCCTTTTTGAAATCTTTCTTGGCGAGCCTTTTCCTTATTCAGATCTTTGCGTTCTGCAACAAATTTCCCATTGGACCTGGCTCTTGACATCACAGCTGCTCCTGATGGCTTTTCTGCTCTGAAGTTGTCACTTTCAGCAATGCTAAGTTGTGAGATTGATGGAAAGTTCAGGTCACTAGACAAATATAGCTCCAATAGGGTGTTGTGAATTTCAACTTGAGCAGGGGAGTCTTTCACCTTGTTGGTGTATTTCTCTAGAAAATCCATAAGTGACTGCGGATGATGAATGAAAATGTTCAGAAAATCGACAGGAGATGGCAACATGGACATGAATGTACCATTTGAGCTCCCTCTCTTGGCCTTTTCACTTTCGTCTGTGCAAAGTTTCATGAGAATTTCAATTGTTTCCACAGGCTTGTGCTCTATGAGAATTTTACCATACTCTTTCACGGTCACCCCAGCTTGACTCTGTTCAAGACGAGAAATATATTGTAAAGCTTCTTCGTAGCTACCCAGGTCTTCAAGTAAGATCTTTAAGTACCATTCATGCCTCCCAGCCTTCTTTGCAACATACATTGCATGCTCATGATAATTGGCAGCCCTGCACACCCTAATTGCAGTTTCCACGTCAAATTTATGCTCACCAACACCTTCCTCACTTTTGATAAAGACATTCAGCTTTTCGACGTCTTTCAATTTGGTGTAACAGTTTAACAAAAGAGTAGTATGATCTTTAGAAGCGAGCCCATTTTCATGTAATTTCTCTAAGTAGTTTGTAAGGTTATAAATTCTTTGTGCATCAAGAAACTTCTGTATTACGTAAGAAGGTTCAAGGTGGCCGATAGTGTGTATGTATTGAGCCATAGCCTCATCATAGTCTTGTTTCCCGTATAGATGATCCCCATATTTCCTTAGCACTTCAGCAGTTGCTGCAGCATCAGCTTGCTGACTTTGAACAAGATTGATAGCTACAGTATAAAGATTCTTTTTGAATAGCATATCTAACTTGCTTTCCATATCCTTCTCCCCAATACATAGAGCTGTTTTATCGCTCATTATAAGTATTATGTTACCCCATTCACAAAGCAAGTAAGAAACCTCTTTAACCACTATACTGTGGGCAATTAAACGGTTCTTCAGGTCATAGATATTGAAAGTATTCCTCCCATTTCTTTGGTCTGCAATCACACATAAAAGATATCCACGAAACCACCCCAGGAACTTCTTCTCTCCCTCAAAGGCCCAACAAGGACCCCGACCATCAACTTCATAAAAATAAACAGCTTCTGACCGACCAATGATCAATTCCTAATCACACAACATTAATAAACTGTTAGCTTTATGTCAAGAGATAAATGCATGTGATGTAAAGTTTTTTTAAGGAGGGTGGGTAGGGAGGCGGCATACCATGCGATCACTCATTGCAACACTATTAAAATCACATCCAATCTGATCTAAGGTTTGCCGACTAGCTGGTTGAGTCTGCAAGTTAAACAAGCTCACTGAAGTTGGAGTAACTGCAAAGAGTTGAAGAGCTTGGCCGTCCACTCGGAATCCTAGGCCAGTGATAGAAGATTGACTTTTGTCTGAATCATTTTCAACCTGAAGCCTGAAGCGTTTGATACGCTCCCGTGCAATGTCCCCTTGGATGCAATAAATGCACCCATTGTCTAATCCAATGGCAATAAGTAATATTGGTGGAGCTTCCTCTAAAACTAAGAACGATGTTATCTGCATAATATCATAATTTTTTAATTGTTGCAGCATAATAGTACCGAAGTCAATCACCCTGAACAGATACACGGGACATGACTCCAAGAAAATAACTGAGGAAGTAATATATTTAAAAAAGTCCGTGGCTGAGTTGGGAATATCCGCAACATTTGAAAGCTATTAATTAAATAAGAATACCTTAGCTTCGGGAAACTGAGTAGTAAATATCCGCAGTATCTGAATGCAATCAGGACTCGATGTGCTTGGGCCCTCTGGCTGCATCTTATCGAGGTCAAAAACCTTTAGGCACACAGCAGATAGCTGGGGAGATATTCGGTCATCTTCGCCTACAGTCACTAGGAAGTTGCGTTGCTGTTTATCAAAAAGAGGAGTATGTCACAGAACCCGCAATGAAACAAGGTAGATTGCATGCTTGATAAATCTGAAAACTGTCCTTTATTAGTGTAAAGATAGAATAGCAAACTTTTGGCTTATCAACACACATGGTTTGAGTACTTATTAAATACTAATAGAGCTCCTTAGTTTAGGCTTTGACTAATTCTTACCCCTTTGTGAGCCTACAGTTCAGAAAACCGTAAGCCCGTATATAAAGTTCCCGTAACACCCCTACTAAGTCAGCTTATTGTGCAAAATACAATTTCCTGCTTTTTAATCAGTGACATTCCACTCCTGATTATTTCATCTAAGTCTAGTTAACTAATGCAATGCATGAATTTCTTGCCCAACAATCAAAGGAACCTCTGTTATGGACTGTTCGTAGCTCCCATTGTTGCAGTTTAAATGACCAAAATTGTCTTAGCAGTAACCTTGTAAATTATTTGACTATGATTTTCATTTTTATCTCTTAAATATTCGGTGTTCACCAATGCGGAATGACTTTACTGTGAATATATCTTTGGCTGTCACGATTTCAATTGTATTTTGAATTTTTGACTATTTCTGCGCACCGTATTGTTTCTTTGATCCTCTCACTAGCTAATCTTGATCAATCATAGTACTTACTATCACGGCTAACGGGTATAACATAGTACTTACTATCACGGCTAATGGGTATAACTTCTAACAAGGACAAACTCCTAAACCATTAACTTTGCACTGCCAACTAGCTCACAGCACCTCAAATGGAACATAATACATGCTACCGGGTCTAGCACTCCAACAACCTCTTGCGATCCCTCAAGTGCTTGAACAAATCGATCTATTTCGATCTGCAATTGTTTCCTGCGTTCTGATCATTCATCTGGTTATCGCCATTATTAATACCTCCGACTGTTGCCAATATTTTTATCTCTTGAAACCATAGTGAGCTTGTTATCTCTACTGCCTTGCTCTCCATTACAGTGCAAAATCACTCCCCTTTCTTTGTCCTCCGGAGATGGTATTGTCAGCTTAGTGGGGCATGAACTACACACACGAGAGATTCACACAGTCTACATATAGGCATCACACAACATAAACAGTGCGATACACTGTTGCTATGAGGACAATGGGATCCCGCCTGATGGTATCATGCACTTTCTCATCAATCAGAGGCTAATGTAGCATGGAGATCTCCATCTGACAGTGCACAGGTGCTACACCACTAGGAAGACTAGAGATCACATCACGCTTAAACATCATAGGGGCCTTCAAGGAAGTAGTGATGTGGTTGGCGTGTGGCCACAGGCCAATTGACTCTGTTTCAATCTTATCACTATTTAACTTTTGGAGTTCTGAACTAGTTTCACTTCATAAATTATAAAAAGAAAAATGGACTTTGACAGGCCAGGCAAGCCCAAATATTGGAGTCAATTGCACCTGTGGCAAGTCGCATTCGAGCCCCACTGGGTCCGCTGTGGGCTGGGGTCGTGGTAATTCATCTACACTAATTGGTCATTAAGCAGAAGCCCGTGGTACCCTGGGTGTCTTGAGTCCCGAGAGGAAATCTTGTGTTTTGTGCACACTTTTTTCTACACATGATTCCAACCTCCTTATTCCGGCGTATTTGCCTACCTAGTTGTCTTAAGTTAAGAAAAGATTGGACAAAGAGTATGAGATAGAACTCCATGTCTCCATATCTCATTGCCCCTCTTGAACACGCCTTTAGGCCTCACATGGTTCTTTAACTGCATATACTATATGCACCCTCCCTTGCTCGTTCTCTAAAGCAACAAAAATAACAGAACACAAGATTACATAGGGCCTTCTCTCCCAATTGCTCCACCTCCCCCTAACTTCAAATCCATCACCATGCTTACAACTACCTAACAGCAATTATCCATCAGCAAAAAAACTATTCGCTCAAAACCACAAGCTGCCTTCAGGTTAAAGCACTTACTAGTGACCTTCATATGTTCGGAGTGAGATACAGCAAACTACATTTAATACTAATTTGATCCAAAAACCCTAAATGCACCATAATATCCAAAAATACCCCAACATCTATGCTATAAAGTGTCCCTACGCACGCACGTGGATGTACTCATAACTATATAGACATGCATATTTTTCCCAAAAGAATATCTCTATGAACGAAAATTAACTACACTAGATCGATTTAAGTAACTAATACGCATGTAATTGACCACAAAACAGTTGAAATTGAGTATCAAGATGATTTAGGATCGAACCTTAAGCTGCTGAAGGAAGAGTACGGAGGAAGAGTGGGCTTGGAATCCATGATTGAACTTCAGCCCGCGATCCAGCAGCGCGACCTCGCCGCTGTCGCATCCGACGGCGATCTTGCCCCTTCCGCTCGAGCAACACGAAATGTTCCCCGTGATCTCGTCGGGAATCGTGCTTTTTCCGGCGTACTTCTCCTCAAAGAACTCGAACTTCCTCCACTGGTACATTTCTCCAACGCCTTGATCGATCGATGTAGTCAATTATTAACACAAAGAGTGTATCGGGGCGTCTAAACATATATTCACCGGCGTTTGTGCGCGTGTAACGATAATTAAGAAGATTCTGTAACAAAGATTACATGACCAAAAAAAAACTTGAGTTTACCGCCTTTTGTGCGCTTGCAACAGAGAAGATTGACATCAGATATTTGGATGAATTGCTTAGAATAATAAAGATGAAGAAGAAATTCATAGATTTCATGTTATTGTTATAGTTCTAACCTTAGGTTGCCAAATCTCGTTGAAGTGCTTGAACGCTGGCCCTCCCACTTCTTGTTAGGTTTTTTACTCGTTTCTCAAACTTTCACGATTACGTAAATTTTGTCATTCTTACGTTTCACTTTGATCTGGCTTAGGTGAAGCGTGACTTTAGGTTCTAACATGAAGTGGTGTAGATTTTGTTACAGTGGTAGAGTGCTTGGAACGGCGACACGTATAATCTGGCAGTCGATGATGAATTCGACCAAAGGCCAAAAGAAGCCTAATTTGACGGGTTCTTTTATAGACTATAGTTTTTTACGACGAGATTTTCATTCTGAAAAAGAAAAGATTAATTTGTTCGGATGAACTTGTAAACATTTGAGCAAGCCGGAACTTATATAGAAAAAAAAGGTTTATACACAATTCTGCGTCTCTACTAATAGTCATTCGAGCGACGTGACGAAAATAACTTATCCCTTTTTTCACAGTAGTGGTAGCACTGGATGCAGCCATATTTTTAAGTGTCAAATCTTGTCTACTCCCTTTTAGTTAGCATTTCCCGTGCCCACGCTTTAATATTTTTGGGTATTTTAAAATACGCCTGTTGGGTAGTAAAAGTAAAATTATTGCCAAGAATAATGGTGACAAATTCTAAAGTTGTTAAGAGTAAATCTGGTTTTGTTACTTGTTACTGTCATCCAAGAAATTGACTGTGCTAACATGGTTAGACGACCAGAAACCATAAAACTCCAGTTTTCCGTGCTTATAAGAACTTTTGGGCTCCAAGCATCACCCCTACACTAAATGGCTCAGATGAGTGGAAGGTGGATACATGAGGCAATGAAGGCAATCACAACATGCATATGCTTTCTGTTGCTTTTTTGCTTTGTTCATGAGCTTACTTGGACCACAGGTTGCTTGCAAAGCCAGAAACATTGAGTTCAGAAGCACGTGAATAAGCTTTCAAAAGTTCCCATCATATTCATGCTTCATGATCTGTCTGCTTGGTGAAAAATCAAACTGAAACAATGTGAAAATCGGGAGAGGTACAGAGTAAAAATATGAACATCAGGGTCGTTCCGTTTATAGGGTTGGGTTGTAGCATGTTCTCCCGTGCTTCTGTTTATACCAAGTAAAAATATGATGACTCGACCTAGTAAAGTTGATTTGTCTTAAAGTATCAACATGCCACGTCACCGAAAAGTCAAGAATCGGCCAAAAGACAAGTTTTCATTCCAAGGCCGATTCATCCTCAAACAAGTTAGTGACTCTTTATTAAACTGTCATATCAATGACAACAATGACTAATGAACACGTGGTCAGTTCTGATCGAGTTAAAGAAAGACTCATGGCTCACTCACACAGTACATGGAGTTTTAATTGTGCAACGTGTCATCAAGGAAAAAGATTTTAAAAAATGTGTTAAAGGCTAGATGGAAACATGGGCAAGATGGAGACTACTTTTCATGAGGCAGTAAAGTGATCAGAAATAAGTTGACCATTAAATTTGATACATTGGTTAATAGCAAAGTTTTCAGCTTCTTGGCATTGAAATCTGCAGGATTGATTAGAATGCAATCACCCTTAAATCACCCTAATCTTTTGACAATAAGAAATAGGCAGACCAACATGATGGTCTATGTTTTTTAAGTACTCTACTTATAACATATGTCATGGTTTTGGATAAGAAGAAACATGGAGAAATATACATGTGATGTTAGCTTCCCTTTCAATTATGCCATATGATGATTTGGACATTGGTGTCCAAATCAAGAACTTTGGCCTCATTACCATGTGTGACATCTTTTTTTTTTTTTTCATTCATCTTTTTGCATTTTCATCTTGGAAATGAAGCTCTAAGTGACTCTTTTTTATTAATAGTAAAGCTAGGCTATTAAGTATAAGAATCGTAAAATTACTTTATGAAGGTCTAAAATATCCATAAAATACGCTACAGCCTTGATAGGACTATATCTAAGTATTTTATTTGGGAAGCAAAAAAGATACTCTACAGTCTAATTGCTCGCGTCAAACCGAGATCCAAGTCAACCGTGTCTGCTATCCGGAAAATTAAGATCATATATAAGCTGGAATCTCTACTTATTTACGTGCATCGTTGTGATGATTCTAGGTCAACTAAAGAGTTCATTGGGCTTTCTCTTCTTGCTGTGCATCAGTGTAATTGTCTGACGGCTGTGTCATTTTCAGGATAGACAGTAGCGTTAAACAGTTATCCAATAGTCATGCCTGCCAAATGTGAACAATGGAAACCGGAGTTAGTGTAAACATCATATGCGTAGGATTCTTTGTGATTGCTCAACTGCATGCTTTGAACATAGATACGGGTATAATTGTTCTTCCATTGGTAGCGAAGATCGTTAGATCATTTCGGTTCTTCCAAAGCATCCGCAAGATAATAAGTTACAAAGAGCAGCACTGTTCATTTTGGTAAGAATAATGTTTGTAGGCTATATAGGCGATCGGCCATTCAACAAAACTCCACCCATCCTTTCTTTGGCTGAGGCAAAATGTTTGTAGAGAGACCAAATTTGTGCAAAACCAAAAATATGTGCAAGGGTTTTGCGATTAGATTAACAACATTATTAAAGGTCGGATTACTCCTCAGAGACATTTTCCCTCAGCGATTGGTAAACGATTGATGAGAGTCAGTCAGTCATATGGGAAAGTCAAACTTTTTTTAAATAGAATAGGAGTATTTTAGAGAAGAACAATTTTTGACTGCTAACTAGGTTGTAGGAGATAACCGCAATCCCATGTGTAATGACAATTACTAGTCGTTAAACATCTTTAGTGCTTTTATTTAGAAATAATGGTAAAAAAAGTGTTTCTGAGAATAGTCTGTGAAAGTGTTAGCACAAATGGTCACTAACTATATTTCATTGTCGCTATACAAGGGACTGTAACCGTTTCTCACAACCCTCGTAGCAGTCAAATTTTTTTTTTTATAAATTGTATGTGAGGATGAGTGTACTAGTCTTTCTTGTTGAAGAAGGTGATATGCTGAAGAAACTAAAAAGTCTCCTAAAGAAGAGGCCCCTCAATTTGCAACATCCTAAAAGTCAAAGGAGGTTAAAATTTTGTGTTTGGATAGAGTTGGCAACGTGAGATGGGATTATGGCCTCAATTTGAATTAAACTCTAAAAGCTGTTCCGTAAAACATACCCAAAAAAAGAAGAAGTTTGCATAGGTAGATCAGGAGACTGAAAGTCCTGACTGAAATAGATTTGCACTGTCTGCCTTCTTCAATAAGAGTCCATTCCACCCTACACACATGTTGTCTAGTCTGTCCACTAAAGATTGGAAAAAAAGCTTTTCTGTTAGTAACTATGCTTAGCAAAATCGGAAACCAAATACATGTGGGATGGATTTTCATGTTAATTTGTTGAACAAGTCTTCACAATATATATGAATCTATAATGATTTTCACTGTTTCACGGTTGTAATAATCCATTTGAAAGCAGGTAAAGTATCATCTGCAGACATGAGGCGATTTTGATCCTTTTTAGTCCACCCAAGTCTTCGGCCTCGAAAAAGAGCTGAATTAGAATAGAGAATAAAAAAAAAATAGAAACAAAGTGGATTGCCATATTGAATTCCACATTTTGCGTGAATATGTTTTGATGCGGATCCATCAATGAATCTTGAGTAAGATAAATTATTTCCTGTCGACAGCCTTATGTCTAGCTTTATTTCTAAGGAACTAAGAGAGGTAGGTATGGAGCGAGCTATAAAGACGTTCCACAAACATCTCAGTTGAAGCTTTGTTTCGAAACTCAGGCTACTGTTAGCGCTCACAATCTATTCGTGCTCCTGCGGCACAATCAATTCAAAGCATGAGATCTTTTTTGTCTCTTGGACCTAGGGACTTTCCTGAAAATAATAAAGATTGCGGGGCAAAAAAAGACAAAGAGAGCCTTAAATTAATGCTGAAGATCTTTACAAAGTACAATGTTTCTAAATCTGGAAACTAAAATCCCTATCAATGGATGGGAGGAACTTCTAAACATTAAAGAAAAGACGAAAAAGTCTTGAAAACTCACGTCATGATTTTGTCTGAAGGGTTGATGATCATTCGTCCCTCTTAGACCCGTATTTTATATTAGAGACTAAATTGTAGAAAATAACTATCACTACAAGACAAGCTACCCACTTAGAAAATATTCATACTATTTAGAAAATAATTACCCACTAACAAATAATCAACAATACTTATTCCTTCTCAACCGATTACGGAATAGAGGCCTTGGCTTAGCTCAAGTCGGTCAAGGCCTTATTCTATTATGATTACGGAATAGAGGCCTTGGGAGCAAGAACTATGAGGTAAGAGTTCATAGTAGCTCATAACTCATAGCTCTTAGCTCTTAGCTCATAGCTCTTAGTTCGTAGCTAAGAGTGCGCAGGACTTTGAGCCCAAATACATTACCTACAATGAAAACACATTTTCACAAGTGTTCATTTTTCTTCTGATTTGATTTCCTCCTTATCTCCTTCAGAAATGAAAATAAAAATAAATAGCATTTAATTAAAGTAAAGTCATTAGTGAAAAAATATGTCTTGGTGTAAACAACTATGCGCTCTATTATCAAAAGTATTAAACAATTTAGGAACTGAAAATTCTTTAGAACAAGCTTAATAAAATGCCAATGGAGTCGATAATAAGCTTTTTTTGTATCTTTAATGCAACACACCCCCAGCTTACCTTCTTTAATGGTCGGTAATTTCTTCAACCGTGGGAATATTGTTAGTTATCAATTTGTATCTAACAAAGGCATTATGGATACCCAAGAACATGTTTAATGCGGCCGGTGAAAACTTTTGGATCATTTTGTATATTTTGTTGCATAGACTTATTGCCCGAAATAGTGGTGGCAAAAGGGCCAAGCCGCTTAGGTGTCAGGCGATCCGGCTCTAAAATGGGCCCGACTGGCCTGGCCCTACATGATGAACATTGCGGCCTTGGTCCATAGGGCCAAAGGCTGAGCCAGGCCAGGCCATGAAATTTGCCAAAAAAGGCCCGGCCCTAAAAAAACGGCCTAGCCCAGAATCTAACCGTTTTTTAGGGCCGATTCGAATGAACCGGATCTGGCCTGACCAGACCTGAACTCGCTTTTTTGAAAATTTTGTCTTTTTCCCATATTCCCCCCAACAGCTCTTTTTGTGTGTGTAAAATTTCACTTTTATCCCCCCTCTCCTCAACAACTATGTAACTGTTAGTTTGGGGGATATTTTCGTTCAATAAGTTTCTAACAACTCTTTTATGATGCATGTTTACACTTTTACTTTCCCCAACATTTATAAACGACTAGTTTTCAGGAGCATTTGGTCTTTTGTGAACTTTAGAAAATCTATGAATTCACCTCATTTTCTTCACATTTTTCTCACCAATCGATTGTTATTTGTTACTAAGTACTGACTCTCTTCAATTTTCAATTACAAGTATTATTTAATCATTTACTACTCTTATTCCTTTGCATTTAATTACTCTTACTAGTTTTATTTTCATTATTTTCAAATAATTTTAGCGTCAAATATGTCTCGATTATTTAAATTACGTAACAAACGTTCAGCAGAATCACAAGCACCACCACCACCACCACCACCACCACCACCACAAGCACCACCACAACTATTCAATTTTCAAGATCTACCACTAGTGATTATAGATACCCAAGCTAATTGGAATTTAACCAAAATGTTTCAGAGTTTGAATATACAGCTTCAGAAGACACTCAACATTTTAGTCAAGATGCAGCTCAATTGGCGACGCTGTTATTTCGGGACGTAATTTTACCCCGATGAGCGGTCATCATGGTGAAGGACCAAGCAATCCTACCGCCAGTCCGTCAGAAGCCCAAAAGGAAGGGAAAAAAAGGAAGAAAGAAAGTCCTATGTTCGAATCATTTTGAGGATTTTATGGCCGATGGCGTTCAAAAAGCTCAATGTAAGTGCTATGGTAAATTATTTTCATGTGGTCAGGGTAATGGACATATGAATAGGCATTACCCTCTGTATGCACCTAAGTAAGGCCATGTCAAAACTAGTCAAACATAGTTATCTCTTGATGGTAAGTGATTTATTTATAATCAGCGAGACCAAAAAGACAGTCTTGTTAATTTTATTGTTCATGATGAACAAGCTTTTAGCTTTACTGATAAAGCTAAACACTCTAGATATATGAATAATTATGTGTAGCCTTTGTACAGAAAAAGGTTCATAGAAACACAACTAGATCCGATACACTTAGACAGTATTATGTTGCTAAAGCAAACTTAATTGATTATTTTTGATAATTTTGATGGTAGAGTTAGTCTTATTTCTGATGTTTGGAAATCTCATTTTACTCTAGTTAGTTATGCTTGTACGACGACTCATTAAATTGATTTTGATTCATTATGAACAAGAGAATCATCGCTTTTGAACTCTTTCCTTATCTGCATGATGTAGCTAACTTTGCTACTATTATAATCAATACATGTACCACGTTCAAAATAAAGAACAAGATTATGAGTATCAATTTTGATAATGCTTCTAGCAATATAGCTGTTATTAAAGCTTTAAATGAGAGCCTTCGACCTGTACCTGACGGTAAATAACTTCATGTTCCATGTGTTTGCCATATAATTAATGTAATTGTTCAAGATGATGTAGCTGCTGCTGGAGATGTTCTTCAGAAACTGAAGGGTATGGCAGTGTATATTTGTAGTTCGTCCAAGAGTACAACAATTTAAAGTTTTGTGTGTTTAATATAATTTGCCTCGTAGGAAAATACTTTACAAATGTCGTGCATAGGTGGAACTCCACATATCATATGCTTTTATATGTTTTGGAATGTATACACATTGTCTACTAAGCATGTTCTCACAAGGCTTGCCAAGTCACGCGGGATGGCAAATAACTATGCAGCTATCCAAATTTTTAGAGGTATTTTACACATCTACCAATTTATAATCTGGTACGTACTATCTCACCTCTCCTATCGCTATAGTAGAAACTTAAAAAATACTACAATGTTAACGATATGGAGATATATATGACGTTTTCAGGAGATAGTAAAAGAGATGAACATTAAGTTTAATAAATATTGGGCGGAATTGCCAGTTATTTTTGCAGTTGTCACTTATTTGGATTTTAGGTTAAAATTGCATGGAGCAAATGCCTTGATGCTAGAAATATCCAGACTAATGTACAACACTAATGAGGCCACAACCAATCTCACAAAGAAAGTGAGCGCGATATTTGAGGATCTGTATAACCTATAAAGAAATTTCACTAACGTGTGACGAGCTACATCGTCAGGTGGTGAAAAATATTATAGGTCATATTTTACAAGCCTTGAACATCTAGTGGCAAACAACTACTTATGGAAGGTACTTCTAGTCTTGTAGGTTCGTCTATTTTTTCCTCTTTTAATGAAATTGGTATGCAAACACTAATAATTATTATTCTTTATCAATGGAAGAGCAGATAAATTTTAATTTGTTAATTTTTTGGAAACAAAATGAAAATTTTATAAAGTTTATCCCAAATTGTCCCGGATGTACTACCGGTGCAACTCTCCACGGTTGTTTCAGAGTCGGCATTTCAGCGAGAGGGAAGGTGTTGGATGACATGAAGAGTCGTCTTAATCCCGAGTCACTCGAGCTATGTGTATGTTGGAAGAATTATCTAGATGCAAAATACCGTGAGCAAGATAAACCCATTGATGATAGGAGGAGCAACAGGTCGAGTGCTGAAAATCTTACGGATAATTAAGTAATTTCATTGTCTTTTCCTTTTCTTAAGTTTTTATAATAAATTATTTTCAAACAAATTAAGTGTATTTAAAGTAAATAATGCACATAAGAATGTGGCTATTTAGTATTTACAAGCAAAATATATATTTTTCCTCACTTATATGTACATACACACACACACACACACACACACACATATACACACACATGCACGTACATAAAATACATAACTTCGCCTGCTTGTTTACAAGCAGCCATCCCAAGTCCGGATAAAAGAAGGAGGAGTGACTATGAAAATTTATCTAAAATATAATTTTTTTCGCAACATAAAACATGAATAAAAAGAATTAAGAAAATTATTTTTTTATTCAGGTCCAGGCCTGGCCCTAGCCCGGCCCTAAAATTGAGGCCTAGGGCTTGGGCTTGGACAGGGCAAGGATATCCAACATTTGGGCCCTACCCGGTTTTCATAGCCAAAAGCTCGGTCTAGCATGTCCCTTCCTCTAGCCCGTTGGGCCGGCCCAACCCCGACTCATTGACACCACTAGCACGAAGTCCCAAAGGAAGTAAGCATTAGTATCTTTGCTTATCATGGTAATATGTGTAGTTAACAGTTTGATAAAATGCTAGTATTTAGAGATGATAAAGCTGTTTTAATGAGCTATTGTCCATTAAATCCCAGCAGTGTTGATATAAGATTGGGATTCCATTTGGAATTGGGGATTTGAGAGGGCCAATATCAAAAAGAACAATTTTGACTTCCTCTCCCAGAATTTGGCGATTTAGGTCCTCTGTTTTTGCTTGGAAAGGATGATGGACAATAACATTCTAACAAGATTTCCTGGTTATTATCTTTTGACGTGATTCCTGAAAAGGTAGAACCGCAAATAGCAAAAAAATATTTGAATAAAGAGGTCCATGATTCCTTCCTCTCTAAGATCCACTGGTATAAACATATGGTACGATAAAATGGATTTAAATTTGAACATGAACACATTTAATCAGTTTATTTTGCCAAGCACTTCAAGCCTGATTTAATCACTAAACTCTTCAATGGCAATTTTCTTAATAGGTATCATTGGCATACAAAATACTTGCGCAAAAATTGTATAACCAAACTATCAATTCTTATAATTTCTTAGTATTTGATGATTATAAAAAAGTTTAGAACTAGAAGTTTTGGATGAAGATACGTTTGTGTACAATGAAAATTTAAATTCAAGTACACTTGTGGTCAAAAAGACAAAAATAAGAATAATCTTTCTGTTGAACAACCTTGTACTCGATGACCTGAACTTCATTGGTGGCTCCTATTGGTAGTAAGAAAAGAGCAGTAAGACAAGACTGTACATGTACCACGGTTCAGTCATTAAATTTTATTGTGTTGATTTATTAATTATGAACACACAAATGAAAAACCATAAAACCAAAGTCTTCTATCCTTAATTAATAGTGTAACTAAAACACTCTGTAATATTTCGATTAGTAGCCAAATACAACTACAACATTCAACAACGTCGAGTTGAATGTTCATATAATTCAAGCCTTTAGTTTTGTGCCTTTTTATTTTAGTCCTCTTATGATTACCATAGTTAGTCAAACCATAATGTCCTCACCCCTAATCTCACCCTGACCCTCACCCCAAAAGAAAATATATCAATAGCACCTTAAAAAACATTAGAGAGATATGCTCTTGCACCCCTTCACTTTTGGGCTTATTACGCTTGCTACCCCTTATATATTGGATATCCAACAGAAACCCCATTACATTTGGGGTTCCGTGTCTCAGCGAGCCCTCTCCATGATCTTTCCATTTATCCGATCGTCAACAAAATGTTGCAACCTAGTTGTACTCTATCGGGAAATCAAACAAGTGCAAAATGGCTTCCCTTCTTTTCTTTTAGTTATTTATCGCCGTCACCCTTTACCCCGACATACCCATTTTCCCTCCACATTGTACTTTCTTTTTTATCTATATGGTCACACTCCTGCACACTTCGCAGATTGGTAAAAATTATTACTCTAGCTTCTGAGTTTTGTTTCCCTCTTTAAAGATTCAGAGAAAGGTGTGACTTTATTTTTAGAATCAAAGTGGTGTCTACAAAATTTTAACATTATTTTGTGGATTTATCTGAAACAAGGCACAATCGATGCAAAAGGCAATTAATATAATATTTTGTGAATTTTTTTCAAAGCAAGTCCTAGTCAATGTAAATAGTAATTGATGCAAATCTCAATTATTTTAATCCATAATTGGTGCAAATCCTAATAAGTTTAAACATCAACTGTATAAACCCTAATTGGTATAATCCCCAACCAATAAAAAGTCCAATCAAAGCAAGCAATAATAAATTAAACGTACTCGGAGCTTCTTTGGGTTTATCGATCACCATTGGAGATGGAGCTTCTTTGTGTTTTTAGTAATCTTCAGTGGAGTTTTGTTGAATTGTGCAGATCATAGTCAAGAGCAAAACTCTAATTTCTGTACATTCGTCTATCTTTAAAGCTCATACTCTGACAAAATGATTGTAAAATGAAGGGAGGCCAACAGTTCAAAGTGAAAGGGCAGTTATGGCTATTTATAAGTTAATCTCATGCTCTCTGCCAAAGAAAAAGAATATGGATAGTATAATTAAACCCCTTCAATATAGGGTATAATTACACGAGTGTATATCGATAATGAAAAATAACAAATGCGCCTTTGACCAGATAGTATAGAAATAGAGGTAAAGGATTTTTGAAAATGACTCATTTACTCTTTTTTTATTTACTTTAAATTTTTGTTTGCCAAGCCATTTATATTTTCTTTTCTCTACATCCTTCGAACAGAACCCGCCCGGTCTTCACTCACCCCCACCAAACCCCTCCCATGCCCTCTCTCCTGGTCGCACAAAGTCTGACAACAATGTGCATATCTGCACAACAACTTACACCACCACCACGATGTGCAGATCTGCACACGAAGCCACACTATAAACCAAATCTATCCCAAATTGTCACGCCCTCAACACAACAGGCCGTGACTATCAACAAATCTCTAAATATACCACTAAGGTTCTAAAAGCCACGGGATAAACAGAGCACTAGAAGCCTCCAACATAAAATATTTTCATATACAACAAAAGTCTATTACAAAACATTCCCAAAGTATTCCCTTACAAAAGAAATCTATGCGCAGTGGCTAAGCTAATGACCCAATACATTTACATTGAATGACCCCTAAGCGGGTAAGACTTCCAAAGTACGGATACAAAAATTCAATGATAAGCAAAAATTGAAGGACTTCGAGGCTGCCACAACATTCAATTTTCACTCCCTTTCATCTGTGGCAAAGGCAAGGTAGGAAAGGAAAAGGGGTGAGCTCAAATAGCCCAGTAGGGTAAACCAATGGTAAGATGTCAAGCAATAAAAGCATAATATAAGGACAACATTAGATTAAACGGACCAATCATGTATTTCTATCAAATATCAAAGTATCAAAATTAGCATTTTACCCAAAACATATTTCAATTATATGTAGGGTATGCTACAAACATGCGATGACTATGGTGGTCATAAGACTCAAATGTCGAACCAAACATCAAACATGTGCTCCGAAGCGTACCTGAAGTCTTTGGCTCATTAGCATAATAAACATATGTCCAAAGGACCCTCTCAATTTGAGAGTGTTCAACACAGTAAATGTCAATCCTAAATTGACGGTCACAAACGTACGAATGCAAATGTGTGCTCATCAAGGCTCAAATGGAGGAAGGTATACAATGTTATAAATGAAAGCAAAAGTTAAACAACTAATAATGAACCAATGAATATGAACGGTATTGAACAAGGCATAAGCTATTGGATTTTGAAAATACCTTCCCACAGCAAAAAGCGATAAAATCCCTTACCTCAAAAGCTTTCGAACAAGAAAAAACTCAAGCATCACCTTAATGCCAAATGATCTTCCCGAGCCTTTTAATCTCTCTCTCCGAAAAGGAAAAGAACTAGGGAGTAAAAGAAACAAAGAACCCAAAAGGCTTGAAAGGAAGAAGAAGCCTATTTATATGGAACAGAAAAATTTTAAGTTTTCATTTGAAGGAGAAGACTTTGCCTTCGATCGAATTCAGCAAACACAAAAATGCTTCAATTTTTTTTTAGTCGACCAAAAACTTTTAATTCAACCAAAAATAATTTTTTTAGTCGACCGAAAACTTCAGTAGTTTATTCCACACACAATTTTTTTTATTCGAAGCAAAACCCATTTTTTGTTTGAAGCCAAACTATTTTCATTCGGCTTGAAACTTTTAATTCGACCGAAAACTTATTTTCATTCAACTGAATTCTTCAGACTCCAAAACATCACTAACCTTCCCACTTTGATTCGAATGAACTCACTTTTCATTCGACTGAAAATTTCAGAAACGATAAAAACCATTTTCTTAATATTATCAAAAGACCACAAATGATTTATTTACTTAAAATAATAAATACGCACAAGGAAAGAAATTTTTCGGGGTATTACATTCTCCCCCTTAAAAGAATTCCATCCGCGGAATTGAAACGTACCTTAAACGTCAAAGAGATAATGGTGCTTTTCGCGCATAGCATCCTCGAGTTCCCACGTCGCTTCTTCCCTTGAATGGTTATGCCAAAGTACCTTAACCAACTTAATAGTCTTAGTGCGCAAAATTTGATCCTCACGGTCTAAAATCTCCACTAGTTGCTCTTTGTAAGATAGATCCTCTCGAATCTGCACATGTTCAAAATGAATAACGTGTAAAGGATCTGGCACGTACTTCCTTAAAGAGGAAACATGAAATACATCATGTATTTGAGACAAATTAGGAGGTAAGTTGATCACTCCAACTATCCTTAAAGTTTTAGCGAGCAAGCCCTAATCATGTCCTCCGTAATTTGAATGGTCCTCTTTGACTATCCATCACTTTGAGGATGATAAGCTGTACTAAGGTCAAATCGAGTACCTAAGGCATTTTGCAACCCGCGCCAAAATCTTGATGTAAACCGTGCATCTCTATCTGAAACAATCGAAACGGGCACACCATGGAGTCAAACAATCTCTTGAATATAAAGTTTGGCCAATCTTTCCAAGCTATAGGTAACTTTAATCGGAATAAAATGCGCTGACTTAATCAAACAATCAATTATCACCCAAACTGAATACGTTCCCACTTCCATTGAGGGATGGTAAGCAGTTGCAAAGGTCCAGCAGGCCGTTGATGTTCCGTTTTACCCTATTGACAAATAAGACATCGAGCGACAAAATCCGCTATCTCCCTTTTCATATCATTCCACCAAAACACGTCTCGTAAATCCCGATACATCTTAGTACTACCAAGATGAACTATGAAGCCATAACTATGAGTGTCACGCAATATTTCCTCTTTCAACCCTACATCAGAAGGAACACACAATCTTTTTCCAAAATGTAATGCCCCTTCGACATCAATCCTAAACTCTGTCTGTTGACCCTTTCCAACTTGCTCTTTGATCTTAATTAGTTTCGAGTCCACATTCTGAGCTTGCTTAATTCTTTCAATCAAGACCGGTTGCGCCATCAAATTACCAAAATAGTTCCCCGACCCGAAAACCAAGACATCCACACCCAAACTTTCCAAATCCACAAGAATTTCTTGACATGAAGTTAAAAAGAGAGGCACACGTACCTATACTCTTTCGACTGAGAGCATCAGCCACCACATTGGCCTTTCCGGGATGATAAAGAATCTTGCAGTCATAGTCCTTAAGCAACTCCAACCATCGACGTCGTCGCATATTTAGCTCCTTCTGCGTGAATAAAAACTTAAGACTTTTGTGATCCGTGTAGATCTCACATGTCTCACCCTAGAGATAGTACCTCCAAATTTTTAAAGCAAAAATCACAGCAGCCAATTCCAAGTCATGTGTCGGGTAGTTCACTTCATACGTTTTGAGTTGTCACAAACCATAAGCAATAACTCGCCCATGCTGCATCAATACACATCCCAAACTTTTTCGTGAAGCATCGCTATAGACCACAAATCCTCCAGTCCCCGAAGGTAAAGAAAGAACTGGAGCTGAAACCAATCTTTTCTTTAATTCTAAAAAACTGCGATCACACTCTTCCGGCCACTCGAACCGAACCTTCTTCCGGGTCAACGGGATAGCAAGCTTTGAAAATCCCTCAATAAATCTGCGATAATAACTAGCCAAGCCAAGGAAACTACGAACTTCTCCGACTGTTTTTGGTCTTTCCCAATTCCACACTGCCTCTACCTTAGATGGATCCACCGAGATCCCATCTTTAGACATCACATGTCCTAAAAACACAACTTTCTCAAGCGAAAATTCACATTTATCAAGCTTGGCATAAAGCTTCTCTTCCCTTAAAATCTGTAGCACTATACCTAAATGTTCTTCATGATCTTTTTTACTTTTAGCACCATACCTAAATGACATTTTTTACTTTTAGAGTAAATCAAAATGTCATCAATGAAAACTATAACAAATTGGTTCAAGTATCGGTTGAACACCTGATTCATTAAATCCATAAACGCTGCGGGTGCGTTAGTCAACCCAAACGACATTACAATAAACTCATAGTGTTCGTACCTCATGCAAAAAGCAGTCTTGGATATATCATCCTTTCAAATCTTCAATTGATGGTAACCCGATCTCAAATCAATCTTGGAAAAGTATTCCGCACCTTGAAGTTGATCAAACAAATCGTCAATCCATGGTAAATGATACTTATTGCGAACTGTAATACGATTCAACTATCTATAGTCAATGCACAATCTCATCGTTCTATTTTTCTTCTTTACAAATAAAACGGGAGCACCCCAAGGAGAGACACTTGGGCGAATAAGCCTTTCTCGAGCAATTCTTGAAGTTGCACTTTAAGTTCTTTGAGCTTGACCGGGGCCATACAATACAAAACCTTAGAAATTGGAGTAGCTCCTGGTATAAGGTCGATAACAAACTCGATTTCACGATCTGGAGGAAGACCATGGAGTTCTTCCGGAAACACGTCCAAAAATTCACTAACGATGAAAATATCGGATAAGTTCGAACAGTTATACGAGTATCCACAATGTAAGCTAAATATCCTTGACACCCTTTTCAAAGCAAACATCTAGCTCGCAAGGCGGATATAAGGCAAGACAAAATAATAGAAGTAGAACCCTCATCCTTGAACTTAGATTGACTGGGAATCCAAAAATGTACTTCTTTGGCATATCAATCTAACGAGACATGATGTGAAGACAATTAGTCCATGACGAGAATGACGTCAAAATTCTGAATGTCCATAGCTATAAGGTCAGCAGGTAACACTCTACCTTCAATGTGTACCAAACAAGGCTTGTACACAGTCGATACTAAAATGGATTTCCCCACCGGGGTATCAATCATCAAATCAAATTCTAAAGGTCGTGGGTTGGAACCCAACTTACATGCGAGAGAAGAGGTTATAAACGAATACGTGGACCCAGGGTCAAACAATATATGAAAAGAATAAGAACCGATCCGAACTGTACCTGCCACTATATCGTTAGAAGTTATGGCATCTTTGGCAGTCAAAGCATAAGCACGGCCTTGTACTCTTGGCCTCTGGTCTCCCGTGGGCGGTTTCGCTCCAACCGACACTTAAGTGTTATAAGTCTTCTCTTTCTTCAGATACGGACATTCCATAGCATAATGCCCCACCTTCCCACAATTGAAATATGAATTCATCAAACGATGGCAGGGCTTATCCCCATGATTCTTGCCGTAGATGTCGCAAACCTTCGCAACTCTTTGAATCGACTGCATGCTCTCTTGTAAAGTTACTTTCCTCTTGTTTTGACCACCACTCTTGTTCTTGTCTGAAGCTTCTGCACGGCTCCTTTTGCGTCTCTGTTCCTCCTGCTCTTGCAGAAACTCCTCATAATCCGTCTCTAGAATTTCTGCCCGTTCAATCACGTTGGCATAAGTCAGAAGTTTCAAAGCCAATAATATGTTCTTGATGCCGTGCTTCAATCGTTTCTCGAACCTTCTTGCTTTATGATTTTTCGGTGTCAACTAGATGCGGGGCATATCTTGACAATGAGTGAACTTTGCCTCATATTGGGCTACTGACATATCATTCTATACGAGCTTTAAGAATTCTTCATCTTTCTGATCTTTTACATTTTGAGAAAAATACTTCTCGAAGAAAACACCTTTAAATCATTCCCAAGTCAATGAATGATTGGCGCTGATTATTTGCGTGCATTTGACCATCTTCTACCAATGGTAAGCCTCATCTTCTAACATGAACATAACATATGCCACCTTTTGTTCATCACTGCAGTCCCAAATGTCGAACACCTTCTCATTTTGATTCACCCACGCTTCAGCCTTCTCTGGATCGGGTTCCCCTCTAAAAGCGGGTACTAACTTCTTGAATTTCTCCACGTCTTTGGATTTAACACCATCATTTTGATTTCGGTGCAGCCGTACTCCGTTCCCTCCGGCGATTAAGTTCGCCAAATTCTGAAACCAAATTCTGAAATCCTCGTGCAATGGCTTCAGCAACTCCGTCATTCTGGGGTGGCTCGGGATGATCGTTGGCGTTACGATTAGAGCGTCTCGGAGGCATGGTACTCCTAAAACATCAAAGGAAACTGCATAAGACTACAACGTACAAAAGATAATCGCGAAATCAAAATAAATCTCGCAACATCTTAGACCTAGGCCGGTCACACGAGTTTATAGAATCACAAACCTAAGCTCTGATACCAACCCTGTCATGCTCCCAACATAGGAGGCCGTGACTATCAACAAATCTCTAAATATACCACTAAGGTTCTAAAAGCCACGGGATAAACAGAGCACTAGAAGCCTCCAACATAAAATATTTTCATATACAACAAAAGTCTATTACAAAACATTCCCAAAGTATTCCCTTACAAAAGAAATCTATGCGCAGTAGGCTAAGCTAATGACCCAATACATTTACATTGAATGACCCCTAAGTGGGTAAGACTTCCAAAGTACGGATACAAAAATTCAATGATAAGCAAAAATTGAAGGACTTCGAG
Source organism: Escallonia herrerae (assembly GCA_033070095.1). Taxonomy (NCBI): domain Eukaryota; kingdom Viridiplantae; phylum Streptophyta; class Magnoliopsida; order Escalloniales; family Escalloniaceae; genus Escallonia; species Escallonia herrerae. The sequence goes on from JAVXUP010000285.1 coordinate 202,169, forward strand.
GCTGCCACAACATTCAATTGTCACTCCCTTTACCTGTGGCAAAGGCAAGGTAGGAAAGGAAAAGGGGTGAGCTCAAATAGTCCAGTAGGGTAAACCAATGATAAGATGTCAAGCAATAAAAGCATAATCTAAGGACAATATTAGATTAAACGGACCAATCATGTCTTTCTATCAAATATCAAAGTATCAAAATTAGCATTTTACCCAAAACATATTTCAATTATATGTAGGGTATGCTACAAACATGCGATGACTATGGTGGTCATAAGACTCAAATGTCGAACCAAACATACAAACATCAAACGGGTGCTCCGAAGCGTACCTGGAGTCTTTGGCGCACTAGCATAATAAACATATGTCCAAAGGACTCTCTCAATTTGAGAGTTGTTCAACATAGTCAATGTCAATCCTAAATTGACGGTCACAAACTTACGAATGCAAATGTGTGCTCATCAAGGCTCAAATGGAGGAAGGTACACAATGTTATAAATGAAAGCAAAAGTTAAACAACTAATAATGAACCAATGAATATGAACGGTATTGGACAAGGCATAAGCTATTGGATTTCGAAAATATCTTCCCACAGCAAAAGCGATAAAATCCCTTACCTCAAAAGCTTTCAAACAAGAAAAACCTCAAGCACCACCTTAATGCCAAAGGATCTTCCCAAGCCTTCTAATCTCTCTCTCCGAAAAGGAAAAGAACTAGGGAGCAAAAGAAACAAAGAACCCAAAAGGCTTGAAGAAAAGAAGAAGCCTATTTATATGGAACAAAAAAATTTTAAGTTTTCATTCGAAGGAAAAAGACTTTGCCTTCGACCAAATTCAGCAGACACAAAAATGCTTAATTTTTTTTTTTTAGTCGACTGAAAACATTTTAGTCGACCAAAAACTTTTAATTCGACCAAAAACAATTTTTTTTAGTCGACCAAAATTTTTTTAGTTGACCGAAAACTTCAGTAGCTTATTGTACAGGCAAAAAATCTTTTTATTCGAAGCAAAATCCATTTTCGTTCGAAGTCAAACTATTTTCATTCGGCTTGAAACTTTTAATTCGATCGAAAACTTATTTTCATTCCACCGAATTCTTCAGACTCCAAAACATCACTAACCTTTCCACTTTGATTCGAATGAAATCACTTTTCATTCGACCAAAAATTTCAGAAAAGATAAAAACCATTTTTTTAATATTATCAAAAGACCTTAAACTTATTTATTTACTTAAAATAATGGATTAATTACAAATTGTCCCCTGAGGTTTACACGTTTTTGCACCTTGCCTCCTGTGTTTACAACTTTTGCAATAATGTCCCTTAAGCTTGACAAAACCGTTGTAAGTAGCTCCAAAATTGGACGTTCGTTCAATTTTGGACGTTAAGTGATCATGTACGGTGCACATGCCATTTGGGCATGGGCAAATTTGTAATTTTCCTACCCCTTCTTTCCCACTGTGTTCTTCTCTCTCTATTCATCTTCCCCCGATGCCGTCGACATCGCTTCGATCACTAAACCACGCGAATTCTTCACGGAATTTGCACATCCAATCCAGATGGTGGTGAAAGTAAAACGGATGTGGACAGCCTCTGTCTCAGAACATTTTAGCCGAGATTTTACTTTCTTCTGTGTTTTTTATTTTTCGGTGATCTTAGAGCCAACGATGAGTTCAACCGTGGTGGGAAATCAAAGGGCTGCAGAGGCAAGCCCAAGTCCACCAAGTCCGTCTCCCGATCCTCTAAGGCCGGCCCAGTTCCCCGTTGGCCAGATCGCCCGCTTCCTAAGGCCGAAAAGTATGCCCAGCATGTCGGTGTCGGCGCCCCCGTATACCTCTCCGCCGTCCCCGAATACCTACCTGCCGAGGTATCAATAATCTTGATCAATTTAAGTTTATGTTGGTTTAAGTGTCCACTTCATAGCCTTCTTTGTCTGGGCTAGGACTGACAAAGTCCATCAAGAGTGAAGAATAGGAAGATGACAACACAATGGGCGGCGAGTGTCTTCGTTGTTGGAGGGAAATTTTGACTTGTCGTCACCTGAGACGCCGTTGACGATGGTGTGGGTGAGCAGAGGACCATACAAGCCCAACGCCTCTTCTGTCGGAGTTGGTGATTTGACGGTGTTGTTGCCGCGGTTGAACAGTAATTCTGAGATTGAATGAGAGAGAAGAATACAGTGGGGAAGAAGAGGTAGGGAAATTACAAATTTTTTCATGTGCACCGCACATGATCACTTAAAGTCCAAAATTGAACGGACTTCCAATTTTGGAGCTACTTGCAACGGTTTTGTCAAGCTCGAGGGACATTATTGCAAAAGTTGTAAACACGGGGGCAAAGTGTAAAAACGTGTAAACCTAAGGGGACAGTTTTGTAATTAATCCTAAAATAATAAATACGCACAAGGAAAGAAATTTTTTAGGGTATTACACAAATCACCCATACCATTGCACACCCCCCAACCCTCACCATCATACAACGAGTGTCACTGTTTCGCATCCCCTGCTCCGCCTCCATCATCACTGCTGTAAATCACACTCCTTTTTGCACCTACATCATCGGTCATGGCACTTTGACCAAGATACCCATGGATTCAGACTCTCTTATAAACATGTATTAGATACCAATCTCATCCTAATTAAAAAATAAGATTTTTTTTATACCAAGAGAAAAAAAACTCAGGTTTCTACTAGTGACCATGTCGTTGTCATTTTCTTTATCCACAACAAACACACAAACTAACCATATTTTAGGGTGGTGGTTCTAGATCGGTTGGGAAAGAGAATGCAGAGAATTGGTTTAATTTACAGTGGGGAGGGGCAACTCGTGGTGGGTGGTTGTGGAGGGGCTGTGGTGGTGGTGATGAGAGCAGGGGTGGGTTGTGATTGACTACCGTGGTGGTTCATGCTGTAGTGGTGAAGGCTGAATTTGTCAGCTTGAATTTGCAGAGGATGAAGGCTGAAGGTAGGGTGGGTATGTTGAAGGTTGAAGGTGGGTGTGTTGAACGATAAAGAGTCAATTACAAAGGGTTGTATTGATATTTTAAAATTTCAGTACGCTGACATAAGTAAAAAAACGAAACAACAGAATAAAAACAGTGTTATAACATAAGAGTATACGTGTTATGAATATTTCAGATTTCTGGTCTGACATGTAACATTTCAAAAGTTAATGGGATTGACTATAATTATCACGTAACCTCAAGTAATTTAGTTATACTTTCCCCGGAAAACTAGCATGAAGAGGTGTCACTTCAATTTTTCGTATGTATGTAAGGGGCAACGATTGTGATAAGCTTTAAACCAAGCAGTGGGAGTGTATTTTCTCAATACGTAGACCTACATACAATAAGATGCCAAAATTTTCGGTCTATAAATTGTTTCATAGTTGAGCTTAGTTACACTATTAAAAAAACTAAACAGTACTAGCGTATTCAAGACAAGTAGTACTCCCCCACCTCTGTACTAAATAAAAAAGCATTATTAGCGCTCAAAATATAAGTTATACTTATCCTATTCTAAATATCTTTTTCTTTAGAGTGTCCTTGAATTAACTAGTAATACCAATTAAAGTACTTTCTTACTTAAGCATTCTTTGTGGGTTATGTGATATATTTAGTAGCAGCTATGGTTTGACCACATTATCAAGAATAAAATAAATCTTCTGGACCTCCTCACCCAAACAGATCTTTCTGTTAAACGTTGACAGTAGCCTGTTAATCCCCCACTTCTCCTGCCGGTTTGACCGGTCACTCTCCCCCCCTCGGTTTACCATTCCTACCCTTCATCCACTAGCAAAAATAATAAAGTAATTAGGGTCGGTGGGGGGGGGGGGGGCATTCACAAACTCTCTCTCACATTTTTCGCTATAACAATTTTAGTAACAAAAAGTGATTAATGAAAACGTCTCGACGCTGTTGCTAAAAGTATGTAGCGATAATCTCTTATCGCTAGATAAATTTAGCGACACTCTTGTATCGTAACAGAAGTGTTGTACAGCAAAATATCCTAGTTACACGGAGAGCGACAAATGTGGGTCCAGCAGGGCTCTGATTAAGTGGAGAAGGGCAGCGGTGGGGATCTTTTTCAATATAGCTCTACCTCGGCCCCCCCACCATATGTGGAGAAGTGAATGAAACCCAAAAGAGTTTTGGGTTGGACAGTGAATTTGTACGGAGGTCAAAGTGAACATGCAGTAGCAAATAGCCAAAAACTGGTTTACGTTTTCGTTTATGTGTGTTGCATGTGCGCCATCTATCATGCACCTCAGGCCAAGAACACTATGATCGTTAGTTTCAACGCAAACAAACGGGGATAAGGGTGGTCCCCCTTTTGAGTCGGCGAGACCACCCAGGCTGTGTTTGGTTAACAATAACAACTGAAGCAATTTTTTTTGTAGCACATTGTTGCTAAACATTTCAAATTACTCTTTTTGTTTGGTCATGTTAACTTTAGTATCGATCAACATCAAGTTTTCTCTCTGAACGATCTTAGGAGTGCAAATCTTACATCGGTCTAGTATATTTAGAAAAATATTTTTCTCCAAATGTTGACTTCAAGATTTGAACCTAACAAGTTAAGACAGGGAACATACTTCCTTAACTATCAGACAAACCTCCGGGATTAAACATTTCAAACTATTTAGATATATCAAATTGATCATATGCATGTGTAACATGGCACCGGACCAACCCCTTGGGATTAAACATTTCAAATTACGTTGATACATCAAATTGATCGTATGCATGTGTAACATGACATGATGAATAATTTTTAGGATAAAGTCCTCATTCTCCATGAAAAACATCAAAGTAATCTCTCACAACCAAAATATTATGTCAAAAACTTATACTGGCTACGTTCTCTAACATCCGTAAAACATATCTTCTTATAGTTATTAATACTCTATTATCCATTTTCTTGATGTTTACAAAATTTTTGTCTTCCAAGAGAATTAATTCCTGCACATTGTCATGCTTTCTTTAGCATTTTCAATTTTTGTTTTCAAATATTAGTCTTCACAAATTTGCCTATTTTCAAGAATAAAGCTTTAACATTAGTCAAAAGAAATAAAACTAAAATTATCAGTTGTAGCGAATAAGAGTAGGACATGAAGGATGCAAACAGTACAATTTTATTTTATTTTTTTAATTTTCTTAATCTAACCAAACCAACCTTAAAAAGAAGCCTGTCATGTGACAGAGCTATCAATTATTTGATCATGTGCTCGTACACAAAGTATGCTCTGTCGTACCCACACCTTAATTTTACTCTACCTGGTACGCACTAATTTCAGGTTTTTTTGAATTTTAAAATCGGGTAAGCCCTTATGCCACATAGGTATATCCGGAAAAGTTTGAAAATCTAATAAAAAGGGACGTAAACTCAGTGGACATTATTTAATAAATTCAGAAGGGCATTTATGACATTTCGCCATAAAGCGACTGTTTTCATTGAATTCGAAAATTCAGGCGCATTTCCAATAAATTCCCGCATTTTCCTGTAACGACAAATCCAACCTGTCAAAAAGAAAAGAACTTTTAAACATATTTAATTAATTGATTATCAGTACTCAGTTTATTTTCCCCCGAAACAAAGAACAATATTTCAAAAAATTTCAAATACTAAATTCAGTGTCAAATGTAACAAAAGTGATTGACATCACTTTTGCATGATAAATTTATCAGGGTGAGTGTGATTTTGGTTTAGTGTGTGTATGTTCGTGCGTGTGTTTGGTTGTGTGTGTTTAAGCTGTGTTGATTTCAACTAAAGACAAGGCGCCCTTTAAAGGCTATCCTTTCTGTCATTTTTTGCTTTTTTTAGAGAATGGTGTCGTTTTTGTGGAGAATTGAGGGCAGGGTTGTAGTATAGAAAGAGGATAAAAATAGCAAAAACACCATAGGGGTGTAGAGAGCGAAGAGGGAGAAAAGGGAGGAGAGGGAGAGATTCTATGGAGTCATCAATCAATCTTGGTGGAATTTGAAGCCATGAATTGGTTTGTGTGAACCCTTGTTGTGTGTTCAGAGCCCTGTGAGATTTGGTGGGTATTTCAGATCTTTGCTTGAAAATGTTTGGTTTTCATGTTTCTTTCTTCCTTTCACTCATCTCTATGGTCATTTCTTGTGAAAATTTTTGAAGTTTGGACAAGGGTTTGTGTTGAAAATGGACTTCAAACAATGGTGGAGCATGAAAGTTTTTGTTGCATGTTGGAAAGATGTTATTTTGGACGAGGGTTTGTTTATGAACATTTTCATCTCCTTTTTCTTATGATAAATTCCTCCTCGAGTGCTAAAAATGTGTTATCCTTTATGTAGAAATTTGTTTCTGGGAAGAGTTTGTCCCAAAATCTGTTTCAACTTGGAAATTGATGTTCTTGGTTTTTTTTTTAAGATGTTGGGTTGTTTTAAATTTTGAAAATGTTGTTTGTGTCTGTTTGCCTTTATGGGTTTCTGACATGAATTGTTTATTCAAACCGAGAACTTTTTTATACATTTCTTTTGGTTTGTTCAAGACAAGAAAAAGGAAGAGAAATGGTTTCCAGGTTTTCTCCATTTTAATTTCCTTGGCAAAGGGGAGAAAGTTTTCTTTTTTGGTACTTCTAACACCATTTTTGTTGCTGCTTCTTCCATTTAGGGTGATTATGTTCTTTCTTTCTTCATTCCACGTACACGTACACAGACAGAGAAAGTGAAAATCATTTAGAAGGGGGTTTCTCTTCTCTCTGGTGGTCACCCTGTTTGTTTTGGTTGGTATCATCATGTTCATGCCTTTTTGGTTTAAACATCAGGTTTCCATATGTGCGAAAATTGCATTAAGTACCTTTTTTTTCCCACTCTTCCTGCTTTTGCTTCTCTGGAAGTGATGAAACTTCCCTTTTCATGTAGGTTATATTCAGCTTTATTGTTATGAGTACCTTTTCCTCTTTTAGTTAAAATGTTTCTAGCTTATTCTCTTTTGCTTGCTGGATTTTTGCAGCTTGTGGTTGTTTATTAGGACATGCAGACAACAGTTGTAAGGAATTGAAATGTTTTCAGCTTCATTATATGATAAAATTGACAGGAAAACACACCTGTGTGTTGTTTTCTATCATGTTCTAGTTATAGGGAAAGCAAGTTTTTAGTTTACATTCTTGTTGGTTCCTTCTGTATTTCCTTGATTTGTGCTCTTTTGCGAACAATAATTAGCGCAACATAGAAAGATAATATGTATCTTTCAAATTTCCATTTTTGGGTGTCTTCACTTCTTTGGTCTCCAGACATTGACTATCAGCTGGTTAATGTCAATCATTGCTTGTGATTGTACTAAGGATGTGGTTTTTATTATACTTGTTGTCATTTGCTTATGCTCACTCTAATAGTATCTGAATGAAGACACATCTTATTTTCAGGTTGAAATTTGAGATGGACTTTTCCGAGTCTACAAAAGTAGTCTACAATAGAATTCAGAAACTAGAGCCAGAAAATGTATCCAAGATCATCGGTTATCTCCTCTTACAAGATCATGGTGAGAGGGAGATGATCAGGTTTGCATTTAGCCCCGATAATTTGATCCACTCTTTGATTAACAAAGCTAAAGCCGACCTCGGATTATCCTCCAAGCCAGGAGTTTCTGGTCCAGCTTCTCCTTCTAAAATCAAACCATCACCAGTTTCCGACCTCCCCTTACAGTTCACTCCATTCTCACCAGCTTCGTCTCGTCCTTTTTCGTCTCCGGCAACCCTACGAGCCCACAATGCCTATTGGGATCTTCATGTCACTGCTGATCAGCAGTTAGTCCATAATGTGGAATTTGTCCCACCCGGTTACTCAGATTCAGTCGCTGATGACTATCGCCTCCAAAACCAACTTCAGTTCTTATCTCTGGAAGATCAGTTGGAGTCTGCTAATTCAGTTGGCTCAGATTTCTCTAGTAATTACTATTACTCAGAACCTGCAGTTGGGCCGAGGGCCAGCCGGAGGTCTCCTAGCTTGCCTGAATTTCCAGTCAAGATTTGCCACTACTTCAGCAAAGGTTTTTGTAAGCATGGAAGTAACTGTCGGTATTTTCATGGGCATCCGATGCCAGAAAGCTTCTCCCAGATATTTAGCCCGAGCTCAAATGAAAATGTGAATGAAGATCATGTCTTCTCACCAGGATCCATTGAGAAACTAGAGATGGAACTCACGGAGCTTTTGAAGTCGAGAAGAGGGTTCCCTGTATCAATTGCTTCTTTGCCAATGCTGTACTATGAGAAGTATGGCAGGACTCTTCAGGCCGAGGGATACCTTACTGAGAGCCAGAGACATGGGAAAGCAGGTTATAGCCTGACCAAGCTTCTTGCACGACTGAAGAACAGCATTCGTCTAATCGACAGGTGCAATCCCTGGACTTCCATTGCTTTCATGCATCTTATGCTTAATATGTAAGCGTAGTTAACTTTTTGGATGTTTTGTTGTTTATAGCTACAGACCTCATGGGCAGCATTCAGTGATTTTGGCAGAAGATGTTCCGAAATACATGGAATACAGTGGAGAAAGGAATGATCATGGAGGAATTGTGGCCGGTTCTCGACAGATTTATCTCACTTTTCCAGCTGAGAGCACTTTCACTGAGCAAGATGTTTCCAATTACTTTAAGTAAGGGTTTGAATGCTCTTGTCAGGCAGTTGTTTATTCTCTGTAATTGGTATTTCCATTCTAAACGTTTAAAGGTATTCAACTGTTCATATATTTTTTTAAAATGTTTCCCAGTAAATTTGGACCTGTCCAAGATGTTCGGATTCCTTGCCAACAGAAGAGGATGTTCGGATTTGTTACTTTTGTTTTTGCAGAGACGGTTAAGCAGATTTTGGCGAAGGGGAATCCTCATTTTGTTTGTGGGGCACGTGTCCTAGTCAAACCTTACCGGGAAAAGTCAAGGCTTGTCGATAGGTATATTATGTGGTTTTAAGGAGTGCAATCCATTATTTGTTGTTTTACGGTTTTTGGCTGTTATCTTTCAAGTTAACATTTATATATCTTTTCTTTCCTGTTTTTACGGCTAAGATTGGAAACAAAACTCAATTTTGCGCATTTGTCGGATTTGTCGACTAGTCTATCTTTTGGCACGACTATATTCATGTTGTTTTCTTCCGCATTGTGGTTAGTGTACGTGTTTCTTATGGTGCCACCGGTAATAGTTTGCACAACAGGTGCTACGCTCGTCACCTGTGTATTTGTTTGATTGGAATTTCTTTATATGCCCTCGAATATACTATATGTGGTATGTTAAAACAGGATAATTTGTAATCTTGTTTTCTTCCATTTTTGGTTATTATATTCCCGTTCAGCCTTTATTTCTTATCCTCTTAATATACTTTTCACCTAAGATATGGAGAAAAGGATAAATATACTGTTCTGCACATTTCACGTAAGATCATTCTTTGCCTTAGTTCTCAGTTGCGCTCCTATACATGCTCTCTTACACGTGGCACTGGCGGTGTCATGCTTCTCCTCTCAACATGCAACTTAAGTTTGATTGGAACTTCTTATTCTGAAATGGGAGGATGGATAGTGTATGTTTTATTTATTTGTTTTGCTCTTTGCGACTAAGGGAAATAGATGTTATTTCAAGAAAAGTCTGCTGAAATTGACATTTTAATTGCTGGGAGTTTGAAGTTTGGAGGTCTATTTGAGATTGATTTTTTCTGCAGGAAGTATCCGGAAAAAGGCCAGCACCATATGGTTTATGGTTCGCGTGTTCTTGATGCTGAAACTGAACTCCATGCAGGTGAGAACCCTTAAACTAACTTCAAATGTTTTTCTCTTTTGTTATTTCTATTGTGGTGCAAGTTGCTCACGACATAACATCATTGGATTGTTAAAATTTGTGCAGTGACCAGAGTTTGTGATGATTCAAGGTTAATTAGGAAACAACTCATAGAAGGACATGAGCAGGCACTTGAGTTTGAGAGAAGGCGTCTCTCAGAGTTGCAACTTGCAGCTAAACCCTTAAACAATCAGCCCCATTTTGGCTACTCATTCGATGAGTTGAAGCTTTCAGAAGGTATAAACATTTATCAACAAAAAGTATATAGTGTTGATTTTCTTCTTTCTTCCTTCTACTTTTATTTCAAGTCCCTTATTGGTATTCATCATGTCTAATCACTGTTATTCTTCAACGCATAGCGCGTACAGAACAACCTGAGTTCCCATCCGCTGAGCGTTTTAACTATCTACTTGACGTTCTGAACAATGGTTCTACTAGTGAAGAGAGAGTTTGGCGCATAAACACAACTTGCAATGACCAGGAGAGGTATGATGGTTTATGCACTTGTTTAAGCTTTCTTGGATTTGCCGTTATAGATTCCTAGAAGGAATTAACATCTATGAGCTTTCATTAGATGATATTTCTCGTGGGCACTGCTTGCTTTGCTTGGATAATTTGATAGTGTCGGGAAGTTTATAAGTAATCCTGTTTGCCATTAGCCATAAAGGTACTATTGTCGTGAATGCCCACTGCATTGGTGTATTTAATCAGTCTGTCGTTCGTTCATCGTTGAGTAAATCTTTCTGTGATGACGAATTTGTGTTTATTCTTCTATTATGTCGTAATGCACTTGCATTTCCCCCCTATTGTGCTGCGAATTGATATGCTGCTTTTTTAATTGATTTTGTAAAAATTGCAGCAGTCAAGGTCTGAATCTTCCAGATAGCCCGTTTTCTGCAATAGGGAGTGGAATATCGACTATTATATAGGATACATGACCAGAGAACAGGTATAGAGAGAGTTAGAGGACTGAGTTTCAAAGACCGTACGTGGGTTCAATACTACGACAGCAGTTTTTTGCATTTCCGTCAACTAGTCTCATAACAATCAGCTCGTCGAGAGTTCATACCGTCAAGAAGAAAGTGAACAGGTGGTTTTTCTTCTTTCTTTTACTTTAGGTTGGAGGATATTGCAAAGAGGAATGATATATATCCCAATATGTAAGGTTTAGCTTTCTAATGTTAGTCACAGTAAACAAGCAAGAGGGCTTGTGTGAGAGTCTTTAGAAGAGGATGTAAGTATAGTCTGCTTTAGTTTTTAAGAAGGAAGTAGAAGTATTCGCAGGGTTCAGAGCAAGGAGAAAAAGTGTAGAGATCTCTGCAACTCTCAGACAGAAATGCTTCTAATAAAGTTGCTTATACAAAAAGTTGCAGCTTCAATGTAGCCTTCGTGGGCATTTTCTTTGCTGTCTTTTATTCTCATTTGTTCCTTTATTTTCGGAACAATGTGTACATATTATTTGGAGGCTACAGCAGCAAGGCTGCTCCCAGGGAGGTTCCACGCCCTGAAATAATCTCCGGCACAATAGTAGGGGTAACATTGCGTATTTTAACTCTGCCAAGACCGTGCAATAGGTATAGGTAACATTGCATGTTTTAACTCTGTCAAGACCTTACGGTGGCGGAAGTCTTCAAGACCACAAAAATGAATAACATTGTAAATTTAGAACATTAAAATGATTGCATATGGTTGAAAGGTCAAACATAAATTTGCCTTAAATAATCCTCTTTTAATGCTTAATTACTCCTCTATCCTATTTTTAACCTTATTTACCTATCTACCTTACTTTTGGAAATTTTGGTTCCAAACAGAGATTTCAACTGAAGAAACGTTACTATGAAATCTCTGTTAGAAACTAAGATTCATTTCAATTTTGTTTAAATTAGACAAATAAAACTAAATATATTAAAAACGTGGTTTGTAATCACGTTTTCGTTATTTGAAATTTCTGTTTAGAATCAAGATTTTCTACGGTGAGGTTGATAAGTAAAGTTGAAAATGGGTAGAAAAATAATTAAGTATTAAAAAAAATTATTTAGAACAAAAATTCTAACTTAAACTAAAAGAACAATAAAAATATTAGCTAGGTGACATATACACCGGCTCCCATTGATGCTAGTATTGCACCTGAGACCCTTTAATTGCGGAATGATTGTGCATAATAATTGTGGGTTGTGTGGCTCTCCCATCATTGTGTTTTTAAAATTTTTTTAATTATACTTTTGTCCTCTCCATCATTCCCCCTTTTATTACTCAAATACTACTTAATTACTGGGTAAACAAATAAAAGAGAGACTAGACCAATCTCAGTCTCTTTTTATTCTGGCATAAATTAGTAAATGAAGATCAGTGCCAGCCAATGGGATGATTGACTTTTGGATCAGTGAGGTCAGGCCTGCATGTTCTTAAAGTGGTTATATGATGGATGAGTTTGATGAATGTGAGAACAATTGTGGACCTCAATGTGATTTATTTGAAGATATGTGGAACCCAAAATGAATGGGTACCAATGTTGATTTTTTATTTGTATGGAACATGGATGTGATATGTCTTTGGCCTTTGTATGGTGCAGCTGAACTTTGTGACTTCAAACCCTCTCACATAACAAGTTTTCATGAACAAGCCATTGTAAACAAGAATGATACTTTTGGAACATTTTAAGTTCGTTTAGGATAATTTCAAATGTAACAGTTGAAAAGTAGTAGTGTCTTTTTAGGGTACCAGTGTTCGACTTAAAAGATGTATTTTGTTAAACTATCTTTGACGAAGCGAAGCTTTTGCCAAAGCTGAAAAAGCTTTTACCGAAGCTAAAAGTTTCTTCGAGAACATGATGTAGAATCATAAAAAAGGATAATTGTTTTAACAAAAATCAAAATTTAAATCTACTTCAACCAGTCGTCGAAGCGTAACTGTAGGTACTGCTAGCAAAAGCACAAGGTACACCTTCGACAGCCGGAACATCAACGTGGCAACCTAGCTTTCATTGTACTCTACATTCAATGAGATTTGACTCTATTTTAAGATTGTGTGTGCGAGCGCGCGCAAGGGGTTTGCTACATTTTCACATGAGAGTGCCAACTTGTAGGGGAACACTCACTTTGAAGCTATCATCGCTCATCAATGCTAGAACCGTACAACTTCAGGATTTTGAGACTGCAACAAGCAGCATCCACGGCACTTCACTCACTGGGCGCTCTGCTTTTTTCTCAAGAGCTTGATATATGTGAGCTTTGTACGACCTGTTGGATTCAAGAACATGCTAATCAAAGTATAGAGCTACCTAGCCCAAGGGCCTTTAATCACTCTCGTATGCTTGCTTGGTGAAGGCATAGCGATCCAATCCAGCATATGTGAAGGTAAGGTTACTCTGGCCATTGCAAAAGACTGCAACCAGGGTAAAGAAAAGGTCGAGGTGTGAGAGTGACAAAGTTGACGTGTATTTGAAGGTGAAATAGTGAAAGTGAGAATTGAAAACGAACTCATCGCAACCTTTCTTTTTTTCCCTATTCCGGGTTATAAGACGACTTATGGTGATTATAAAGATGAAAAATTACAATCATTTGAGGGCAAATAGTAGCATCTCCCCCGTGCTTCCGCTCTGATACCATCCTCGGTTTTCAAAAGTTACATCAAACATGTTTGCACTTTATAAATTGTGCAAAAATGCAGGAAATGTCGCTAGGTTTTGATGAAACTGCTGCTAACTTGTTAATAGAGTAGTAATAGCAGATAGACGATTCCGCAACTTTAGCAGAACGGAGAGAGGTTCAGTGCAACCGTTGAAAGGACAAGCTCTAAAGCCCAAAGCTTCGTTGCCCGAGACCTGCTACACGGCCCAGATCCCCCTTTCTCATTTTAGAATTTTGGTAATGCTAAGCCCAGCCCACACTGTGCCCATCTAAGCAGAATACCCAGATCAAGTACTTTCTGCCTTCTGTGGACTCGGATCACGGGCCTGTATGTTTTTTAATTGGGCTTTAGCTGAATGCAAGTTTGGCCCTTTTGCTATATCAATGTCAGATTTCCTATTGTGAAAGGTCAAATTTTTTGAAGTGACTTTGTGCTATGGACTTCTTGGAAAGACCTTGGTAATGTTCAAGAAAAAAAAACGTTGATTTCTGCTTGACTTGAGTCTTCAAGTATTTTTTTTTCCAAGGTCATCCGCATAAATATCTAATACTCTTGACTTTGGTTTTGATTTGTTGGACTTGCATGATTTTCTTTTCAAATTTGGTTTCTTTGACCATCTAGTTACTAGGATGACATTTTTTACATGCAGTGTTTGCTTGAAACGGTAAAACGCTTGACGTGTAAGTTCATCCGAATATAAATCCGTATCCTTCAAATTCAAGAAAATTGAAAATGAGAGAGTGAGGGAGAGACCGGCTGCTTCTGCTTTTAAAATGTGATTATGATGAAAAGATAGAAACTTTGTTCAAAAAAAATATATTTAATGCTGCAAATTGCATTGGAGGTGCTCTACCGAAATGTAATTTATAGGTGAACACATTAACCAACATTTTTTTTTTCTTTTCGCATTTCAAAAGCGCTTTGAATATCTCAAACACAAAATCGATCTGGCCTTAGTTGTGGGATTGTATGTCACAATTTTTAGGGCTAAAAAGATGTTGACCGTCTCATATATAGTCTACATAATTTTTCTACCAGAACAAACCATCCTAAGTGCAATAATTCCAGTTTGCCATCATTTCCTACTAATCACAGTCGACCAAACCAAATGACCTGGTCTATAGTCCACCCTGCAATATTCTTTCTTCAAAAATTCTTTCAAAAATTCTATAGTCCCACCTTCCAATTCTCTCTCTCTCTCTCTCTCTCTCTCTTCACTAAGACATAGAAGCATCGAGCTTGACCATGATCATCGCCTGCATGACTAATACCAACCTCGGTTGATTTGGTCCATAACCAGATGGAGTTAAAAGTCGAAGATGAGAAACGTGGAAGACCAAGATATATGTTTAGATCCGCTCGTTTGGTGCGTGCACGTTGGGGTAGCGCACGGCTCTCACTTGCAAGTTTGGAACTTTGGACTGCTAATTTATGTACGGACATGTGGTTAGCATCTGCAACCTCCAAGGGGACGACTTCGCTTGAAAAGCTTAACTTGCAGGTGGTTTTGTTCGTGAGAATGGTCTCCTGTCATTTTCTAAGATCTATAGTCCATTGCGGCTCATTTTGTTTCCCTTAAGGGACGTCTTCTTTAGGTTATTTTGGCACTCTTGTACTAGCTTATCTACTGCACGATGTCTGTTAGGCGCTCATAGGGAGCCAAAATGCTTGTTGGTTCACCGAGATATTAAGAACACAAAGCTTTCCGCTATATTTAAATGTGCAACCTCTCGCTTATCTTATACTAAGTGATTAAGGTGATTTTATTTCTTATCTGCATTATAGTTAATCATACCGATTACCCTTAATTAGACTATGTTAGAATCAATGACACGACGAAACTAAAGTAAAAAACACTTCCGGTATCAACCCAAAAATATAATTTAACCTTAAGACTACAACTAGCATGTACGTGTATTGAACTTCATATAAAATGAAAAATTAAACTTCAAGCTTTCAATTTATTTTCCGGAGTAGTTAATTGTGTTCCATGCCCTGTCACGCCAAAACAAAACCAGATCCTGCAAAACGAAAGTAAATGAGAAAATTTGAATGGCTCCGGGGGGGTGTTCAACATTGTTCAAAGCTGGACAGAGGGAGGGTGGAGATGGCCCACGTGAGACCCAAAATGCAGAACAAGAATGAAGATGAAGACAAATGCAGGGTGCAGGGTTGAAGAAAGATGGCCATTTTATTGGTTTAAAGATTACATTTTTGTAATGGGGAGTCAAATCTTCCATAAAGTCCCCAAACATTGGTCGGCGTAATGACTGTGATATTGCGAACATGGTCAAGTTCAATAACAGCCCTTTTCCTCGTCATCTGTGCAATGGAATTTCACATATTATATGTAGAATGTTTATGTTAGATGCCAGATGTAAAGGTGAGCGCGAATCGGTTAGATACAGAATGTTTATGTTGAATATTTATCTCAATGTCAAATGCATTGCACGCTCACCGCATTAGACAAATTTAACGGAGGTTTTAGTGACGGGGTCCGCTAATTTAGCTATACATAGTAAAATCACTTTTGTCTTTATGGTGTACCGGAAGCTAAAGTTAGATCTAGATATTGAGACGGTAGATGTGACAAGACATGAAAAAGAGCGCCAAGGATTGCTGCAAATTTGACGATTCGGGTTAATTCAAGACCGACATAAGATTTTCTTCAACTTCAGCACCCAACAAAGCTTGTATGCAAGGCAACGTTGGAGTGCTTTATTGGCGCTCCTTTGAAATTAACTATGATAAGATGTGATCGTAGCCTCTATAATTTTTTTGATAAAATTATAACGCTAATATATTATAAGAAGTGCCATTACAATTGTCACTACAGATCTTATACATAAAAAGTGTTTTAACGTTAAAAATGAAGTTCATTGTTATTACCAGAGCTCTAAATTACTTCCCGCACTCTTTACTTGTAAATGCTAATACTCCATTAGAAGGGAAGTTGCTAGATCAGATAAAACAAAAAGAAAAGTAAAATTTTCCCCCAAAAATCAACCAATTAATTCTATATGCTGTCATTTGTCTTTCCAGTACATTTTATTACTTTTAATTAATCAATGATTATATTATTGTTTTTGGACATTCATGTTCATGCTTTAGCTAAAATACACATATAGTTGTACAGTAACCTACTTTGAAAACAAATTGTTGAGTCTGATTGCAGACACCATGCGCGTATGGGTCCCATACGAGTTCCCTTTCCCAGGGTTGGAGGCGACTTGGATGCACCTGTATCTATCTACACACACTCACATGCTTGTGCGTGCCTGCATAGGATTTGGACTCTTTCTGGTGCAAGGTTCAGGTAAGTCTTTCAGGAAGCAAATTATGAACAAGTTTGAACAAAAAGAGCAAACTTGTGTGGAGGATTGCCGGTTGCTGTATTGATTGATCATATCCATTTGCTTAACAAGGAATAAATGCAATGAATGGTTTGCTAATTTTTTTGCAGTTTAGGAAGATGCAAATACACCGCACCTTTAAATCTAGTGTTCAAGTCACGACGGTGCGTGAGTTTCACGTTATTAACGCTGAAAATCAATAAAAGCTCATCATTCAAATTATGTGTGAGATCGTCTGTAGATATACTGCATACGCTTGTATTCATATGCAGTTATGACTACTTTCGCGTCTGTAACAATCCTCAATTAAGGCTTGTTATACGTAGTAAAGTATTGAAACTTCTCAACCTAAAAGGTAACAGGGGCTCCAAGCATAGCAAAAGCTCTTTTAACTTTCCCTCTCAACTTAGATACACATGCTAGATCAGAAGAAAGTGCTTAACAAATGAGTACATGGTTTACCATGTTTGCAAAAAAACAGGCTTTTATTGGAGGAGGGGGGGCATGTTAAAAAAGAAGACGGGGTGGGGGGGTGTTTGAAGATAAGATGAGGGGCCCAAGGTAAACTTTAGGAGTATGGGAGGGGACAAAGGACCAACAAGATTCTCTTATTTTTTTTTAATCTAATTTCTGAGCACATTTGATTCCAAAACATAGTTGAGGCCGCAATCAACCTGCTTGATTACATGCTAATCATAGTTTAATCCCAACTCCCAAGGCAGAAGGAAGTAGGAGCTTCGTGGGCTTCCAGAAGGGAGCTCAAACGTAACCTTTGGGTCCTTAACTTACCTTCTTAACCCCCTAAATTAGCTCCTCTTATACCGAAGAGTTAACTATTCTGCCACCAATCATTATTATCTTGATCAGCTCCTTTAAACTCTTGTCATAACAAATTAGGATGAGGTGAAGTTGGTTAGTAAGAAAAAATTCGTGCCGTAAGAAGATAATTACAATTTTCATGCACATTGATTGGCAGTAGTTATATTTTTCAGTGGCACTTGTTAAAAATTGTCGCCGAAGATGTTAAGAAGATAAAAACCGTCAAAGTGTATTCAATTAGTAAAGACTTCTTTTATTAGATATTTTCAGTAATGAAACACACACTTCTTAGGTTATAAAATACATAATTTAGCGTCTAATTGACCAAAACATGTGGTGATATTATCGGTATCATATATTTTTTTTTTCCCACATAACTTCACAAAACCCATATCCAAAACACGTCATGACCAGTTTCAGTTTCATATTTCCGATCGATATTTACTCGGGTCACCATGTGTTCCACTTAGATTTGTAGTAGAGAAATAAATTCAACCATGAACTCCTTCAAAACTAACATTAACAAGATAACTTTAGACACCATGTGCAAGGCTCCAAGAGAACCATGGTGCATCACAAAATTCACTACAAAGGAGAGAGGAGAGAAATGAGAAGAAAACATAGAGTTAGAGGACAGTTTGGTCAGTTTGTTGTGAGTAAGGACAAAGGACATTATGCTTGGGATAATAATAATAATCAAATCAAAAGGGGATAGCATGATTCTTGACTTTAAGAGGGAAGTAAAGTGTAGTTTGTGCATGAAGTGGAAGGCACTTGTTCCTACGTCATCTCTCCCCCTCTTTCTCCATTTTACAAGGTGCCTTCGTATCTGTGTAAGCGTGTGGGCCACACACAGTCAAGTGTCCCCACACCTGGGCCCCACCTTGCCCTCGTGTTATTGGACTTATAGCCCATGGAACTCCCCAATACTTCCGTATTGCCCCCCTAGGGTTTCTTTGAAATCCGGACATGTGTTTACTATTTATTGTAAAATGCTAAGGCCATGGGCCATAGAGAGTTCGACACTTCCTAGACAACTTTGGATTTATGGTTCAAACTTACTTTTGCGTAAATTAAGAAGACTAAAGAGTAGCTTTGAAGGCACTTCTTACAATAGTCGTAGATACACTAAGTGCACAGTTGGTACGGCACCTTTTGCAATATCTAATATTCGTAGCGCGCTAAGCTTGTAAACGGCATTTGCAAGAGCTTATGTGAGATTTGGGATTAAGTTGGCAGGATCGCTGAGAAACTACTCAAAGAAATTTCACGTGTTTCGGTCCGGTTTCTTTGCTTGGATTTAATTAGTTTCTAAATTTCTGCCTGCACGATAAAAAAAAAACTTGCGTATGGTTCTTCAAGTTGTACACGATCGGTTAACGCGTTTGGTTATATAGACTTCTAATTATCTAAAACCAAGTTTTTGTTTGGACTATGTACAAATGGCTTTGTTGTTGGTTTATTCT
The DNA here is from genome assembly GCA_033070095.1 of Escallonia herrerae. Taxonomy (NCBI): domain Eukaryota; kingdom Viridiplantae; phylum Streptophyta; class Magnoliopsida; order Escalloniales; family Escalloniaceae; genus Escallonia; species Escallonia herrerae. Next base: position 221,211 of record JAVXUP010000285.1, read on the forward strand.
AATGTAGTCATAGTTCAATTCTAAGTTGTTATGATGGGGATACCATACTAATGCACGCCCTTGGCACAAGGTAATTCCATAGGTTATCCCTAATCCTCCTTCACGTAGCAAAGCCCACGCCATTGAACTTCACCTTAAATAGCCTAACACAATTTTGGTTTAGTTTGTCGCTTTGTACTAAAAGTGGAATCAGCCGTTGTTGCAAAAACTTTCTTTAAACTTCACCTTAAATAGCCTAACACGATTTTGGTTTAGTTTGTCGCTTTGTACGAAGAGTGTAATCAGCCGTTGTTGCAAAAACTATCTTTAACGCAAAAAAAAATGCAATCATTCTTCCTCTGTTCCATAGGTTATCCCTAATCCTCCTCAACATAGCAAAGCCCACACAAGCGAACTTCACCTCAAATAACCTAACATTAAAGATTTTAGGAGAGTTTTTCTCTCCATTTTTGAATAATGATGTCGTTCGTACATGTTAAAAGTGTTCGGCCATTGTTGCAAAAAACATTCTTTAACACAAAAACGCATTTAGCTACATTTTTTTTTCATAGAAACAGAAATGTTATACCCTGGTGTGAGATGCAAATAATCTACTGCATTACATTTGTTGATAATGATGTCGTAGCATGGTTCTCCCCCCCCCCCCCCCCAAACAGCTATTTGAGGTGCTACACTCTATGCAACTTCTCCTTACGCTTGTGGCAAAATTTTAAAGGCGATTAGGAATGCTAATTAACATAAGTCAATGCTTAGACTTTAATAATCCAAAAAAGTTGTTGGTTTTGTTGGTAGAATTGTTAATGCTACCCATAGCTACACAATTAGCTAGGTTTGTTGTGCACGCTTGGGAATGATGAGGCTCTAGTGAATCATGGGTATTTTTTCTTTGGATTAATTACTTACGGCACCCCTGAGGTTTATCCTAAAATACACACGGACCCCCTATCTTTGAAAATTACACTCCGCTCCATTTCTTTGACGGTGTTAACGGTGAGACGTAAAAAGACATTTTTACCCTCGTATATTAACTACACAATAACGTCTTGAATTTTGGAGGGACTGAGATGTCTGACTCTTCACTCTTGGCTACAGACATCAAGTCAAAAAAAAATTTGTTGCAGTCGGGCACTGATCTATAGCCATTGTCGGTTGACTTTTTGGAGAAAAAAGGGGGGAGTGTAGATTGCCATCGCAGATAAGCGAATTTTGTTCTGATTGGAGGGGGAGAGAGAAAGAGAGATATGAAGCATTGGGGACTGGTAATTCTAGTTATTTCCTTGATTCATGAAAATGGAATGAATCTTAAAGTTTTTCGATTGACTAGTGAATTGTTAGGTGATGACACTGGCCAGAATCGGCCATCGGGGACCGGATAAGCTGCCGACAGTAGTGAGTCCATGGTTGTTTTGGAGGTTACAGCAGGCGGTGCTTCCAATGGAGGGCGACGGTGTCAGGCATGCGGCTTTGGGTTCATCAGTGATGAAGCCGTGCGGTGTTGGGCGGGGATGTTGGGCGGTACTTCCGGTGAGGGGCGTGGCCGGAGAATGAGGGGTGGTTGACCATGAGATGACACCGAAGATGGCACCGATGATAAATCGTGTGCGGTGATGGCTGCGGCGCGGTGGTCGCCGCTGTTGTGTCGTGGTGTACACTGTAGGCGACACCGGAATCCATTGCCGGAGAAGAAGCCGGCGGAGGAGAAGAAACCCACCGTCATCGAGAAGGCCCCCGCCGAGAAGAAGCCCAAGGCAGCAAGAAGCTCCCCAATTAAGGAGGCCGACTCCGCCGCTGCCAGAGACAAAAAAAAGAAGAGGTCCAAGAAGTTCGTCGAGACCTACAAGATCTGCATCTTCAAGGTCTTGAAGCACCTGGACATAGGGATCTCGAGCAAGGCCATGGGGGTAATGAACAACTTCATCAACGACATCTTCGAGAAGCTGGCCCAGGAATGAAGAGAATCCTTAAAGGTTAATGATTTTTCCAGAAGGGAGATGAAAAATTCAAAAAGTAAGGTATCAGGGAATCTTTAGACGGAGTTAGGGTACCCGTCAATTTCGTGGGGCTCCGTGAAATGCGGGTATAAACCTGGGGGAGCGCAGTGTAATTTTTAAAGATAGGGCAGTCCGTGTGTATTTTAAGGTAAATCTCAGAGGTGCCGTGAGTAATTAACCCTTTTTTCTTTTTGATAATTTGATCCAAAGCTAATAGTGACTGCTTTTATACGCGCGCGCGCGCACGCGCGCACACACACACACACACACACACACACACACACACACACACACACATATATATATATATATATATATATATATATATGTACGTGTGCGCGCTACGTGCTATTAGCACTAACTTTTTTAGTGTTCAATTTTGGGAATAACACTTATGTCCAGTATCAAGTATATTTTAAAAAATTGAGATCATAATCCAAGTTGTGCGCTCAACCCATATGTTTCCCAATAAACTTTCTTGAGATAGTGTAAATTAGTGTCTAATTAAAACCTACTAGAGAAGGTAGGACATAACCAATAAATAATGTCCACTCGAACGGGACAGTAACAGTATTTCAACTGCCTTTTAAAACCCTAACTAAGTGGATGTGTGTCAATATCATCAAGGAGTTGGTTATCATCAAAGAGTGTTTACACCAACTCCTTGATACGATTATGTGCCAAAATTGATTAAAACTAAAATAGATACTTTGAGTTCAATTGTTACCGACAAAGCAAGAAAGAGCCTTTGCCAAAACACTATCCTGTTATATGGAGTTTGTTTTTTGCTCTAATGACGATACCTGAAAAGGTAAAAGTAAAGATGCTCTAATGACGATATCTGAAAAGGTAAAAGTAAAGATGCACGTAGATTGTCATCGCTAAAATTTATTTTTGCTTTCAATAGGTTTACATATCGTTTTTTCAAAATTTATAAAAAGATTAATTCTTATCTTCGATCATGCACATGTAGTGACGAAATATCTTAAAAGTTGCTAAATAAATAGGTAGTACGGGTGACAAAATAGGTGGATGGGTTAAGTTTTGGGGTTAAGTTTTGGTGTAAATTAATTCGGTTGGGTACAAAATTTTGACCTACCCTTTTCAACCCATTTAGATACTGGTCATATGAATTATCTCTTAAATGGGTTAGTTTTACCCATTTATCTAATAACAAACTATGTATATTACAAAAAAATTATCTCTCTTCCCGGACTTTACCTTCGTTAATGACTCAAACCACCGTCACCACCGCACTTACTGCCGTCGCTGCCACCATGCCCGTATGCACCTTCACCATTGTTATACGACCGTATCTACCTCAACCACCACTTCCATGCCATACTTACCATCACACTCACAGCAAAAAACAACAACTACCAGTCCCTCATTACCAAATCCATAACCAACATCACCGCTGCAAAATTATAACCGCCATCAATCCCACAAGCACACCACCAATCTACCGCCACAATCACCAAATGCAGATCTGTTCCAAATCTGAGGATCTAGAGTGCCAGTGCCACCACGATCTCACGCCGTCGTCTTGCTAAGAGGGATGTCAAGTACTCTCCCTGGATTCATCTTCTGCTTAAAGCATGCAACAGTGGAGCTAACACAAGATAGCAAGTGCTTCCGGTGGTGCATCGGCCAGTGCTCAGTCCTTGGAGTTGGGACGGCAACAGCACGTGGGGACGGCGGTGGTAAGTGGGAAGGTGACACCCACGACGACATGTGGAGGACCGCGCAGGGGACAGCTGGTCCGGTCGGCTGAGATGTGGAATTGTTGATTCATTGTTCAAAATGTTAGTTTAGATGGCATGGTTAAGTATGCACTCACGTAGAAGCCATTTAAACTCGTTGGTTAGTGAGTTAGAAATAGTGACCCGCTGGGACCGAATGAGTGATTTTGGGTGACTTCTAAATTGGCGGGGTTAATGTGATTGTCACCGTGAAGGACTAGAATTGAATCAAACTCTTCTTGGTCCATTGGCATAAGCTCTTTCCTTTTCTCTCTTTTCACTGTCCCACTCTTGGAATTGAAGGCCAAACTCATCTACCCAATTTAGTTGGCACACAATCTGTCTCAATAAATGTATAATTACGACCACAACAATTAATGAACTACGTTAAGTAGTTTGTTAGTTAGTTAAGGATGCAAGTCCTCTGGCCATGTGCTCACCGTGCGGTATTTTGGCCCACACGGCCAAATCTAAGCTGTAGAGTATACCAGTGGCAGGAGTGTAGTTCTACCAAAGTTACAGGTCTTTTTGCAAATCTAATCATTTTATATCACACACAGTCATAGGTACTTCTCTTCTAACAGAGGACTCTGCTCCCTTCTCTCCTACCCCTCCTCTCTGCAAATTGAACTGAAACGTGAAATAATTCCGAGGTGGGTTTGTCAATATTATGATTGATTACATAGTGGAGATAAATATGTTCTTCCATTGGAACCCTTTGTTGCTGCTTGCTTGCTGAATTTTTTCTTCGCACCCAGAATTCTCTGTTTTGTGCTGTGCGTGGTTCTTGATTTTCTGATCACTTGGTTCAGTTCACGATTTTCGAAGCTCCAAGTTCAAGTTTCATGGCGTGTTGGACTTAACTGGAAATGTGTCGGGGATAGATCTTTGAAAGGTGAGTTTTCTCCCTTCCATTCTCTGTGCGTGTGCGCGAGTAGCTCTGCTGTATCTCAATGAGGCGCAACTTGGGATGTCTAATTCTCCTATTTTCAATCATTACAGTTGTAAACTGCTTTACTCTATACTCTTGATTTCTGCACAGGGCTTGGACTTACTAGAGACAGACTCGTTTAAAGTAAATGAGATTTAGAGTGGTTTTTTAGTTTTCTTTAATGAGTTTATTTGCTTTTTCGAATTTGAACCCTTTTTAGTGAGTGGCGATTCGTTTATTTCTCTCTTATTTCCTCTTACGTTCAAATATCAATTTTATTTCCGCAGTATGTTGTTCTTGTTTCACTAATAACAAGTAAAAGTCGACATTCTTTGAGTATTGCATTACTGGCACCGTGTTTTGTTTGTATATAAAAGTACCATGTTCACGAATTTGTTGGAGTGCTTGATTGTTGATTATGTTATGATTCTGGATTAGGATTTGATATCCCGCATCTCGGATATCGGGACAAGAAATTGATAAGACTTTGTATTGGAATGTGGAAAGAGCTAGAGGTGTGTAGTGATGTTTATTGTTGCAAGATTGCTCAAATGTCGACTTCCTATAAGGAATCTACTCTAGGTTACCCTTGTCCTTAATTTATTGGAAATGAAAGTTTGAGTAATGTTCAAAGCCAAAAAGGTTATGTTCCAAACCTTTCGAGATAGAGACCTCCTTAATACTTGGTGTATCCCTCATTCAGGAAATGAATACTGCACATTGTGATAGGAACTTCTTAAAAGTCGTAAATGAGCTTCCAACGAAGTTTATAATATCAGATTTTTTTTTTATGTTTTAAGTAGACCCCCTATTTCGAAATCCCAGTTTCTTTGCTTCTTGTCACCAAATACTCCATTGGGGATATCGGTGGTGTGGTACATAAGAAGACTCGCCATTGGAACGGCTTGGGAGGTGGTTATGCGTCTGGATCCAAATGGAGAAACCTTACTGTTTTCTCTAAAGGCTCAACAACTCATCCCCTGGGCGTTACTAGGCGGTGCTGGGATAGATCTAATGAACAAAATGACTGCCTTAAAACTTGAAACCATGTTCTTGGCTGGCTGAGTATGTTATCAGTGCACCAAGCTATGCAGGATGTTGCACCATTCATTTATATCTTGTATGTTTTCTGGCTTGTGAAGCTCAATTCTAGTCTCTAAAACTTTGCATTTGTATGATTCCCTTTTGATCTATAGGTAGGAGAGTCAGGGTCAGTTGTACGTGTTTAATTAAGATGCTCACTAAAAATTGTAGCCATAAAATTTGTCAGTAGGGAACTATTAAAAAAACGAAAACTTTCTTATGCGAGTTATGCTGGAAATTTTCTGATGTCTGAGGAACATGATGCTCTTTGTTATTCGGAATTTACTTGAATATGTCTGAGAGATTTAATTGATATTGCTCATACTTCTATGTATATTGGGACAGTTTTCTACTGGAGATACTCTTCTCATACCTGGTATCCGATGGAGTTGCTAACCACCATACCCATTTCAGTTGTTGGCTAGCTGTTCGTCAAGCTTTTATATAAAAGCGAAGGCTCCCCAGCCTTGCAGCAATGCTTATACAGTTTCGCCAGTAAACTATCATGTTCCAACACAAGTTTGAAGAACCTCCAATTTTTATTGGCCTCCCAGATTACTCTGGTAATTTACAGGGTCCAGACTAAGAATTTCTTCAATGGGGACATCACAACAACATAGAAGATCAAGCATGTCCAACTCATTGTACTATCAGTCAGTGCAAGAGATTGAGGCCTATCGTTTGCCCCAGTTCCAAACGTTCGACCACCAGTTTTTGTATAATGACACCAGCCATGGAAGTCTCTACTCCAGTAAGACTTCACGTGAACCTTACTGCACCCTGGAGTCATACTCAGGAACTGGCAGTTATGCTGTTTACAACTCTCCATCAACTGTCAGTTTCTCACCCAATAGAAGCCCCACTTCACAGCAAGAATCACAGTCGTATCCACGTGATGCACTCCACTCCCCAGATACTAACCATGGATCTCCTGTAAGCAGGTCCTGCGTAACTGATGTTCTGTATCATGTGAATGACTTTAAGCACAAGTTGAGAGAACTAGAATCTGTGATGTTGGGACCTGATTCAGATATTCTTGGTGGATGTGATGGTGCCTTGCTGGGTGCTGAAGCCTCACCGGAAATAGGCAGCTGGAAACAGATGATGGAGGCCATTCCTAGGAGGGATCTGAAACAGGTTCTTATCGCCTGTGCAAAAGCGCTATCAGATAATGATCTGTTAACCACGCAATGGTTGATGGCTGAATTACGTCATATGGTGTCTGTTTCTGGCGAACCAATCCAGCGCTTGGGAGCGTACATTTTGGAGGGGCTTGTCGCAAGGCTGTCCTCTTCAGGAAGTTCCATATGCAAATCTTTGAAGTGCAAACAGCCAGCAAGTGCCGAGCTTCTATCCTACATGCACATCCTTTATGAGGTTTGCCCTTACTTCAAATTCGGGTACATGTCTGCCAACGGTGCAATTGCAGAAGCAATGAAGGATGAAAATAGAGTGCACATCATAGATTTCCAAATTGCTCAGGGGAGTCAGTGGATAACTCTTATCCAGGCTTTTGCAGCTCGGCCTGGTGGGCCACCCCAAATCCGCATAACAGGCATTGATGACTCCTCATCAGCATATGCACGGGGAGGAGGACTAAATATAGTGGGTAACCGACTTTCTAGGCTTGCAAAGACATTTCAGGTGCCTTTTGAGTTCCATGCAGTGGAAGTTTCTGGTTCCGAGGTTCAGCTTGAAAATCTCTGGATTCGACCTGGGGAGGCACTGGCTGTGAATTTTGCATTCGTGCTACACCACATGCCAGATGAAAGCGTTAGCACTGAAAATCATCGGGACAGGCTGTTGAGGCTGGTTAAAAGCATGAGTCCCAAGGTGGTGACCCTTGTTGAGCAAGAATCCAACACAAATACTGCTGCATTTTTTCCCCGGTTCCTCGAGACGCTGGATTATTACGCAGCCATGTTTGAGTCGATTGATGCGACTCTTTCGAGAGAACACAAGGAGCGGATAAATGTCGAGCAGCACGGCCTGGCAAGAGACGTCGTTAACATAATAGCATGCGAGGGGACCGAGAGGGTGGAGAGGCACGAGCTTCTCGGGAAGTGGATATCGCGATTCCGGATGGCTGGTTTCACCCCATACCCCTTGAGTTCTTTGGTGAATGCTACAATCAAAACTCTCCTAAATAAGTACTGTGATAGATATAGGCTTGAAGAAAGAGATGGAGCTCTCTATCTGGGTTGGATGAACAGAGATCTGGTTGCTTCTTGCGCATGGAAATAAAAGAACTCAGGGCTCATACAATCATGTTAACTTTGCTTAGCTACTGGTAGCTGCAACAATGTCTACTTCTTCATTAATCAAGTTTAGCTCCTCTTTCAAGGCCGGTTTAGGCTTTTGTACGACCAAGATTAGAGAAGTGATGTCTTCGACAATTGGTGTCAGTTTACGGTGATATTACTTGTAAGCACAACGTATATCACGAGGTAATGACACTCATATTTGAAACTTTAAAAGAGGATGTTCGAGATTGATTCTCAAATGTAAATTTTCAAATAAATTGAAGTTAGTACTTAAAATCAATATTATTAATCTGTTTTAATCAAAATAAAGAAAAAGTTATGCAATGTGATAGGGTAAAAAGTAAGTTAAAAAAAGGGAGAAGAAAGAACTATGGATCAATCTTGAGCATTTTGAATCAGAATTAATTGGTCTACTTTTTTGCAAAACGCTTCAATACTTCATAAAATTTAATCAGACTAGCTCATTAATGGATCCGTGCAAATGCACGGGACGGTATGTAATTTAATTTAATTGTCGACATCATTCAAAATTTATAATATTTTATGCTTGAACTTTTAATCCTATCCATACGATCTCTACTCTTTTTGGTCATTAACCGTAAAGCACATCAGCTACAAACGATATTCTTTTGTTTGTAGATGAGATCACTTCTGTAGTTATATCAATTTTTAAGCTACAATTTAAAGTATTGTCTTTCCCTATTATTTTTTGGACAAGAATGTTATTGACGTAATTTTTTTAAGAGATTGGTTCTGTTGGAATATTTTAATAAAATAGTTATTAACAATATTTGGGGTGTTACCAATTATTTATTTCCCTCATTAACTAGCATTAAGAGAATACTTATTCCCTCATAATCTAAATTAGCCGTTAGAAATTATGGGTCTCATAAACTAATGTTAAGTCAAAGGCCGAAGATAATAGGTCTCTAGCTCCTATCTGCATATGTATAAACGTACTCACGTCCAGGCCCACAACCAATTGCCAGAAGCTCTTCTCCTCTTCCCTGTCCTTTGTATCTGGATATATTTTCACATACAGAACCAATACAGAAGATATAAACATTAGAGGATCTGTCTTAGGAAGATTTCATCTATTCTTTTTTGGAAAATAGAAGAAAGGAAAAGGAAAACTTATGTGTTACATATTGCTAGCTGTTCAATCTTCTTCTTGAAATCTAAAAGTTTTGAAATGGGTCGAAGTTGTGGCTGTTTCTGTCCTAGATGGCCTTTCCTTCACCCTTAACTGATGGCCATAGCGGCAATACATCACAGGGCCTTGAGAGATCTGGTCCAGCTTAGCTTTGCCAATGGCCAAACCTTATCTTGGTTGACACCTCCGGTTATGAACATTAAGTTTATTTTTTTAATATCCTAGTAATGCAATATTTTGGGCAAAGAAGGGTGTTGTGTGGAGCTTCAACTTCTCTAGTAGTGCAAGCTCAGAGAAGTTACAGCAAATCGCTGGGCTGTTGTATCTGGAGGCGGCGTGCTGTAACCTATTGCATTGGAACATTCCGTAGGGGCGCGAACCGTCTTAAAGAGAGCGACCTAATCCGTGCCTCAATCCAGTGTCAACGTAACTTGTTTCTAAGGTGTTCGAGACAAATGCTTTGAACCCTTAGTGCACCTCATTTGGTAAGAACAATGTTCTGTTGTTAAAGAGCATTGAGGTATGTTGTATTTCATGCTCACAACTAATGGAGGTACGTGCTCGCAAGTTTTTTTTTTTATATTTTATTTCTTTTGTTAGCTGACTAAAATATTGCAGTTGATTGTTAAATATTGTTTCCAACAATTTTAAGACGGTTCGAGTTCTCTAATGATTGTTTTACATTTTGTTACGAGCATAATGTTTGTGGTAAGAGGACTTTGAATGAAAATTTTACACAGCGGCACGTGGTGCAAAGGACTACCAATGGAGATTATGAAAGCTCAAACAAATGCAATATCAAATATGGTATGAGCTATTGTGATATTTTTCATATCACCCAAGATATGTCTATAACAGCTAGTACGAATGCATAATAATGTTAAAATTTGAGAGCTACAAAATCTATGGTCAAAGTCGTAATGGCAGCTTCATAACACTGCGTCATAAACTGTAGCTATCATATACAATAGCTATTGGTATATTAATATTTAGCCTGCATGATTTACTGGAATTAAAAAATGAGTATCAATTGAAGTGCTAGAATAGTGGGGGCCAAAGGAGAAAGCAATGATATTCATGTGAGTAATATAGACGCATGATTTGTATTTCATAGTTCTGGCACCTTTTGCTAAAGAATTACAAGAGGTTGAGAAACATCCGCTCAAAAGCGGTTGGTAGTTCTTGGTGGTGATCCAAACCCCACGCTTAATGGAAAGATTAGGAGTTTTATGAGCAACGCGAAACCAAAACCTCTATACAATCATTATGCAAATGGGAGTGGCTGATGCGTTTGCAACATGAAAGGTGTTGATAATTATGAAGTAGGTTGCAATAAAATGATAGGAAGGGAAATTAAGGTGCTAGTACTTACATAGTTAATATGGCATGATATTTGAAAATGTTTTGATAACTTTGAGAACTTTTATAAGAGAGTTTAGAGGATCTATTTGGTGCTAAGCAAAATTTAATGCTTGTTTATCACGTGGTATTCTCATTAGCTCTTTAACCTTCTTGTTGTGAAACAAAGCCTTAAAACATGTGGTTTTCTTTTCGTAGTTGACTTTGGTATAGCATAAGTGGGTTTAAAAATAATTGGATTGCCTTTTAGACCTGAAGTCTTTAAGACTTAGTTGTTTGGCCTTGTTTGAAAATGTGTTGCTAATAGAATAACTTGGTATATATTGTGAGGGGTAACATGCGAATAATATTTTGCAAGTTATCTTTTACATTGTATTTGCCTTTAGTTTAGAAAAAGGGAACGTCTTTCTGATTTTGTCCACTTTGTGGATGATTAAGCTTTTGATTAATGTCGTCTCAGTTGAATTTCTTTTAGAAATTAAGGATTACAACAGTTTTACGATCTTACACAAATGGCGCTTCGTATAAAGACAAAGAATGATTAACTGATGTTGTGAGAAGATAAACTAGAATGAGCTATAGACTATTTGAAACTATGGGACATAAGGATAAATCCAAACACTTTGAAACTTTACTCTTGGAAGTCAGTTTTGAACTTGGTTCAAAGTTCAGGCATTTTGAATAAATTGAGCCTTTTAAGAGAAATTGATGGGATTTTTTTTTTTTACAGAATTTGTGTTCCTAAGTTTCAAATTGTGAGCTATTAATGATGTTGTTGCGTTTTAGCTCCATTTTGATGTCAAGGAAGGAAAATAGTAAGCCCGATGGTTATATATGGAGACATGCCAAACTTATTTGCAATTTATGTTCACTTGGGTAGAACCCTAGTTTTGACGGAAATACCTTCCTTGATTGAGTTAGTCTCATATGTATAACTGGCTATTACCTTTAGATTATTTCACTAGTGTCTTGTGGAACTTATCATCCTTTGGTTGGATGAGGCACGTAAATGGCAATGTCTGCATAGACTTAAATTAGTGAATGCTAGAATTGGCATATAAGTAGATGTGGTTATGTTTGAAGGATATAGATGTGTAGGTTGTGTTGGCAGGAAAAATGGTTTATTAATGCCATAATAAACACATTTAAAACTCTGCTAGCTTCATGTATAACTAAGTGCCTTCTTATACTAGACTTCTCAAAGCGAAGTACAAAGTGTATGACGAGAAGGCAATTAGATGTACACGTTTAACTGATGATTAACTAGTGGTAATCATCGATGTTTCGGCAGAGCATAAAATAAAGCTTTTAGGCAGTGCATATAGCCAAATGTACGTTCCCAACATGAATAAAGAAACGTGGTATCTAGCCATTTGAGGTTATAGCATGATTATGGAAAAACAAAAAATAATAATAGCAAATAGGGTTTTGGGCGCCGTAAACTTGACAAATATCTTGAAGTAAAACTCTTTGGCCACATTAAAAGTACCTAAGCAACTACTAGCTGCATTGTTCAAGTGTGTGCTAGACAAGCTTACATTTATAATGTTAGATTTCATGTGTTTCCCAGACGTTTTTACCACCTTATAAGTTACTATATCAGCAAGACATATGATCATATGACGGGGTCCTTTTTATTAATGAGGTTTCCAACACACTAAGCTTTTTTGGGTTGGTGTTGAACACGGTTTTGTGGTGATAAATGAATATGAATGTAGTTGGATTTACCTCTGGCACATGATCTTTTACTATAAGTTAAAGTCTGTGCAAAATCCAGTTTTATGCAAAGTGTCTCTTTATAAATCTAATAGGTCATGGAAATCTAGGCCTGGCTTATTTAAATTTTAGAAATAACCTCGTTGAAAGCGAAGGGAGGTTCCACGAGTCTCTACAAGGAGGAGCCTTGGAAAGTTTGTGATATGCAGTAGTATTATCGAAACAAAATAGTTCAATGTTGAACTTTTAAGGCTTGGTGAAAGTTTTCATGACACGGTCATCTATGGAGCTAATTTCAGAATTTCTGCAAAATATAACTTGCTTTGAAATACTTTAAAATACTTGAAGGAGTATGTCAAAAATAAAGCAATGCGGTTTTACTCTTAAAGAGAGAAAACAAAATAAGAGATTTTATGCAGGTAAGAATAAGTTGTGAGATTTGTGGAATCAAGAGACGTAAGAATCTCTGATCAGTACATGCTATTGGCCTCAAAAGGTATAGTAGATCCTAGTAGTAGACTATTAGTCACATGTTTGTGATTTCTAATAGCAAGACTACTTACTGTTAGCATGGCCATTGATAATAGTACTGCTCTTTTGGTAAAACTAAGGGTATTGATTGACACTTATCTTATCGTGATGTATCTTTTATAACCTCGAGATATGTCCCAAATTGAAAATGTCATGCTTTAACATGGCATGGTTTATAATGTTTGGCTCAACAAATTGTTAGCCTTGGAACACGATATAATCGAGGTAAGGCATGTGTTGCCTTGGGAATGGAACAGGTCGGCTATTACCTGTGATGGGTAATGTATGCATACCACCTGTTAATCAAATCTTTGTTGAGAATTATGTGATAATGAAACTCTAGCTAGAGGCAAAGGTCTGATTTACATCGAGGGGGATGAGGACTTTAGCCCAAAATCGTATAAGTCACCTATAAGGATACAACATCCTAGGGACTGGAGATCCCAAGAACTAGGTAAGGGGACCAACGAATTATAGAGTGACTGGTTTTAAAAATGTACTATTTCTTGTCTTATGACATAATGTCCTTCCCTATGGTGTAAGTACATGTTTCTCGTAACGATATTGGAGGTTGAGATTATTTATAATCTCTTAACGAGTTCTATAGCTCATACGGGTGGGATGTGTTAGTTACGAGAGCATCCTTGATAGACTCGCCTATATGAGTGTGGAAGTGGGGCCGCTTCCTATGAGAATTGGGCTAATTCTCTAGAGCACTCACGAAAGCTGGGATAAAGCACAAGGCCGTAATGTGCTGGCTTAAGAAGCTTGGTTTAGAACACCTGGAATGTCATGTGTGTGACGCGATTCTACGTGCCCTTAAGTAGTCATCATTTCAAGGCTGAGCTACTTTGACTCTAAGTGAAGGTTTCAAGGCAGAGCCACCTTCATGATGCATGATATTCCATCTTTGCCCAACCTTGCATTTTTATTGTTATTATTTTATTAAAATAAGTGGGGGATTGTTGGAATATTTTAATAAAATAGTTATTAACAATATTTGGGGTGTTACCAATTATTTATTTCCCTCATTAACTAACATTAAGAGAATACTTATTCCCTCATAATCTAAATTAGCCGTTAGAAATTATGGGTCTCATAAACTAATGTTAAGTCAAAGGCCAAAGATAATAGGTCTCTAGCTCCTATCTGCATACGTATAAACATACTCACGTCCAGGCCCACAACCAATTGCCAGAAGCTCTTCTCCTCTTCCCTGTCCTTTGTATCTGGATATATTTTCACATACAGAACCAATACAGAAGATATAAACATTAGAGGATCTGTCTTAGGAAGATTTCATCTATTCTTTTTTGGAAAATAGAAGAAAGGAAAAGGAAAACTTATGTGTTACATATTGCTAGCTGTTCAATCTTCTTCTTGAAATCTAAAAGTTTTGAAATGGGTCGAAGTTGTGGCTGTTTCTGTCCTTGATGGCCTTTCCTTCACCCTTAACTGATGGCCATAGCGGCAATACATCACAGGGCCTTGAGAGATCTGGTCCAGCGTAGCTTTGCCAATGGCCAAACCTTATCTTGGTTGACACCTCCGGTTATGAACATTAAGTCTATTTTTCTATATCCTAGTAATGCAATATTTTGGGCAAAGAAGGGTGTTATGTGGAGCTTCAACTTCTCTAGTAGTGCAAGCTCAGAGAAGTTACAGCAAATCGCTGGGCTATTGTATCCTGGAGGCGGCGTGCTGTAACCTATTGCATTGGAACATTCCGTTGGGGCGCGAACTGTCTTAAAGAGAGTGACCTAGTCCGCACCTCAATCCAGTGTCAACGTAACTTGTTTCTAAGGTGTTCGAGAAAAATGCTTTGAACCCTTAGTGCACCTCATTTGGTAAGAACAATGTTCTGTTGTTAAAGAGCATTAAGGTATGTTGTATTTCATGCTCACAACTAATGGAGGTACGTGCTCGCAAGTTTTTTTTTTATATTTTATTTCTTTTGTTAGCTGACTAAAATATTGCAGTTGATAGTTAAATATTGCTTCCAACAGGCTCAAAATTTAGTTTTAGGGTAATTGAAAATCAAAGTAATACATGTAGATATAACAAAGGTTAATTAAATGCTAGACGCCATGGTATAATTCTTTGAAGATGTTAGATCAGGTACTATACTCCCTTTATACTTTGCCTAGCTCATAACTTTTGCACCATCCTTAGATGTTTGTATAAATGATTAGTGGAGATTTGATGAATTTGATTATCATCTTTGAAGAATGATGCCTTGACCAGTTTTCACCACTACAATTCTTATCATCTTAAGTTGTGAGCTAATTTATACGAGAAGTTTATACAAGATGTCAAGTATTATGTTCAACGTGTAAATATGCATTAGCACATAAAACTCATAATCTGTTTTTGTTTGTTGGAATTCGAAAAACATAGTAATGTGCTTGCAGTCCAATTAACGTATTTGCATTGTTAGCTGCACGCCAAATTACGACTACATAGTAATGTTGCATACACTTCTGGATGTATTTTAACTTCACCATATGTGAGTTGTATTCTGGCGAGGGCCACATATGCAGTAAAAAAAACTTGTAGTCTTATAAGGTTTAGTAATAACTTCTAAGGAATGAAAGATTTAACCTTGGTTTTGGTCATCGATTAGCAAAGAGGCTTATATGAGAGTTTTCCATATTCGTCAGTTCAGACTAAGACAACCAAGCTACTTAAAAATTAAGCGAATTGTACAAAACATGTAATAGTGATTGAAAACTACTCTCACCTGTAACCAGATTAGGCTTAGCCAAAACTATAGACATTGTATGTCTCAAAAGCTAATAATCCAATACTCAAAGTGGTAAAATATTTTGCCAAAAAAATTTAATCGATAATAAATTCTCCATAGAAATACGGATCAAGATCCCCTGATGTAACCACAGCAGGGGATCCTAATCCTAGAAATACTCATTTCATAATCTAAGCGCCTATTCTGAATTCAGGCAAAAACAAAACACGTCTTTAGAGACAATGTTGATAACTAATAAGCAGCATGCTGGTTGTGTACTTCACAAAAAATTCTTAAGCAATTCCAAAATGTAATTGTCAGTTATCTGAACTTGTTTCCTATATACGCACCTTTAGCAACAAATGGATATAGAGGGGTGTAGGCTCATACGATCCATGAACAACCAAGTTATTGGGATTTTACATGATAGTAACCTACAGCTAATCCAACAGAAGCCGCGACCCCTTTTTTTCTTGATAGTTCAATTACGGAAAATATCCCTTTTAGGATGGGCACACAAATCAAAGAATAAAGTATAAGAAACATAGAGTTCTTGTAATATTAAGAAATTAATTGCCTGTAGTCTAGAAATTGTTGATAAACTATTAAACGATAAAACTCATAACAACCATTTAAACATAATTAACAACTACCTACTCAAGCAACCTTCGGTACAATCTTTAATCCAAGAAAATCAACAATCTATGTTGTATAAAAATAGAACTAAAAGAAACTTTGAAATAACTCTACTATGGTATATGATCACAGCTACCCAATTGGGTTAGGAGTGACAGGATGGACTTGGAAATTCAGATATTTGGTGAGCTATGCAAGGTAGAATTTGGGATAATGAATCAGGAAAGGAAGAATTAGAGTTGTCAAAAGAGCCGGGCGGCCAGTGAGCTAGCCTGACCCAGCCCGTTTTTTGCCCGGGTTGGCCCGGCTCTGTGGTGAACAATAGCGGCCCATTTTTTTAGGGCTTTGGACTTGGGCTTGGACCAGGCAGAAGATTTCTAAAAAAGCCCGGGTCAGGCCAGGCCCGATAAAGCCTAGGTCAGGCCCGCCAAAACGGGCTGGCCTGGTTTGGCCAGGGCTGCGGCCCTTTGTTGACCCGGTTTTGTGGCCCTTTTCTGGCCCTAAAGTGGGCTGGCTCCACAGTTTTTCAAAGAAAATTTCCCTCCCCATTTCAGGAATTTGAGAGGACAAACCACTAAACTTCAAGGCCTGACTTTTTTCCTGCTATTAAAGAGATGAATGTGCATTGTGGCAATGAAGTAAGATATTCATACCTGACAGAGATTAATGAGATGCTCAAATGCATCCTTGATTGTGTTGCAAAAAGCTTCATTCTTAGAAAAGCTTACTTCCTATATTGTGTCAAGAGATGCCTTAAAATCTAAGAGGCTGGATACCATATCTTTGTCCTTCTCTTCATCCATAACAATGCCCTGCCCTGTTTTATGGATATATGAGCTAATGGCCTGCCTTAATGATTCGAGGGCATTAACTCTAGAAAAAAGATAGTTCATCCTCTGAAGATCCTCCATGTGATTTCCATCCATCAGCAACATGAAACCCTATCATGGAAACTGGGAGCATTCAAAAGCAGCACAAAACTATAATAACTCGTACCTTTTCAAGAATTGCGGAAATGTGACGATCAAGAAGCTGCTTTTCTGCAGTTGCTACCAATGGCCTTCTTGTACTCATATCCAGGTACAGTAGGCACCTGTCATAATCTTCATGTAACCTTATCTGCAAGATAGAGCAACACATAAAATCTATAATCAAATTACGAGCTAGATAAGCATTTTCCTTCAGCAAGAAGGTGAAAAGTAATACTAGAAGTTGCTAAAAATCAAAAATAGAAAGGATCAAGCAATGAATGATCCCTTTTATACAGGAAAAGAGGCTGGGACACAAACAAAGCACACCTCGACATGCTTTAAGTAATCTGGAACATATGACTGCTGCATGTATTTTATGCCTTCAGCAGCATAAAATTCAGATGTGCGTTCAAGGAAGGGCTTCTCCAAGCTTTCCGGGTAAATTCCTAATGCAGTGAACATCTTCAGAAGATGGTTAAGGAGAGTCCTATCCACGGCTTCTCCTAATCTGAAAAATTAGGAACAAAGTGCTACAGTTTACAATATGTTGATTAAGAATAATAAATATGTGATGCTTTATGTTCTATTTATTTAGTTTTATGGAAGAAAGGACTTAAGCCCATATTAATTCACGATAGTCACATGCAGGACTCTGGGCATTACTGACACAAGCATAAAAGAAAGATGTGGTACAAGTTGCCAAGAAGACAATTTTCTCCTGTTATCTTCTTTGAAAGGACATGCTTATAAACATAGCGGTGGTGCATAGAAAGAGATGAAATGTAAAAATTAAGAGCTCGGCCAAGCGATTATTGCAATAGCTTGTAACCTAGTTTGGAGACAAAAAGTAAATTGCCAAAATAACAGCTCTTTTGACCATTAACTGTTCAAAGTTCCCTTTCATTTTCCAAAACCTTTGAAGGGAATTTTTGCAGCAAGTGAAACCACATTACGTTTTCTACAAGTGACTACATGAATGTGGCATAATAGTTAAGATTTTGCAGTTATAGCACAAATTCTATACTGTAATCCTTGCCAACTGTTAGCTGACATTTCCTGAGGGAAATTGCAGTAGTGTCATGGTCATGACCGTGATGAGAGTAGCTCAAAAAAGCTTCTAAACCTCATTTTCTTCATGTCTTCAACAACTTTGCACGTCTTCGAAAAGAAGTTGGGAAGAAAAAAAAAAGGCCTGGGCCCGGCCCTAAATGTTGGGCCTAGGGCCATGGCTTGGACTAGGCCTATATATCCTAGAAATCTGGCCTGGCCCATTTTCCACCCCTTTGGCCCCGTCCCCAGCCCGTTTTTATGTGAGGCCCGCTGGGCTCAGGCTGGGCCGCGCCGGCCCAAGCCTAGCCAATTAACATCTCTAGGAAGAATGCTATAAAAACAAATTAGAGGATGCAAAAGTGCTTCGTCTGACTTGTAGACATTAATGGTACTCTTGTATTCTAGTGGAACATCATACATTAAGGTATGGTGGCTCGTACTAAGATCCTTAAATTTAGATTATTACCTAAACAGGTACCAGCCTAAATCTTTACTCCGTTGGCATGCAACTTTAACCTAGTCAATGCATAACTCTTCGAAATCTTTAGAATTAGCTCATTCAAGATGGGGCTTCCACGACTTGCTTCAAGACTCCTCGAGGATCTACACCAAATTGTGGGTTAATTTTACGCTACACCCTGTACTTAGGGGTCAGTTGCACCCAGCACCCTAGGATTTGGTTTATTTATCGATTTGCTAATAAAAGGTTAATGAATTTCTACCGACCTCATAAGGATGAGCTATTTAACGCGTATAATCCAGAGGAAAGAATCATTTGTGTTCATGCAACCATTGAAAGCATGGTAGCTGATCCCATAGAAGCATTTTTTTGTGATGGACGAAGGATAGTAATCCTGAAGTGATTTAAAGTATCCATAGAACCCTCTAAACAGGGTCAGGATCAGGTAATCAAACTCTATGACAGTTCAACAGCCAAAGAAAAGAAGAACCTGATCTGCCTAGCCAAACTTTTGAGCTGTATAAGAAGGTGCGGGATCACATGATAGCCATGATTGAAATGGACACAATGGCCAGTGAAAAATGACAGAGCCAAGTGGGAAAGAGAATAAAGATGTCTGCCACAACAAAAGAAAGAAGACCCTACAAAAAATAATAGAGGATTTTTACTATTGAAGAATCCTATGTGCCTGATCCTTTCATCTATAAAAAGGGTCGAAGTAAGAGTTATAAGGCAGAGGAAGTTTGAGAGAGTGTGAAGTGTGTAAGAGTGTGAAGTGTGCTAAGAATTAGTGTGTGCAACAATAGAAGGAACCATTCTTTTCTATTGCTCTTATGTAATATTTCCTTTCTAGTACAAATAAAATAAGTATTGATTTTAGTACAAAATTTTCTACTGCTCTTTTCAAACCATTATCCAATTCCGAGGAACGTAAGGCATCGAGCTATGTGTCCACTTGGTGAAAAACTTGGATATCGAAAAGTAACCGAACAAGCATGGCAGGAATACATTCAAGGACTAAGAACAGTATCTCTGTAAGTAGCATTATATCCAAAAATAACTTTATGATTTGTATTGTATGTGACCAAGTACTAAGGTACATAAAATAACATTTTTCTAAAGTTTTGGGGCTAAATTACAAATACCTTAAAATATTAGGGTTATCTAGCACTATTGAGGGAGAATATTTAATCTGGACCGTCCATAAATCACGAATAGACGGCAGATCACGTTAGCAAGTAAAATAAATTAGATGCGCAGGCAGTGGATCACAACCCATATATATATAGGGAGTCGATTCATTGGTCGCGCTAGCAATTTGGGTTAAGTTGTCAGCATAATCTGGGTGTCCACGGGCGATCTGTGGACGGTCCAGATATTTTTTTTATGCTTTTTTTAAGTCCGTCGGCTACATAATGTAACTGACATTTTTTTTTACAAAATTGCCCCTCTTTGGTCTGTGCATGTTGATTATGAATGTTCATCCGCTACATTATGTAACGAATTATCCAAATCAAAAACCAAACTGAAAACAAACAATCTGAAACCAAACTGAAAATAATCTGTTCAAAATCATATTGATTGGCATTCATTCAAAATCCCATAAACCAAATTCAATCTGTTATGTAGTGGATGATCCAATAACCATACAATCCCACAAACCAAATTCAATATGTTCGACTGGCATTCGTTCAAAATCATACCGAGACTAAACCAAACTGAAAACAATTTGAAGCCACCCGATATGAGATGATTAAAAAAGAAAAAAAAATCTGAAACCAACAAAAATCCAAAATCTAAAACGCAGAGGCTACGGCTACAGAGATGTTGGCCCCTATGCAGATCTAGCAGCAATGTGGCGATGGCGGTGACGCCGGCGGCAAGAAGCTCTTTGAAGAGGTCACTGATTGCGGCAATGTTGGCCCTGCGCAGATCTAACAGCATTAGAGGCGATGACGCCGAGGCTATGGCGGCGGCAATGCCAAGGCTATGGATGCAATGCCAAGGTGCTAGCGATGATGATAGATCTGGGGTTGCAGAGACGAAGGTCGAGAGTTCACAGAGAAATGAATAGAGAGAGAGAGAGAGAATGGGTTTCTTTTTCTAGAGAGAGAGAAGTGAGAATGGACGTGGTCAATTTCCAAAATATTGTCCGCTACATAATGTAACAGACAATATATATTGAAGGGTATATTCGTAAAAAAAATCGTCTGCTACATTATGTAGAGGACGATTTTTAAAAAAGAGCAAAAAAAAGATCTACAACGTCCACAGATTGGGCGTGGACAGTCAGATCGCGCTAGCAACTTAACCTAAATTGTCAACGTGAGCAATGGATATATATACTAGTAAGAATCACGTGCTTTGCACGTTATGTAGTGAGTCGTGAGAAGAATGTTATAAACCTCAGTGAAAAGTACAATTAAAATTAATCAATATGATTTTACAGTGAAACCACAATAAGTAAATCAGTTTGTTAACTACTGATCAAATATTCGAAAATATACAAAGTTTATTGCACAAAATATAGTTTTACTTTCAAACCCGAAAAATGTATACTACCAAATAAATGTGTAAAGTTAATATGAGATAGTGGTAATGAGCGAAATAATTTCAATATTGCTAAAAAATCTAAGTTTTTCACATTATATACATATTCATTAGATTAATAATATAAATACAAACCCAAAAAGCTCATAAAGAATAATTTATAATCCAGATCTTTATCGGATAATAAGACTTGTAGCGATGGTTATTAGGGTCAAAATATACCCTGCATTTTATTTATTTTTGATAATGATTTGGTCTATTACTTCCTTTGTCCTAAAAAAAATAATCAGAGTGCCCTTTACTATTTAATTCTTATGATTCCAAATTCGAAGTTGCGATTAGATTTATTATATTTCTTAATTATACTTTTTTTTCTTACTTTTCAATAAAAAATCTATAATATAGTATAAATTTCTCTTGACAGTGTACTCTAAAGCTCTCCTTTATTCTTGTATGACCTTGTTCATCTTAGTAGTACAATAAGGACTTTTTATTTTTAATGAACTAAGTAATTTCAATAATGTTCACAAACTTATATTTTTTACCCTATATTTTTACATATGAATTATAGGTTTAATATAAATACAAACTGAACAAAAGTTTATCAAGAATAATTTATAACTTAGATATCATTCATCAAATGAAGACCTATATCATTAAAATAAAAAGGAAAAAAAATATTACTTATGGCATAAAGTTTTGAGAGTTAAGAAAATTATAGGGTTAATTGCACCCGTGACCTTAAGGTTCGGGTAAATTAAACGTCTGTACATTAGGCAGAACAAATAGCACTTATGTCCGTTGACCAAACGAAAATACTGAAAGATGAAAAGACCAAAATGCCCATCACCTAGGAATGCAGTTCTTTAGATGTCAGTCCTCGTCTCTTCATCTCACCATACAACCCCACCACCACCACAACCATCATCTCTTTACACTTTTTCAGCTTCAACATTAACACAAACAACACACACACATGCACTCCCACCCACGCCCCTACAACTAGCCACAATCGTATCTCATCATCATTTTGTTCTTCAGTTTTCTCACCTTTCTTCGGCCTTCTCACACCAATCATTTGTCACAGCTTTCTCACTCTAATCACTTGCAATTCAACGAACCAAATGAACAAAAGTGAAATTTTGAATTTGGGGTTTAAAATCTGGAAAAAGATGTATAAGTTTTTTGTTTGCATCAAACTATTATCCAACACCATTGTAGCCACCGCCATAAACCACGACAAGAGCAAGCTTTCACCACCACTAATCAACCAACCACTGCGTCCAATTAGTCCACCACCTATCCAATTCACCCATCGCTACCAAACGGCACACCTATATAACTCTGATACGAATATAGGATTATGTACTTGTCACAAACTCAACTTATAATTAGGAGCAAAATTGTATGATCTAACGATTCTTATGCATTTAAAATTTGTAAAGTTCTACTTTTACGATAGCTTTTTTAGACCAATATGTCCGTAATTGAAATTTAGAAGTAAACTTTAGTTATATGAGAGTTTTAACGTACGAATATGTTTGTATTGAAATATATATACATGCATAATATTAAATTTGTAGCATATACATCTATATACAAATATGTAACAAAAAATTAAAAAAAAGATTGGGTTTCTGACAAAATATCCAATTTAATTTATGTAGATTATGTTTATTCTGAAAGGCTATAGACAACACTATTCTCTGCAAGTTATTTTTATTAATTAAAATTGATAGAATAGATATAATAGCTCTCAGGTATTTGACTTTAATCAAAGAACATGCATGAGTTCAAGTGTAATTTTATAGATTCTCTTAGGATTTTTTCACTGAAAGACAAAAAAAACTTTGGCCATGACTTAAGGATAGATTCATAAGTATTATTTTAAGGAACAATGCTTGATAACAACACTATAATTCAAAATGGGTATTTGATGAAAAAAAAGTTTCAAGTAAAAAACACCCCCAATTAATACTAATTTTGTATGAAGACTTTAGTTTAAAAAGGGTATTTTCAGAGAAAACAAAAAAAATTAGTCATTTAACTCCAATCAGAATTACATATGGATATAAAAAATCCTAGAAGACTCTAGATTTACAATAGCTTCCTTATACCAATGTTTTAATACTCAAAATCTAGAATTAAACTTTAGGTTTATGATAGTTTCAATGTACTAATATGTTTATATTGAAATCTATATGCATGCGAAATAATTCAAATCTGTAGCATATGCATCAACATAAAAATATAAAATTAAAAATTAAAAAGAATTGAGTTTCTGACAAAGTATTCAATTTAATTTAGATATATTACATTTCTAGAAAAATGTTATAGAAAACTTTATTCTCTGCAAGTTATTTTCTTTAATCAAATATGTAACACACGCGCTCCCTCCCCCACCCTCATCCCTTCACAACCGGCCACAACCACAGCCCACCATCATCGTGTTGTTTAACTTTCTCACCTCTCTCACCCCCAATCAACTGTCACAGCTTTCTCACTCCAATCACTTGCAACAAACCATCACGATTCAACAAACCAAATGAACAAAAATAAATTTTGAATTTGGGGTGCAAAATCTGGAAGATGTAAAAAAAATTTGTTTGCATCAAACTGCTACCCAACACCACGGCAGCCATCGCCATTAACCACCATCATAGCAGCTTTTTCCACTACTAATCAGCCTACCACTGCGTCCAATCAGCCCACCACCTGTCCAATTCACCTATCGTCACCAGATGGCCCACCACCGCCTCAAATCGACCGCTCGCAAACCACAATCGTCATCAATAAGCCTTTTACGACCCACCACACCTCTAATTAAGACACCTACACATACTCAACTAATGTTATAGATTTATGATTTATTTGGCGGCTTTGAAATTTTCATGTTTGTACTACTGTCGAGGATGTTTGTGGCAGTGGAGGCGGGCAGACGGGTTGGGATAATGTGGAGGCTGACGTTTGTCGATGTCGGGATGAGACGGTGGAACTGAGCCAATTTGCTAACTTTCAGGCTGAGTACTTGTCGAGGAAGGTGCGGCGACGGGGTAGGGCGAGAATTTGGTTTGGAACCTTAATTTGAAAATTTAGAATTTATAAATTTTTATATTATATATACAGTGTAGATACAAAATGTGGGCAATATTGACATTTAAAAAATATGTATTGATGACATAAGTAAAAATGTATTTTCTTTAACGGATTAGTACGGCTTTACCTTTTGAAACTTAGGATCACTGATAGTATTTCACCATAACTTCAGGGACATGGTTTATTTTGATGTTGGTAATTTTAAAGGTTATTTTTTGATAGGGTTTTCTTTAAAGGTGAATCAGAGTCTTAGCATTGTATTTATAAAAGTGTGCTAGATCCACTTCCACATTTTTGTCATTTAAAGATGCATTAGTGAACTTTTAACTTCTTTGACAGCAAATTTTTTATATCTAGCAAAAAATATTGTAATTTAGTCTTACCTTCTTAAAAGTAAAAAAATACACTTAATTTTTATAGACCTTTTTTATTTCTAAAAATGGAATTTTTAATGAAAAATATTTAGTCATTTTAATCCTTTGAGATTATTTTATACGCTAGAACCAGATCCTTGCCCGTCTTTGTTGTATTCATAGTCTTTTGTCACTAAAAGATATATAAGTGAACCTCTTTATTGTCAAAATGCTTAAAGTTAATAAAAACGATAATAATTTAAGCATCACCTTTTAAAAAGTTAAAATATTTAGAAAACTCTTAAACTTGAAAAGAATAGTTTAAGAAAAAAATATTTAATTATTTAACCCCAGTGTATCAAAACTTGAGAGTTTTCAAGCTAAAAAAAAATTAGTAATCAAATTGGAATTTTTAACAATTGAGTTTTATCTAGTCATATCACTTATAAGAGTGAGATATATGAATACAATAGCTATATGAAAATATGTTATCATGTAAATATATGAAATCTCTGGATACAGTGGATCATAAAAAGACAATAATCATATGAAGGATATTCTGTCATGTAAATAAGGGTATTCAAATAACTCTAATACGAATATAAAATTATGTACTTGTCACGAACTCAAGTTATAATTAGGGGCAGAGTTGTATGATCTAGCAATTTTTATGCATTTAAATTTCTAATGCTCCAGTTTTATAATAGCTTTCTTACACGAATATGTCCATAATTGAAAGCTAGATTTAAACTTCAATTATATGATAGTTTGAACGTACGAATATATTTGTATTAAAATATATACATGAATAATTATTAAAATTTATAGCATACACATCAACATATATACAAATATGTAATAAAAAATTAAAAATGATAAGAGTTTTTGACAAAATATTCAATTCAATTTTGGTAGATTATGTTTATTCTTAAGCGCTATAGAAAACGTTGTTCTCTGTAAGATATTTTCAATAATCAAAATTGATGGAGAAAATATAGTAACTCTATAGTATTCAACTTTCATGTGAATAGAACCGGTAGTTTTTGATAAAAAAAAAATCGGTACTTAAAGAACATGCAGGAGTTCAGGGGTAATTTTTATAGATTCTTTTCTTTTTTTACTAAGAGACAAAATAACTTTTTACTTTAACTAAAGCATATATTTCTATAAGGATATTGTAGAAAAAGATGCTTAATATCCTAAGAAAAGTCAAATGCACCCTTATTTTTTCAACAACACTCTAATTCAAAATGGATATTTGATGAAAAAAAATTAAGTAAAAAACACTCCAAATCAACACTAATTTTGTATAAACACTTAAGTTAAAAAAGGACAGCTTAAGGGGGAAAAAAGGATTATCGATTGAACTTCAGTCAGGATTACATATGCATTTTGAAAATCCTAAAAAAGTTCAGTTTTACGATAGCTTCCTTATACCAATATGTTCATACTCAAAATCTATAATTAAACTTTACGTTTATGATAGTTTCAATGTATTAATATATATGTATTGAAATCTATATATATATGAAAAAAAATTAAATCTATAGCATACACATCAACATACAAAAATAAAATTAAAAATTAAAAAAGATTGAGTTTCTAACAAAATATTCAATTTAGTTCAAGTATATTAATTATATTTCTCGAAAAAGACTATAGAAAACTTTGATTTCTGCAAGTTATTTTCTTTAATTAAATATGATGGAGAAGATATAATAACTCTAATGTAGTTTATTTTTAACGTGAATAGAGGTGGTAATGTTTGATAGAAAAATTTTCACTAATTAGAGCATGCAAGAGTTCAAAGGTGATTTTATGAAATTTTCATAGAGTTTCTTCTTTTTTTTTTCCTTGCAATAAAAGTCAAAACAATCATTTACTCTAATGAAAGCATATATTACAATAAAGATATTTTAACGAAAGAGGCTTGATATTATATAAGTAGTCAAAAACACCCTTATTTTGATTCGCACTATCGTTGATATAGGTATTTAATGAAAAAAAAAGTTTTAAGCCAAAAGTCAAAACAATTATTAACTCTAACTTAAACATATATCTCAATAAAGATATTTTAAAGAAATAGACTTGATATCCTATAAGAACACTATCACTTTTAAATAGCACTCTAATTTAAAAAGGACATTTAATAGAGAAATATGTTATAAGTCAAAAACACTCTTACTAACCCTTAACCTTTTATGGGAATATCAATTAAAAAATGGTACTTTAAGGAAAAAAAATGATTAGACATTTAAGCCCATAGGTCGGATATATATATATATATATATATATATATGGGTACAGAAAGACTAATCCAATCTTTTAATTCAACAAGAAGTACCACCAGTGTGATAGAATGCGATTCCGAGTGATAAGACTCATCATGATAAAAGGAACCAAATCTAGCATATGGGGAAGTTGCTTCTTGGAAAAGCCTTTTCGCCGCCAACCCTTTATTTGACGGGCAAGAATCAATTCCGGAAAAAGAATTCACCCAATTGGGACATCCAACACAGCCTTAGTATGGACAGCCAATATAACAGATAAATGAACGCGAAAAGTAAACGGAAACATTTTTTATGAAGAGGGTAGAAGATATCGGCTGTCAAAATTAGATACTTGAGAGATCATCTACATGCTGCTTCTAACTCCTCACTGAATTAATTTTTACAATCAATAGAATGTCTTCCACCTTCAGTTAACAATCAGATAAGTGCTTCCTTAGAGACTTTCAGGCATATGACGCAAACACTATATGCTCTTCCATAAATAAAGGAAAAGGAAATAGAAAAGTAAAGAAGCTTCAATGCAGACGAATCCTAATCTAGGTCAATCAATGCCATCATGAAGCGCTCGATTCAGTTAATACATCAGTACAACTTTGGACCATATTTGGAATCCACTTTGGAGAAGATTGGCATTCCATTCAGTTTGCACTAACGTGAACCACCAAATCCAGACCAACGGCTTCTTTCTCTTCTGGTTCCGATCTTGATTCCCCATTTTGGGATGATATACTAGTATTGGCTCCCGATGAATTATGGGTTACGGTTCTACCAGAAGGCATATCATGATCGTGCTTTCCCTCGTAAGTGGTAATAACCACTTTCAGATCATGCGATGCCCTTTCCACATGTTTTTTAACGGGGCAACCAGCACTCGAGCATCTATAATAACTCCTGCATAATATGTGCATAAAGTCTGTCACTCAAGTTTACTCAAAATATGTAGAAGGCAATACTAAGAGGTGTCCAAGGGAATTAGTAAACTCTTGTGAGTCTTTAAGTGAGGTACAATGAGCAAATTGCTTAAGTACTAGTTTACATGTAAGCAGCAATGTGGTATAGCGGCAACACATAGCTCTTGAGGAATAAGTGGAGAGGTGCGTAGAAAGGGGGCGGAATGGTGCTTTTGCCTAGGCAAAAAGTTGCATAACTGAGCTTCAGAAATACCATTATCAGACAACAGAATCTTTAGGTCATGGTTTTAGCACGTATATATATCCTTACAGATATCAACAATATGCAAAGTTTCGGCGTTGGGAATACCTACAAATCTCTCTATAAACATTTGAAGCTTTCTCTTTATGGAGATACCAAAAAAAAGAACATGAGATTCTCTCTTCACTTCTCAAGTAAAATACTTGACCTTAGTTTTGTTGACACTTGTAGTGCCTTGCAATGACAACTTTAGAACCTTCAGCACCAATAGTGGTGTTCAGGTGAATTTCTTGGATCATTCGTATTTAAGTGGGAGAACAGGTCTGAAAAGATTTTCAACCCTAAATTTCATATTTACAAGGAGCCTAGGCGTTAACAATAACAAAGTTTCAACACAGGGAAGAAAATTGAGAAGTCAAGCTAATTATGTTTTTGAGTATTTTCTTCAATTGTCAATAGATCGATTAATCCCAAAGGTACAACTAGGGTAATATAAAAGTCCCCAGAAGACTTGAAAGACACCTTAGAACCTTCTAAAATTCTACCTAAGGACTTAATTTTGACAAACAAGGCAGCAATCCTTCTAGAACAAGAAAATAAAATCACCTAAAGCTAAATCCCTAATTTTACATTTAAATTACGTAGGCACGAACTTATGGAAACTCCTATATTTTTCTTGTCCCCCATCAGGTTTTTTTCATAGTTAAAACTGAGCCAACCAAAGTTGAAATGTCAAAATTGTTGATGCACTTGAAGGCCACATAGAATCAAGATGAAGTCAAATCTAAAATGAGAGAAGATGACAAGAAAACAATGAGCCAAAACAAAAGTTCCCTCAAGCTTAGAACTTAACAAAGCCCAAGTCCCATAGTAGTTCGGTCAGCTAATGAAACCAGCCAAGTAGGAACGTGCCGATATTCACTTGACTGCAAAAGCCAAAAGTTGGTTCGAGAGTTGAGGCTGACATCGTTAGTCCAAACCAGAGAAGACAACCTTGATCTAGCAAAATTCACCAATTTTTCCAATCAACTGCCCGTAGTTGAGTGGTTGTATTATGTACCTAATGTTTAACTAGACTACTGACACGAGACATGTGCATTGCGGCTTGCAAATCTAGTCTGTCTGTAGCCGAATCAGGTACAAGTCATCTGACGCAGTACCCTCTACGTGCAATTTTATTTGCAACTTAAATGGTCAGCAACACACTAAACTAGGGTGAAGTACTACTGAAATCTGTTGCAATATCAGCAAAGCACTTGCCCATTATGTGCTAAGTTTCTTGATACAGTGGAAAGCTGGTAAACCATTTGCGAGTACCTATATATAATCAAAGCAAAGATTGAAGGATTTGCAAAACTTTTTCCTTTCCCCTTGCTAAGCAATGACAATAAGACATTTTGATGCAAATCTCTATCCATGACCATGCAATAGCTCATTCCAATTATTATCGGTAATGCTGCAGCTCTAAAACTTAAATAAAAAATACCATTTCTACGCGAGAATCACTATGAGCCAGAGAAAATAATGCAATTACCAAATTCAAAATAACACTATCTCAGCACACGCGTATTAAAATTAATACGTACCTTGGATTAGGATTGCCTTTCACTAATTTTTGCCCGTATTTGCGCCAACGGTAGCCGTCACTTACTAAATCAACCCCACTAATAGTCTGAACAACAATTCGTGGTTCACCGCTTGTCCTGATCAACATACTATCATCGATGCTAGAAATGTCTGTCTTCCTGTTGAAAAAGTTATTAAGCTTGTGAACGGGGGATTAAAATACCACAATGTCCAGACACAGTAAGATATGAATAGCCAGTGACTTGACATACTGTCTCTTTGAGTCCGGATCACCGTCTTTATTGACCTCGTTTCTAATCATAGTTGAGTGTGAAGCTTTAGCAGGCACAGATTCATCAGGTGCTGCAACATTCGAGGGCTGAGGGGTCTCTGTTGGCTCGGGAGGATTAGATGTTTCACCACGCACTTTGGATGAGTCATCTTCACATAAGAGGTCACAAACAAATCATCAAATTTACTGGTTTTAATTTATTAACAAAAGCAGAAACCAGCAATCAAGTCAATCACTTACCTTCAGGCACAGGCAAAGAAGCCTCATCTGGCCTTCTTGCTTGAATAGGCACAACATAGCTTGCGGCTATCTGGGGACTATGCTGAGGTTGAGGGTGTTCATGCTTCCTTAGGTAATTAATATCTGTAATGTGCCCATCATGTGATCGTTCGACTTGCTTTTTCACTGGGCAGTTAGGAAACGTGCATTTGTAATAGCTCCGAATATATTCATTTCCTCGAACTAGCTTCTGCCCATATTTTCGCCAGTTATATCCATCTTCTGATGCTTTGTCAGGTGTTCTAGGAGTTTTTCCTTCTTGTAAAGTATGGCCTCCAATATCGGGGTTCCGTCTCTGTGGTAATTTTTCCAGCACTTTCTCAGGTCTTCTGGAGAGACTGAATGTTTCTTGACCAGATCGTGATGCAAGTCCATGTCTTTGCTGCAAAATATCTGGCACCCTCTCGGGTTTTATGGAAACAGTCGTTGCTTGATTGAGCTCTGACGCACAGCTCCCAGAATCCGGGCTGGGTCTCTGCTGCAGATTATTTAACTTTTTCTCAGGTATCAAAGAGAGAGAGCTTCTGTCTTGTCTGGATTCTGATGTGTGGATCCCTTTATCAGGGCTCTGCCTCTGATGCAAAATTTTCAGTTCCTTCTTGATAGGAATCACTCCATCAGGGTTCTGCTGCAAACTATCTAACTCTTTCGTAGGTATTACAGACAAAGAGCTCTGCTGTCCTTCATGCAAATTAACAAAATCCTTCTTAGGCATTACAGTGCAGGGTAGTGCTTCTTGATTGGATTGTGTGCAAGGGCTTTTTTCTTGATTGAGTTGTGGAGCATGCATTCCTCTATCAGGGCTCTGCTGTAAACTATCCAATTCTTTCTTAGGTATTACAGACAGAGAGCTACCTTCTTCGTTAGATCGCGATGCATGCATCTCACTATCGGAACTCTGTATCGGATGGAGATTGTTCGACACCTTCCCAGGCATCATAGGAACTACACTACCTTCTTGACTGGATTGTGATGCAAGGGTCTCCGTGTGAGGGCACTGTCTCTCCTGCAGTTCATCCAACCCTTTCTCAGGTGACACAGACAGAGAGCTTCCTTTCACGCTCACTGCTGATTCATCGATACTTGGATCAGATTCTCCTATCTGCTGTAATTTATCAACAGGACTTTCGTCCAGCACACCCCCCCTTGAGGTAACCATGTGAGCTCAAAGTATTCGGGCAGTAAGAGATGAAATTAATTCACTGAGGGCACCACTATCCCCACACGTTAAACTCCTAGTAAAGAGGTACATTTAGGTGATTCAGCAACTAACATCAATTTTTCGCAAATGCCAAATTAATATTTGTGCAGAAACCTAAGGAAACGAACAGAAGTAAGTACAGATTTGAGAGTTCTTTGGAATAGATATAATTTAGTTCATGAGACAATATGAATATGGAATGCAATTAAATACGAAATACAGATATTTTTTAAGAGATGGTTACTCCTAACCTATGTTACATGACTCTTTCAAATGCTCAAAGTACCCGTGTCGGACACTCGATACATGGACATGGGTATAAGACCTGTCTCCAACACATTTCATAGGAAATGCCACTATGGACACTATCACATGGCATTTCTTTTTATTTGTTATTAATTTGAGATGAGAAAAGTTCTCTAAAGAAACCATGTGGTCACATAAATTAGATGAAATGTGTGGCATTTAAAGTGCAGAAATATATAGGAGTGATTTAAGTGTCCGTGTCTTGTGTTTTAAAAATTAGATGAACCCAACAGTTGGACACGTATCTGAGCCGGACACTCGTACCGAGTCCGTGTAAAATAGCTCCTAAACAGACAGAAATTTTAATCCGCAAGCCCAAAATAATGCACAAATGAACGAACCATCACCTACCTAGAGACTTGTATTCTTAAACTTTTCAAAAACTTAATCAGATACATTTTTAATAAGTAGAGGAAACAACCATTTTAAGTTCAAGGATACACATAAATACCTCAATGAGACATACAAAAGAATATTATTGATATTGCCGATGGAATTTATCATCCTTCATCTAAACCGTCTTGTGCCAAGACTTTTGAATCCCATTTTTCAGTTCCCAAGCGCCAACTATCGCAATTTCAAGAAAATGAAAGCACAATCTCGTTTATCGATTGTGTTTTCAACATGAACTCTTAACCATCAAGGAAACCACCAAAGCAGCCAGGTGGGACCCATTCTTTATTTTCAAAAAGGTAAATGGATATTTCCCCTAACATCAAAAAAAATGTTTCATCATATCGTTTGACTAAGACTCGAAAGACACGATGTTTGGGCCACGGCTCACAGGGTTACATAGTTTTACGAGTCTAGAACATACAGCTGAAACAGTAGAATCTAAATATGCTTCGGTGGACGACATATAAACGAGCCTAAAAACCACCTGACCTTCCATGAAACCGGGAAAAAAGAAAGAAAGGAAGTGGTCCAAGAGCTAATAAAATCAGACATTAGTGAACCTTCGTCAGGATTTACTGAACAAAATCTTTAGCCCTTGGGAGGAGGAAAGAGAGATTGCTACAAGATAGGCCGTGCTCGCCCCAATCGCAAACAGCCTAATCCTAGTTCTACTGGAACTGTCAATGCCCAAAAAGTTTGCATTCATGTATGGATGTCTTGCTGTTATATGCCAGTCCCAGTAGAACTAGGATTAGTCTAGTAAGTTGATTAATTGAGAATGTATTAAGGTTGATGATGACCTAGAGACTACCTGATCATACAGAAGGGGTTAGGAAGTACAAGATTCAGTTCCCGACTGTTGTGCTTATGTCCATGTTATCCCCATGTCTGGAGAGCTAAGACACCCCCTGACGCATGTTTTTTAGATAGTCCCTCCAGGATAAAAAAAGAAAAGTGAAGACCCAAAATATGCCTCTAGCAACCTTGGGAGTCGGACTTTATTCCTTTTAGTGGGAGAGAAAAATTCCAAAGATACTTTTATAAGAGCTCAAAACTTTTGAGCTGATAATGTCTTACTGATGCAAGAGGTGGTCAAGAATCATCATAAATCTGGTGGATTGCCAAGATGTGTAGTGAAAGTTGACATCCAAAAATCCTATGACTCAGTAGGATGGGAGTTTTTGAAGGCAGTGATGGAAGTTACGAAATTTTCAACTAAGTTTGTTGATTGGGTGATGCAATGTGTTACCACTGCAAGGTACTTAATCAGTATGAATGGGTGTCTGGATGGGTATTTTGCTGGTGCCAGGGGGCTAAGGCAAGGTGATCCTATGTCACCATACCTATTCCTCTTGGTTATGGAAGCTTTCTCAGGACTTGTTGATTCTTATGCTGCCCAATCTGAATTCTCCGTTCACCCAAAATGCAAGGAGCTTCAAATCAATCACCTTTGTTTTGCTTGATTCTTATGTGATAGGCAAGGTGATCCTATGTCACCATACCTATTCCTCTTGGTTATGGAAGCTTTCTAAGGACTTGTTGATTCTTAAGCTGCTCAATCTGAATTCACCTTTCACCCAAAATGCAAGGAGCTCCAAATCAATCACCTTTGTTTTGCTGATAATTTGTTCCTGCTGGCAAAGGCAGACCAAGCTACAATCAGGCTGCTTAAGCATGCTTTAATGAATTTGAACACTTATCAGGTCCTTCCCCTAACTTGAGCAAAAGTTCTATATTTTTAGCTGGGGTAGATGAAGAGAATGTTGAGAACTTGGTGAACATAATAGGCATTCCTGTGGGACTTTCCTTGTTACTTACTTGGGAGTACCTCTAATATCTATAATGTTACAGTTCAATGATTGCAAAATTCTTATTGAAAAATTGACAAGGAAAATCTCTAGTTGGACAACAAGATACTTGTCTTATGCTGGAAGAGTGCAATTAGCAGTGTCTGTACTGCTTAGATGCAAGTATACTGGTGTACTCTCTTCATCTTGCCTAAGAAGATTATTAAACAAGTGGAAAGTAAGATTAGATCCTTCATTTGGCGTGCTAAGGACCAGAGGTGCACTGGGGCTAAAGTCGCATGGAAGGACTCATAACTTACCTAAAAAAGAAGGTGGTCTTGGAGTTAAAGGACTGGAGGAGTGGAACAGGGATGCTATCTGCAAACATTTATGGGATCTAGCACACAAAAAAGATTCTCTTTGGCTGAAATGGTGCCATATGTATATCATTAAAGAGAAGCACCTATGGACTTTTAAGCCTCCTGGGAGTCTCTCTTGGACTTGGTGTAAGATACTGAAGATCAGGGACCAATTCTCCAAAATTTTCAAATATAAGATTGGTGATGGAAATATGACTTGGCCATGGCTGGATAACTGGATGCCTGATGGCAGTTTAATAGCAAAGTATGACAGAATCATTTATGATTCAGGATTGGAAACAACAGCAAAGGTATGTGAGATAATTCAAGGCAATGCATGGAGACTGCCACTAATCAGATCACAAGTCTTAAGGGTCAATGATGGAATTCAGGCAATGCCTAGACCTAATATTGGGGAACCTGACAGTGTTATGTGGTCTTTGCATGCTAGTGGACAGTTCAGCATTCAAACAGCTTGGAATGGTATAAGAACAAGATCTGCTATAGTGCCTTGGGGAAATCTAATTTGGTTTCCTGGGAATATTCCTAGATGTGCATTGATCTTGTGGCTGGATTGTAAGGGAGGACTGAGAACCCGAACCAAGTTGTAAGTCTGGAATATTATTCAAGATGACAAGTGTGTTTTATGCTCTCTAGAGCCTGAGACTTTGGATCATATGTTATTCCAATGTCCCTATGCTCAAGAGCTTTGGAGGCTTGTGTTAGAAAAGATCCAAGTGGAACTGCATTTACACTCATGGAGTCAAATGTTGCAAGAAGCATCCAGAAAGTTTAGAGGAAAGATCAGAGCAAAGTTGAGGAAATTGACTTTTGCAGCTACAATTTATGGACACTGGCTGGAAAGGAACACCAGGATTTTTTATCAGAAAATGACTAGTATTATCATACAATGGATAAGGTATAGAGTCGGGTGCTTGCTACCACTGAAAATAAAGAGATCATGGGGGGTCAGTGAGCAGCTGATGATGATTCCGCATTAGGATGGAATGATAAATTTTAGACATTATATATAAGCTCGCCTACACTGTTGTAAAAGTGATTGGTAGGTTGTTGAGATTACAATTTGTAAATAACTTTTG
This sequence comes from Escallonia herrerae, assembly GCA_033070095.1. NCBI lineage: Eukaryota > Viridiplantae > Streptophyta > Magnoliopsida > Escalloniales > Escalloniaceae > Escallonia > Escallonia herrerae. Next base: position 256,569 of record JAVXUP010000285.1, read on the forward strand.
GTGATCAATATAAATAAAGACTTGTTACCCAAAAAAACAAAACTCAGCAAGAGTAGGCCCAATTTACTCTTAGATTGCATATCAAAAGCTGCATTAGCCCTATTTATTACTAAATTATTTTGGAATGTCTTTACTTGGAACTTTTGAATTTTGGCTTCTGAAGGTCCAAGAAAACTCGACGTCGAAACAGACATTACTAAAAAGCTAACAGGGCAAGAACCTTGACCATGCATCCATGAGACAGAGATCTTGAAACTCTGAGTTGGACGCTTGGACTGACCATTTGGAAGCAACAACAATTAATAAGAAGTGCGTCTTTCCGTATAGCCATCAAATGAATCAATGTCTTGGATTCTTTTCCTAATATGTTGGAACAGGTGTCTGGGATTATGGGCAAATCAAGGATACATAGACCATCTTGGAAGAACTTAGTGATTTCTCCTTTATCCCTTTCCTTGACTTTGGCTTGCATTTCCAACAATTTTACTATATCTCCCATACTATCAGTCTATCACGTCTTGTTCCATTTGTAGAAACTTATCGCGTCTTGTTTCCTCAACATCAACATATTGATGATCCATACCGGCAGCTCTGCTAGGATAAGACACTGTAGAAGGGTGACCCCAATTCCACCCTACAGTTGCCAAGTAGCATGAGGTTGCGGATTTTGAGGAGGTTTGGCTAGGCGGGGTATGAACAGTATCAGCTAGTGGGTCTGGGTCAATACCGGTGTTTCCTACAGCTGTAGTGTACATACCAGGGCCATCACTTGCAGGCCCAACACCCTCCTGACCCCTCCGTTATTACACACTGGCTATGGGACATTGAGAATATCACCCAGGTCTCCGCATATTGGGTTTTTGCATATGTGGCAAGGCAGCATATGCAGTGGCTTTCCCAGAAGCACTCCTATATCCTCATATTTGCCCCTTTTAGAAGACCGTCTGCTCTACCTCTACCTCATCTCTCTCTCCTCTTTCCTGTCCATGCCAACTCTCTCTCTCTCCCCATAAAGCCATGGGGCCTGCTCTATCTCTATTCCATCTCTCCCCTTATTCCTCTCCTCTTTCCTCCATGCCAACTTCCTCAGGTTCCCTCCCATCTGAAGTTAATACATGCACGTATATCTAGCACTTGAGGGAGCGGTAAACTACAGTGTATCCCATCTCGGTACCATCTAAGGCTTTCCACGTGTAACCACACAACAGCTCATAGATAAGCACCTCAAAAACCTTTGACCCAATTCTTAGGTCCTTCAATTTGAAGTCTGCAAGATACTTTGGCAAAGGGCGATAAAGGGGGTTAATATGATCAACGATGTCGCTTATGATAAAATAGTGGAGAACCACAAAAAATAAAGATTAGATGAGATGATCCACGATGGAGGAGGTCCTATGCAATGAACTTACGAGGATCGTGCAAGAACAGTGATGAAAATGTAGTGAAGTCCTAGATGGTTGTCAGTTGTACGCACGGAAAGAAGCTGACGTCAGAAGCTATGGGGAAAGATGACAGTGGTTGGGATTTTGATTCAATTTGGAAAGAATCAAATTCTTGTGCCAACAATTGTTGATCAGTTCGAAGGCAATCTACAAGATTGAATGCAGAGGCTTCTCAAGGTCTAGATCAGAGGTTTTCTTTAATACAAATCTAAAGTCCAACACTATAAAACCAGCTAAAGCTCCAAGCAGTAATGGTTATAGTATTGCGTTCTCCCAAAAGAATTGGGATAAAGTAGGGGCATATGTCACCAATGCTATCTTTTTTTTTTTTTTTTGTCCGCAGCAAGCAGCTTTTGAAAATTGGGATTGTACTGCCATTAGCCTAATTCTCAGGTTACTACTCCAACTACAAAAGGCCAGTTGCTTGCTGCAATGTGGCCTAAAAAGTTATCTCAATCATTCCGGGAGGAAGAAACAAGTTCATTTTATCGGGTTGATAGGCGGTGCGCACTCAACTTTCATTCACGGTAGAAGCATTACAGGAAATATCAAGGGGTGCCACAAATATCAAGGAAGGGATCTTCCGCAGGCATGTGATACTGTGGATTGGCGCTATCTTCCGTACTTTTTAGAAGCTATGGAGTTTCGTACCACGTTGATTCAGTGGATCATGGAATGTGTGACAATCACTAGTTTCTCCATCAAGTTAAACGGCTATCTCAAGGGTTATTTTAAGGGTTAAGGATTTTAGGCAAGGGAATCCCATCTTGCCTATTTGTTCATTTTGATTAGAATGTGTGTGTGTGTGTGCAGTCACAATACTGTGGGGAGTGCTTTGATGCAGATGATGTCTTTCCAGCTACGCTCCACAGTAACACATAATGAAGAAACAGTTGTACCCTATATTGCACCAAAAATTTAGCCAGCAAATGCATCGTCCAGTGGTCCTGTATATGAAGGCTGGACGGATACCATTCATTCAAACAGAATAACTGTCTCTAATCTCTATTTTTCTTTTCTGAGAGGGAGGGGTAAGTAATTAATTTGACTAGTCAAAAGATAAAAGAGTGTGATTATCTACGCAAACATTTACTCCCGAGACCAGCCTCACACTATGCATCAAGGGTCAATTAAGAGCGAAAAATTATGCGCCATCCATAACAATCTTCTCGCAAGGAACTAATCAAGAACACAGTCGGTAAAGCGGGGCTGCACCCATAAGTAAATGACATCCACAACATTCAAAGCTTTGACTGCAGCAGTCTTAGATATACAACTATGGGAAGGGAAATTTTCGCCACGTATAAGTTCTATTTCTGGAATGCTTCTACTTCAGGGTCATCAAAAATCGCACGAGCAATTCCAAATCCAGCTCCAAGAAAACTGTCTACTCTTTCAATTGTTTGTGTAAGACATGATTCAGACACGAGGGTGCGGGTGCACGTACGACCAAATATTCATTCATCCGCCAAGAAAGATTAAACAAGAAGCTAACAGAGAAGTAAAACTCTCTTTCAGCCAGTTATAGCATACTTGCGTCAAATGTACGTCTCACCAGAAAAAGTTACTGAATTTCAAACACCGGTCAGTTTGATGATAGCAAACTCGAAATAAGAAACTTTAGAGACGTCATTTTGCAGCTGAAAGTGCATTAGCGACAGAATATTACCAATTTAGCGACAAAATGAGGTCGGACAGTCAAGTTAAGCCAGACTTAAACAGAAATATCTAATCAAGTAATAACAACCTCTGGCAAACCCTAGCGAAACATGGAAGTCAAAACTGACAAAAAGAGAAGGTACCTTAATTTATTCGAATTCCGGAGCCGGCGGATGAAAAGGCCGGCGATCACCCCGGAGCTGCGGCTGGAGTCCGTCATGGACGGACGGGAAGTGGAGTGAGTGTCAGTAAGACCATGGGAGCTGGAAGCTCAAGCTAGGCGTTAGAATTGACCAGAACAAAGAGTGGAAGAAAAAAGAGGAAGAGAGAGATGGGGGCGGTCTTGCGTGTAGCGCGGTGTAGGGAAGAATCTGTTGCTTTTTCTGGTTTCGTTCTGGTGTTTGACGAGAGCAAGAGCCGTTGGATGTTTGTTGGTGGGCTCACGTGGGGGGGGGGGGGGGGATGGAGAGTTCGTGGGTCTGGGCGAATCCTGAACGAAGTCGTGTTGGTTTGCGACGGGGAATGCTTACACGTGTACAAAAATTGAAGACATTCGAAAATAAAAATTTGTAATCAATTACTCTCACCGTTTTAAAAAAAGTTAATTGTATTTTTTTTAAACTGTTGTAAAAAAAATTGATTATTTTTAAATTAAGAAATAGTTTATAATTACTTTTCATATTTATCCTTCTTACAAATCTTTTTTTCTCTAAGTTCTCTCTTCATATTTAATCTTCCACCAACTCATTTTTCTCTCTCATGTTCACTTTTTTAACTGAGGGAATCTTCAAGGGAGGAGTATAAAACAATAACTTAAACCGAGATGTTATTGCATGAGTTCTAGATTAGGCTATGTTTGACAACACTTTCAGTTTTGGTTTTCAGTTTCTAAAACAAAAAAAAATAAATTGCAGTTTAATTTTTTTTTTTTACAAAAACAAGTGGGTGTTTGATAACCCAATTTTTATTTTGTGATGGTTTTGTGGTGGCGGTGGTGGGGCGTGGCGTGGCGGTGGCCGACAGTGGTAGTGACAGGCAGCCGACAATGGCTGCCGGCCGCCAGCAGTTGCCAACGGTGGTCGTAAGAGGTGATCGTCGGCCACCAACAGTTGTCGGCGATGGTCGCCGGAGGTGGCAACTGACTGCGGCGGTGGAAGGGTGGTTGTGGGGTGGTGGTAAAAAAGAAAATCAAAACTGAAAACCGAAACTCATTTTAGAGTTTTCAAAAACAGTCTTGGTTCAAAAACTAGTTTTTTAACTAAAGAAAATAAAAAAAAGAAAATTAATTACCAAACGCGTCAAAAGTGAAAAAAAAAAAAAACTCTGTCAAACAGGGCCTAAATTGACAGAGTTTTGTTTTTATTTTTTTATTTTTATTTCATCAAAGGAAGAAAAAGTTAATGTTTCGCGTATAGTTTTGATCTTTTATATATTTTTTTTCCTATTTTTAAACTAGTAATCAACTTTGACTTGTTTTTTAATCTCAAATTTGAAGTTTTAAACTTTCAATTTTAATTTTTATTTTGAGATCCACATGTCAACCTTTCTTGCAAGCAAAACTAATCAGTTTTTTTTTCAACTCCATTTGAAATCATACATCATCACCACACTAGCAGAACTCTTTTAGAGTGTTTTTACCATAATTAAACAAAATTTACCAAAAGTACATCAAAACTCGAAAAGTCTAACAATAAAGATGCAAATATAATTATACCTTACAAATTCGCAGAGCTAAAACCCATAATATTTTTCAAGTCTAGTAATTTTCTTACATGCATGATCTAAGACTCAAGTGATATTAAATAAATGTCAATAATGAATCAACATCTTATATCATAAATCTTTCTCCTCAAAACTTGTTGCACCGTAAGGGGGAAGTGTGAATGTGTGAGTAGGTGGGTGGGGGGGTGGGGGGGGGGAACTTGTAAATATGGACTTTAGTGATAATTAAGGCCGAGAGTGGAGAGGAATCGACCTTCTTTTTAGGTAGTGGACGACGAGCTCCTCGTCGGTGGGATGGAAGCAGAAGTCCCTCCAGTAGGGCGTAGATGAACCGATCTATTCATGAACTGCTAGTGGTTCGTTCTCCAAAAAACTCGTTCAGCTTCGTTTGTATAATATACGAACTGAATAGGAACAAAAATTTTAATGAATGAGCCGAGCAGGAACATCCCAAAGTGATCATGAACGTATTCGTGAACGGCCTGTCTAGATAATTACTTAATTATAATATGTTGATAGTTCAAAAGCTGTGTACAAATTAATTATAGTATTAATTAGTTTAAACTTGGAAGTCCTAAGATCAGTTAGATAATTAAATCACGTTAGGTGTTGCTCAAATTTAAAAGTAATTGTTTTGAATGAGAACACGAGTTTTTGAGTTCCGTTCGGATTGGTTCGCATAAAAAACGAATGATCTCGAGCCGAACACGAGTTTTGTAAACCGAATGGCGAACGAGTTCAAACAAAAATCTGAAGTTTTAATTTTTATTTTGAGATCCACATGTCAACCTTTCTTGCAAGCAAAACTAATCAGTTTTTTTTTTCGACTCCATTTGAAATCATACATCATCACCACACTAGCACAACTCTTTTAGAGTGTTTTTACCATAATTAAACAAAATTTACCAAAAGCCTCTAACAATAAAGATGCAAATATAATTATACCTTACAAATTCGCAGAGCTAAAACCCATAATATTTTTCAAGTCTAGTAACTTTCTTACATGAATGATCTATGACTCAAGTGATATTAAATAAATGTCAATAATGAATCAACATCTTATATCATAAATCTTTCTCCCCAAAACTTGTTGCACTATAAGGGGGAAGTGTGAATGTGTGAGTAGGTGGGTGGGTGGGTGAGGGTAAGGGTGAGGGTGGGGGTGGGGGTGGGGGGGGGGATTTTGTAAATATGGACTTTAGTGATAATTAAGGCCGAGAGTGGAGAGGAAGCGACCTTCTTTTTAGGTAGTGGACGACAAGCTCCTCGTCAGTGGGATGGAGGCAGAAGTCCTGCCAGTAGAGCGTAGATGAACCGATCTATTCATGAACTGCTAGTGGTTTGTTCCCCAAAACTCGCTCAGCTTCGTTTGTATAATATACGAACCGAACATGAATAAAAATTTTAATGCATGAGCCGAGCAGGAACATCCCAAAGTGACCATGAATGTGTTCATGAACGGCCCGTCTAGATAATTACTTAATTATAATATGTTGATAGTTCAAAAGCTATGTACAAAGTAATTATAGTATTAATTAGTTTAAACTTGGAAGTCCTAAGATCAGTTAGATAATTAAATCACGTTAGGCGTTGCTCTAATTTAAAAATAATTGTTTTGAATTAGAACACGAGTTTTTGAGTTCCGTTCGGATTGGTTCGCATAAAAAACGAATGATCTCGAGCCGAACACGAGTTTTGTGAACCGAATGGCGAACGAGTTCGAACAAAAATCTAAAGATTAAATGAACACGAACATGACCTGAATCTAAACAAATGAATTTGAACATACTTATGTTTGACTTGAACTCAATTCGTATACATACCTACCCGCGAGAGCTACGACTGTTGTAAGCCAAGCAATGAATTCGTACTGTAGTTTGTACTGAAGGCTAAACTAGAATGGAAAGATTATTGAAAATGAATTGCCAGGTTTTGGGTACTGATTGGAGATGATCATACTAGAGGGAGGAAGAGATACAGAGGCGGGTCAGGAAGTGATTTTACGGGAATTGGTTCTTCAATATAGGTGTCACCGCAAAGTATTTTTTGGTGGACAAATCTTATCGATGCACCAAATGCTAGAAAGTGCTAAAAACTTTAATTTTCTAGAAAATTTTCTTAAAACAAACGGCGCCAAAGAAATTACTAGAATAACTTCAAGATTGTTTAATAATCTCAAGCAAGAACCTCATGTAGCCTAAACCTACAGCTAATCTTTTCGAACTTGTAATATGATAACACTAAACCTGACACACAAATGTCTCTTGTTCATTTATGGGAAACCTAACCTCCATTTCCACCCCCAACCATTTACACTGCCTTTCACAATAATGTTCGTCTTGATCCTCACAAACATGCTGTATAATTTTGTACATTCGTGTGTTGAAGGTTTCATATATAACATCAAAATTGCCACCTCATAATTATCGAACCAAAGTTGACCTTGGAACTACTTGTACCATCAACATCGCCGCCCACAACTTGTGCTAAAAAATTTCTCTTAAAATGAATTGTTGATACCTCAGTTACTACAGTCAAATCCCCCTTGGGATGCCATAGACACCTCAACAGTAGTAATCCACCATCATATTTTCTTTTACTTGATGAAGCCCTAGCAATGAACCCTTTTGATGTTGTCAAAATTCACCTCAGCATCAACTCATCGTCCATTAGATTTGATTGAAGTTCATATGTATGAGACATAAGAAGGTTAAGGGCATAGTTAACAATATTCATGACTTTTTGGTGAACTTAATGAATTTATCGCAATAATTTGATGAAAAGTCTAAGATGCGTATCTATCGCCTATAATTGAATTAGTCAGAAATGTTTATGATATCTGCAAATTTAACGATATATGCCAATTTACCTCAAGTGGGAGGCTTCTTTTCTTCTTGAAGAATGTAGGATCAAGAGGAAGGGTGGGATCAAGAGGAAAGGTTTCAAACCTAAGTGAACTAGCAAGAAGGCACGACTTAGCACCATTATGACACAAAATGAACCTTATTTGATTTGTGCAAGAAAAACCTTACATATACACTGAGCAATAAGCACAACCACTACCATTCTCGCTCATTTTTTAACCCGTCACTTAAAAAAGTGGTAGAATTCTTACAATTTTGTTATCTCAATCATTACGTAGTTTACGAATTTCATACATTTAAGACTATTGTAACCTAAACGACTAATTACCGAATTATTTCCAATTTATAGTACGAAATTCCATCAAATTATTTCTGATTCACTAATGAAATTATCCGAATAATCCTCAGATTGGGAAGTATTGCTCATGCCGAGTAATTTTCGAATGCGGAATTTGTCACTTTAGTCAAGGACGGCATTACCGTAAAGAATTGAAGAAACATAGAGGTTATAGATTGGATGATTACCGAGAAAAATAAAGGAAAGAAGAAGGCAGAAGACCAATGTTTTGACCGTTACAGATTCGTTGAAAAAACAGGAGTGGCGGTGATTTGCGAACGAGGGTATGGAATGATGGTGACTAAGACTACTATGTCTAGCATAGACGATAAAGAGGAAGGGTGTTTGGTCATTAGTTTAGTGTTAGTGTTCTTCTTATTGATCTTAGGCTCTAGCAAATCACGATAGGGGAGGGTACTTTCTCGCACTACATGTACCCCAGTTTAATAAGAGGAAACCTCAATAGCGCTTTGCGTAACTAACCCTTTAAACTTCTGCTAAAAAGGTTCTTGACGAAAAAGTGTTACTCTAATGCTTTTAAAACATATAAAAAGAAGCCATATTTTACGCATCTTTAAGTGCCTCAGTGATGGGTGGCTTTGTTTTTTTCTTCAAAATAATAGGTTAAAGATAATTTATTTTTTCTTTGTACTACTATGTACAATGCAACCCCTTTCAAGAGTGAAGTGTGCTGCATCAACTCGTGTTGGCTTCATAAGTATTATAGAAGTATGATGATAATTTGGTTACTGCCAAGAGCTTTCTATTTTTCTAGTATCTAAGTGTGCAATAGCAAAACTGCTTTGACATTAAATTGATATTCAATTCGCTTTATATAGTTTATAGATTAGTTTATTAAAAAGAATAAATTCAGTCAAAACCCAAGAATTACCTAAACGTCCAACAATATTTGTATCCTCTTCTTTGATATAGTGTAATTAACCACAACACCGTTGAAGTGAACCTTTTTTCTACAACACCTTGAACTATTTTAGTGGTCATTTCTCTATATAAATATAAATTAGTTTTGAAAAGTGTTCTTTGCACATTAAATGTTTCGATGTAATCCACTGTTTTCATCTCCATTGACAACGGACTATCAGGTGGCCCAACCGAGGGGCAAAATGGTCAAAATCCAACTTCCTAAAGTATCACATCCGACCATTGAACTTTTGGAAGCAGTGTTCAGATGACCCTCAATTCGCAAACTATTTCAAAATGGTCCTGCATCTCCACTGATGTAAGTCAATCATATTCCTATCGTTCATTATTAAATTAAATACAAATAAAAATTTATCACCACCCCACTCAACCTTTCTGCGTCTCCCCATTATTTGCGTCTCCCCATTATTTCCTCCGGTTGCCTCCTTCGACGAATTTGCTTTAATTTGCTAAACACTTTTGAAATTTGCATTATTAATAATAATAATAATAATATGATCTTGATTCAGTTTTTCTTTATTTATCTGGTCCAACTGGGCATCATATTTGACATCTTATGGAATGGGTGACGAATTTTTAATGTATATAATAATCATTATCAGTTTGAAAAAGAAGTTTATTTGGTAATTTGACCAAAAAAAAGGTCTAAAAATTTATTGATAATTCTGTAGCCCGAGCAGCCTAACCATTATAAAAAAAACATTTAATTTTGTAATCCATGTCTCAGAAATCAAACTATAATTTCATCAATTACTATTATTTACCTATATAATGAAAAGAATTGGAGGGTTGAACTACAAAAAAAAAGGTCTACAGTCTTTAATTAATCAATTAAAGGCCTCAGAATTGCAGAATAACATCAAGGCTAACAAAAGCCACTCAGTCCCGAAAGATGGTGTTCTTTGAAAATTGAATTTCCTCACAGGCCCACGAAAAACCCTAAAACGATTCAAACAACGAACACACACACACACACAGAAGATGTAATACGGAATGTCTTTCTCATGGCCAATCCCAAGAGGTAATTGCAGAGACTCTGCTCCCCAAGGCGATAGGATATGACAACGCTCCCTTCCGTTCAAGGCGGGATCCTCGCCCCGGAGGGTCCGGATCGACCAGCCCGGCAAACAGAAGGCGCTTGATCTGTGACGATTTATGGTTTGGGTTTTGCGAATATTGACTACTTCGCCCCAAAACTAATCGTCACGCTTTCAACGATCAAAGACAAGATACGAATTCAATTGGTAGCATAAAAGAGATAGATTGAAAGGAAAGCAGAGAAGAACGAATCAATTGCCAACCTCAGAGAGCGGCGCGGGGATATATAAACCCTAAAAACCCCATAAGCGATTGTATTGGGACTCTTTTGGGTCACGGCGGGTATTTATAGAGTTTAGCGATCAAATCGTGGCCGTTCGATGTTAATATGGCGGTGTTCTGTAAAGCGCTTCAACTAAACCCTAATGCTTAAAGTCGGCTTAAAAGGCACTGGAGCCCGAATCATACGCCTGGACTCCTTGTTTTTCGGGTTTGAGGGCAAAACCGAGTTTGTTCTCTTGAAATAAGTAGACCGAGATCATCTGCAACTTTGATTGGATTTTGAAATAAAGTTTAATGGACCTTTCTGTAATTTTTTTAGCATTAATTCCGTAGATATTTGTAAAAATATTTTTATCTCAGTGCAATTCAAAATTATAATCACAATTCTCATCACCACCACACACGTTAGTGTATCTGGTTACATAAAAATGGAATTATTTTTCAAGAAATCACGTGCAATCCTATAGCCATCATCTCGCGCTCACGACAGTTGTCTCATGCAAAATGGGCAGCTTTTGTAATGCCTGGAATTTTATTTCATTGATAAAAAATTTTATGTGTCAAAAATTTTCTTACCTTAATCTAAAAATTTGTGGTCTTTAAAAAGAATGTGGGTGAGATGAGAATACTAGCTAAGTGTGATGGGTCTTTAGAAATATTCCAATATAGGGCAACCATATTTAAGTGAGACTAAAAGGGGGCAGCCAAGAGTCTGCCAACCCCTTTTACGTGAAGTCCAGAGAGAGAGAGCGAGCTAGGGCAAGAAAAATTCAAGGTTAAAATCTCTAACCCTTCTATTTAATTTTAGCCATGAAATTGGAGGTAATTATTTGGAGTGTGTAGTGCCATGTAGTAGTGTGTATGCATGATGATAAATTGTGTGTGCCGTGAAGGAGGAAAGGGGGCTGCCCATGGCAGCCATGACGGTGTGCTTGCGTGTGCCTGGTGGTGTGTGAATTTTGAAGGCTGAGGGGTGAAAAGGAAGGGCGCCATGTGGTGGCAGTCTTGAGGCGTGGAGCTGTGTGGTTGGGTAATGGGTGTAGGTGGTGGAGTGGTGGTGCGTTTTGGTGTTGTGACATGAGAAAGAGGAAAGGGCAGCTGTGTAGGGAGGCTATTATTGTGTGTTATGGGTTGTCTAAGGGTGCATTAAAGGCTGCCGATGTGAGGGGAAAAATGGAAGGTGTTGGGGGGTAGGGTGTGTGTGTTGTGGGTTTTGTGAGAAAAATGGGGGAAAGAGAGAATGAATGGGCTACTATGTGAGGGCGGCCATGGAGGAAGGTGTTGTGGGTGCTTTGGGTGGTGCTTAGATGAGAATGAAAGAGAGAAATAAGAAAAGGAAGGGCTGCCATGGGTAGCCATGGTGGTGGTGGACGACATGTAGATCATAGAGAGAGAGAGAGAGAGAGAGAGAGAGAGAAATGTGGGCTAGGGTTTTGATAGGTAGTTTGAGGTAGTGAAAGAGAAAGAAAAAGAAAGTGAGGCTGCCATGGCAGCCAGGGGGTCCAGCCGTGGCATGGGGGTGGCTGTGCTTGATGATGAAAAAGAGATAGTAGAAATTATGGTTAAGGTTAGAGTTTCTTGAGGAAAAAGATGATGAAAATAAAATATTAGTGGACAATCCCTGTTTTGATTACTAAGGGCTATTTAGAGGTTGATTTAAGCAAAGTGCGAAAGAAACTGAAACTCCCCTTATTTTCACGAAACCTATTATGTGGAATTTTTTGGGCATATGAAGGGCCTGAAATGATTTTATTTTGAACATAGTTTTTAAAATTATTTGATATAGTAAACAAGCATGTTTTTAGCCAAAAACTTTACAGTGATTTGATATAATTGAGACGCTTGAATGTCTAAAATTTTTCAACATTCCGGCGTCAATTGATATGCTTTTGAAATATAAGTCTTAGCGTTCATTTTAAGGAGCGATTTAGGATTTCGAACATAAAATTTTCTCGTTTTGTCCAAAGAAATCACCTAGTCATTTAAAAGGGGTGTTTTGAGTAATTTTTGGCTATATAGTGGTAAGATAGGCATCGGGGGTATTTTGATAATTTGGCAATAGCCCGAAGGTGTTTTGGTAATTTTACTTAATGGGGAAGATTTAATAGTCAGTCATGATTGAGCGTCAAGAATTAACTCTCCTATGGTTTGCCATTTAGGTTTTGATAGACAAAAGGTAAGATCGACTTGCGACCAAGAACTAGAGCCGCTTAGTAATCCAAGTAAATAATTGTCATGTTCCTTCGTATATTCTATCTGCGAACTATGAAAGTTTATATATGACTCCATCAAATGAAATTTTTAGAGTTTTGTATTGCTTATATTTTTCATATTGAGTTGTTTGGCGAGAATTTGAGTTAAAAATGCCATAGAATGCTGTACGAATAGTTGTATTTCGGGCCCTGGTTAACAGTGCTTGTACGTTGATACACAATACTATTGCTTATGGTTCGCCCTTTGTCTACATAATTAATTATCCCGGGTGTAGGAGGGATTTCAAGCTCTAGTCAGGAGGGCTTGTACGCTGACCGCAACATACGAAGATTTTGATTATTTACATGATAGATACTAATGAGTTTTCTTGATGTTATACTCCGGTTTAAGAATCTTATGTGCAAGTGCCTATATGCATGTACATATGTAACAAAGAATATTTTGGTGATGGTAACACTGATTTTCTGAGTTGAAAAAGAAACCCACGGTATGCTTTAAACTCCTCAAACTTATTTTAGGAAAATAGTTTATGTACTTGTTGTGCTTTCGCTCATTCTTTATTTTTCAAGTAATAACCTAGGAGAGGCAAATCCCTGTGACCAACACGAGGAAGGGGCGCCCGAAGAGAAACATGTAACATCCTCGAAAATTCGAAGCTCTGCTGCCCCAAACTCCCAGAACGTTAACCTACATGATTACATCAAACCTGTCAAATCTATTCACTAACACATATTCTAAATCATCTAATTCAACATCAATTTAGATTTCTCAAAATACTAGATTACAACCACTTGGCTTAAACTATTATAACTTAGGTCCATCGCAATTCAAATCCTAAGAATAACTTAACAATACCGACCCATGCAGGGGTCTTATTAAACAGCAGTGGTGGGCTCACCGAAATCTCACACAGTCTCTGACCCATTCCCGAGCAATCTACTACAGACCAACACATGCAGAAGGGAGTCAAACGAAGGGTGAGGTTTTGAGAGCTCAGTAAGGTCGTACAAGGACTACTAAAAGGATTACAAAATGATTATAAAGAATCCACCCGACGATGATTTTTGAAACACTTCAAACGATTTGAACAGTTCAAGGATTTCTAAAATGATCAAAATTTATCATAAACAGATACCAAAATAACAATAACAATCACGATGGTTTTGAAAACGATCAATAAAAAATCAATTCCAAAGTCATCATTACCAAAGTACAATAAAGTTTTCTCAACGGATTTCAACAGACCACAAATCATTTTAGATAATACTTTCCAGTCATTTTCATAACAGTCACGATAATAAATAGTGCTGATAAAATAAAAAAATCAATGTTAATCCTGAGCGGTCGCGACGCCGTTCAGGCAAAGTCAAACACATGCATGATGTACCTTAATATAGTTACAAGCCCTCTTCATCGGTCAATGAACTAGCCTGTTTCTCCATAGGAATCAGTAACAATCCAGCCTTATACCGCCTCTCCACATAACAGATACCCAGATCAACACAGAAAAATCAACAATATCAACGAGCCTTAACATAAGCTCAAAATCACCAAAATCAAATCAGATTTCAATAACATACTGATATAAGCCATCATTCGGAATTTTAAAAGAAAATTTACAAATAAACAGTAAAAATGATTACGAGTAATTATCGAATTTAGGCACAAAATTCAGAAGAACGGACACAAACAATTATCAAATTTGCTCAACACATAACAACAAGCGAGCATCATAAGATTTTAAAAAAATCGATTCAGGTTCAATATTAGGGTTTTCTGGGCAATAACATACTGATATCGATACATAATTCAGAGTTTGACATTATCATAAGTAAATCAAATGAATACTTACTGGTACGAGTTATCAAAATAAGGGTTCAGACAAAAGTCCTTACCCAGGATTCAGATAGAATCCTTTACATGGATCTGCAGTTAGATTATCCTAACCGAAAAGTCTTTAGCTTTATCCTAAATGGAATAATCGAATCATCAGAACACAACTTACAGTATAATATTATAACTTAATATGGACTCACACGTACTCCTAAAATTAGAGATGTCAAAAGGGTCGGGCGGCCCGCGGGCTGGCCCGGCCCTTTTTTGGGCCCGGACTGGCCCTAACCCTTAGGGCTTAGGCCAGGCCAGACCGAATTATTTGAGAAACAGGCCCGGGCCCGACCCTAAAATGGCCTTTTTTTGCCGGCCTTAAAATGGCCCGGGTTTGGCCTGGCCCTCTTTTGGCCCGAAAACTGACCCCCTTTTGGTCCTAAGGTTGGCCCTATTTCTAGCCCTCTTTTGGCCTAGTATTATTGTATACACACATTATTATATATAAGTGTGCATGTCCAACGTTGATCGAATGAGCAATGAATCTGAACATGAATTATGATGATGGTTCTTCCTTGGTACAGTAATCAAAGATATGTTTGACGTAAAATAAGAATTAGATTACAAAGATTACAATTGAACCGTGAGAAAATATGAGCCTCCTTAAAGAGGCCTTGGCTGTCTTGGATGGGCCGAACTTATTTGTTAATAAATACCAAACCGACTAATTCCACCCTCTTACATATTAATTAGTATTGGCACCATGCGTAAAAAAATAACTGTTAAAATACATATAAAAGCTAGTGTTTATATTATTAAATAATAATAACAAAATAGTTAGTAAAATAATAATATTATTTTCACCTTTTTATGAGTTTTCAATCACTTTAAACAATAATTGTTATTCTTTCAGAAACGAAAGAAGAAGTAGAATATCAAATAATAGAAATAGTCTCTTTCAAATAGTAATAATTGTTATGTGTTAAGATTTTATTAATAAAGCTCACCAAGAATAGTATGAAAAGATATAACATATAATAAAAAATAAAATGCGAGACAAAAAAATATGTATATACATATATGTATGTGACTTATAATGAAATAAAATGATAAAGATTAGGTTCGTTAAATTGTGAATATTGGACATGCCTAGAGTACATGAAAGAAGAAATTTAAAAATGAGAGATGTAAACGAGAGAGAGAGCAATTTGCTTACATAATAACAAAAATCCTAGCCATAGTACTACATTACAATTTGCTTAAATAATAACAAAAAATTACCGTAATTCAAGCCTTTACTTTGAATAACAAGAAAATGAAAAAAAATAGGGCCCGGGCCCGACCCAAGCTCGGCCCTAGATATTGGGCCTAGGGCCAGGGCTTGGACTGGGCCCAGATTTCCCCTTCATCCGACCCAACCCCTGGCCCGTCCCGGTTTGCAGCCCCACTGGCCTGGCCCGGTTTCACGGCAGGCCCGATGGGCCAGGGCTGGGCCGGCCCATTAACATCTCTACCTAAAATGAACCTTCTTCACCATGTATTTAAAATTATCAAAATGTCCTTAGGTCTAAAATTATCAAAATATCCCTCTCGGACTTAAATCACCAACATGGTCTTCTTGTGAATAAAATCACTATAATAACCAACGCAATTTTATCAAAAAATACCTTTCTTGGGTTAAATTACCAAAATTACCCCTTAAGATGGCAAATTATCAAAATATCCCTAGGGCTTTCTGGCACAGAAAAAATCGCACAAATATCTTAAAACTCTATTTTAAACATCTTGATGCTATTTTTGGACTAAAAGTATTTTGAAAAAAATTTTGCTCGAAAATCCTGAACCGATGTCAGGACCGAGTGCTAAAAGGCCAGTTTTGCAAAATACCTATCGGCCTTGGAATGGTACAAAATTTAGATAATAAATCATATCAGTAAAATAAGGTTTTCATAAAATTTTTAGATTAAAATAGCTTTATTTACTATGTTAAATAAATCCAGAATTTCTCCTAATCAATACCCTAATTTAGAGTCTTTTGCGGACACCGAAAATTCTCGAAAAATTTCAGAACGTGCATCTCATAAAAATATCTAAGGTTACTGTTTTGTGCTTTGTTCAATTTTGATTCTTACTATTTTATAAAAATTCGTGAAAAAATTGCCTAATTAATTTCATATCTCTAATGACGAAAATGGTTACTGTTCAAATCAATCCCACATAGTATTTCACCTTTTGTACACATACTTCATTTTCAACCTTCAGCCAAAGCACATGGCCCCTCCAAACTCACACATACACCCAAGAATTTGTCATTAATCCACTGAAAAAACATGTACATAAGATTAACTTCATCGAAAACACATCCTAACACAATTTAAATTACACAATTACACCTAAAATCCTGCCTAAACTCACACACCCGAACACACAATGAAACACACTCTATACACACTGACACAGGCACAAACCTCACCAATCACACCATCACACGCACTGATACCCCACCTGTAGCCATCCAACCCTCACAAATACACTTTACACAAGAATTTACGTATGAGCTCAAGCATACATCCATGGCAGTTGTGAACAACCTAACAACAACATTAAATTGCGCACGGTATAAGGGTAGAAGGATTACCCTTCGAAATTCATGTCTAATCCCCCCCTCTCTCTCTGATTTTCTGCTCAGATTTCCTTTCTCCTTCCCCAAATTTGTCATGTTCCCTCTTCTCTGTTCTTCTCTCTTTTTTATTCTTCTCGAAATTCCTTCTTATCCCATTACCTTTTTCTTTTCTTTTTCCTTTCTTTAATTTTCTTAAAAACAATATAATTGGATTAGTCACAAAGTAACAAGTAAGAGGTGGCCAACTCATCCTCAAAGTTTGACACATAATGCATACTTTTCAAATTTTACAAATTAAAGCCCAAGATTTTTCATAAATACAAAGTACCCCAAACTTTTGTATAATTACATCAAAACTCTAAATTTTATTCCAACCTCTATTAATTTAATTAAATTTTCCTAAAACAAATACTCTCACTCATTTCATTATTTTTCATCACCAAAACATTAATTACATTTATGCCCCCAAAAATTTTGAAAATTACATGTTACCCCAAAATTCTTTCAAGCGCCTATTCTCTACTACTATCTGAGCATTGCCAAAAATTAACACCCGTCTATTTTTTGGAGCATGAATACTTATTTTAAATGGTTTTTAAAGTTTGGGGGTATTACAAACCATTAGAATAATGAAGTGTCTATTGGCTTTAGAATTTTAGTTTTATAGTTATTATTATGGATGAATTATTTTTAGGGAGCTTAGGTCTACTCGAATTTCCTCATAATTGTCAATGACATGTAAGTGAGAGTTTTTAGTTTGATTATTGAGGAATTTCTAAGTGAGTCTTTTAATAGCCAATGAATTATTTTAGAAATTAGTAAGTTAGATTGAATTCTGAGCACATGTTGTGGTGGGCTTGGCAGAGCCTTAGTGGAGGCTTAGTAGGCTTGCGCCCGGTCACAGGCCTAACTCATGGACTCACCCGTGGGTTTGGATCATGGCAGCTTCGGTACATGTAATTTTAAAATCATGGTCTTTTGAATCTCTTACCCGCTATGCTCAGTTTTCTTGTCAGTGCCTAGGAGATAAGACGATTTTTCTCGGTGTTGGATACAAATTTCAACGTTACCGTTTGAAATTTGGAGTGGGCATATGTGTCATATAGCCCTTTGAAGTATGGTTGAGATTTTGGTTCTTTGAATCCATTTTCTTCATTTGCCGAAGTAGGTCCGGTATTAAGAAATCTTGCATATTGTTATCTATACTAATTCAAAAGTTTACTTGATCAGATGATAGAGGTAAATAATATTATTGCAGCAGCAGCAGAGTCGACATTGTATGAGATATGTTATGCTAGAATGTCTTTCCATTGAGGATAACACTAGAGAGAAAGTTATTACTAAGAGAATCAATCTCCTAACCATATTTACATACAAATCACGATCCCGAGTATCTATGGATTGAACACCTCCTCCACCGGAAACTAACAAATGTAACCTCATTAATATGGACATAGTATAAATCCATTTGTGCAATTTCTTAATTATTTTAGATTGATAAATTGTAAATTGATCGGGACGGTTCTTTTAAACTTTTAGATTAATGACATATTTCTATTATTCAACAACAAAAAAAATCATCTATGAACGTTGAATTTGTTATATAATACAAGTATCTTCTAAAATCTCTTTCGATCACATCCATCCACCATAATATAAAAGTATATAATGATGTTAAGGATCGATACTTTGTGATACTTATTCAAGCCTGTTTGGTTCAATTTAACGAGATAATGAACATTAAGCAAAATACCCTTTTCAATCCGACTATCGTACCTAGTTTTTGTATTACGCTTAAGGCTAAAATGGAAGTTATTGTTTTGTAACAATTGACTGACAATATACTTCAACAATTATAGTGGTTTACAAGATTTTTGTACATTTGGGTACCAAAAGAAAAAAAAACATAAAGCTTTTACACTCGATAACGTGAGTAGTGAAGTGCAATAGCTAAAAACTAACAGATTATTTTTAGTACGGAGAGCACCAAATCATTCAAACCGATTCAAACTACTCAAACTAAAGATCCGATCTAAACAGTCCACAAATCTTAGTGGTTCAGTTTCACAATTCTCAAACCGATCTAAATTTAGTATGATTTGCAGTTTATTTTTTTAAAACCGATCACAAATTAAACGGAAACGACCTATGAGCTATTATTATATTAATAACAAAAAGAAACAAAACGTTGAAAGTTAACAATAAAATTAAATCATGAGAGCAATTTTAGTACAAAAGTTTAGTGATCAATATCTCTTATATATTTATTCATTAATTTGAAACGGTTTAAAAAGAAAATACTATTGATTTTTGTGAGATGGAAGGATTATCTATATCTATATACTACTTAACAGTATGAATCTTGTAAATTATTTTATTCCGTTTTTACTATTCGTTAATCATTCCAATAACAATCCTACCATTTCATAAATACTATTATTAATTACTAATTTTGTAATCATTTTTGATTTTTCCCTCATTTAGTTATTTCAATGACAAATCTACCCTTCTCTAATTAGTTTTTTTAATGAGTTTAATAAACATTAGGTCATAAATTTAATCTAATGGAAAAATATATTTATGTGTGTGTGTACTACCAATAAAAATATGAATGTTGTAAATCATTTTTAGACGATTATATCATTTGTTAATTACATCAATTACATTCTTACCCTTATTTTATTACTTCTTTTTAAATTTTGATGAAATAAAAAGAATATTGAGTAATGAATCTATTCTATATATTGAAAATGAAAATTTTTATGAGAAAGAAAAACAGAACAAAGAAATTACAAATAGGAAATAACAAAAAATATTAAATATGCATATAAAAACAAGGCTTAGATATAAAACACCTGATCTTGGAAATTACAAATCTTACCATAAACTAATTTAACAGATTAAAAAAATAAAGACGTAGACTCATTCTTTTAATTTCTCTATTTACTTTTATTTTCAGCAGTACAATCAAATATTTTTTCAATCCACAAGCTTACGAAGAATATTTTCAAATAATGAACTGATCACAATTATGAACATCAAATATACATTTCTTCTAAAATAAGTCACCAAAAAAATAAAATATGAACATAAAAATTATATTATTTTGATCCCAAAATAAATAATAATATCACATGCAGCACAAGTGCTATATACTAGTACTAGTTATATAAACGAGTCGCCGTGGTACATGCGATATGTGTGCAAAATTAAAATTAATAGTATAAATTTTTTTTAAAAAAAATCAAGTATCATAATGTATAAGTTGCATTTGATAAAATGAATTGTACATTATAAAAAGTAGCAGTAGTTATTCACTATTTAACTTTTATTTCGTGAATTCTTAAGAAAAAATATAAAATGTCACTTACCATCATTCTAAATAAGTAATTATGTAATATTAAAAATGTATAATACTGATCAAATCATGTTTTTCTTATATAATATAAATATAGATATAAATACCGATAGATAGATTCGGGTGAAAAAGAGAATATCTCTGAACACCGGGACGCGTTATTGTCGCAAGCGTCGTCATCTCTGATTCCAATAACGTGGCTTCTTAATTCTTTCTCGGTCAGTGACCCTAACCCTAACCCTAGCGTTCAATTATCGTCTTCTTTCCCGATTGCAGTTCCGGAAACCCCTAATTGGCAACCATGTTGCTATCCCCGGGCCACTCTCCCCGCCAATTCGCCTCCCCCTCCCTTGCCGAATCCACCCCCACCGCCCAAAATTCCAACCCGGTCACCACCTCTACTGGCGGCGGGAAGACCCACCGCAGGCTCTCCACCGTGCTCGATGAGGACACTTATGTTGCCGCCATCGAGAGGATCATCGAGCGAGACTTCTTCCCCGACATCCCCCGGCTTCGCGACCGCCTCGACTGGCTCGAGGCCGTCCGCTCCGGCGACCCGGTCCAGATCCGCGATGCCCAGCTCAAAATCCTCGAGCGCCGAGCAGGCGCCGGTGCCAAAACCCCCAATTTGGACACAGTCCAAGGTAAAAGTCGCACCCCCGGCTCCACTTTTTTACGCTCCGCTACTCCGTTTGAACAGGACAAAACGCCTAATTTGGCGAATGTTGATAGTGTCCGTGTTACTGAGTCTAGTGATCAGTCTATTGATGTGTCGGTGTCTCTTGACGAGTTTTTGAGGCGCTACACTAGCGAGGACAATGATAGTTTCACGAAGATTATGGAGAGGGTGAATAGAAAGAGGAAGGAGAGGCATGACTTTCTGCTGGTGGGTGAGGAAGAGGAGGGTGTGAAGTTGGTTGAGGATGCAAAGAGAGATAGGATTACAGATGGGTATGGAACTTCTGATCAGCCGGTGAGTACACTGGATGGGTGGAAGTACACGGCGAAGAATTTGCTGATGTACCATCCGGCTGACAGGGGCGAGGTGGCTTTGACGGAGGAGGAGAAGGTGGAGAGGTTAAAGGGGCTGACAAAGGAGGTTAACCGGCCAAACACGCGGTTTCACGGGAAAATGGTGGAGTTTGGGCCGAAAGATGAGGATACAGTGGCGGTGCTTTATACGCCTGTTGCCGGAGGGACTCCGTTTCCGATGTCGTTGGCAGATAGGAATGGAGATAAGTCGAAGAAGTACGATTTGGAAGACTTAAAGAAGACCCCAAACCCATTTTATGTGGAGTCAAGTAAGAAAGCCGATAATGGTTATAGCTATGTTAAGACTCCGTCTCCTGCCCCTGGTGTGGATGAGTCGCCATTTATTACCTGGGGAGAAATTGAAGGGACGCCGCTGAGATTGGAGTCGGAGGACACACCAATTGATATCGGTGGTAGTGGTGATGGGCCCAAGTTTAAGATCCCGTTTCCGCCTTCTAGAGATGTTAAGGCTCATTCTTTGTCTAGGGACGCTGCTCGTAAACTTAGAGAGAGGTCCAGGATGTTTCAGAAACCACCACTTCCATCACCAGTTAGAGGAGGAAGTGCAAGTCCAAGTGCACGGCTGTCTCCTGCTGCGCAGAAGTTTGTTCGGAATGCAATGGCCAACTCGTCACACTCTGTTGATGTTGATGAATCTCTCCGTGCAAGTTACCGTGGTGCGAGCCCTGGGGCGGGCACTCCAAAATCTGGAAGAAGTATGTCTAGGTTTGGGAAAGATGGTAGCTTGGCTTCCAGGTCACCTTCTGCAAGAGAGGGCTCTAATCCTCCTTGGTAATAGTATGTAAGTTTTTTTTTAATTTTAGGACAGGTTTTTATTATCGAGCAATGCTACCTTAATTTGGTGGATGAAATGATATGTGGTTGATATAATAAAGAATGCAGAAATGTTATAGTTTGGATTTTCCGCTTGTGGACTTGCTAGAAGTTGTTTTCTTTTGTATTGATTCTTCTCCCTTTGTACGATCGAACACTTGTTTCCTATTTTGGCGATAGTTACTGCTGTGTTGCTGTGAATGAGTTTCCTTTTGTTATTACTTGCAAGGTAACAATTGGTTGCGGGTTACTTTTTCTTGCTTGAAATGGCCTATCGATAAATGGTATTAGGATTCGTAATGTGTTGTATCGAGCCACACAATAGCCCCTCATACGTGGTCAACCGTTTATTCAATGTCATCACTAAAATGCAGAAATTGCATCACTAGAAAGTTGACCCGGAGAAATACCTGAGTTCTCTGTGCACCTACCGTTCTATGAAGTTGGTGCTGCTGTAATTAGCCTTAGCCTTAGCTGAAAATTTGTATTTATGGGACAGTGTACTTGAACTATCTTATCTTATGCTAGTTAGATTTTTGAAAGATCTTAATATGTAAGATGGTAGAAGAAGTAGACTTCACAGATGGTCGTGCTAAAGGATTGATATTGTTTAGGAACTTCTATTGCTGATGAATACGATGAGAATGCACATGTTTGGTCACATTTGTGGTCAATGGTTAATTTTGAACACTTGCTTTGAAATTAAAATAAGGAAAATTATGATTGGTTGCTCACTTAAGGTTCTAGCCCTAGGAGAAAGTAGCATTGCGTGACCCCTGGATAATTGATATTAACCCTCCTTAATCTTGAATCTCCTAAGAAAGTTTTACGAATAAAACGTCAGTAAAGGTTACCTTCAATGAGTTCCTACTTTTCCAGAATATCTGTTATCTTTTGTAAAGGACTTGTATTTTCTTGATAATTTTCATAAAAGGAAAGAAGCGAATCCTCTTATTGTCTGAATTCCATCTCGTCGTCAGGCAGCCACAGTCACTTCCGGGAGAGAGTGATTTTAAAGTTTTGCAGATCATAGTAGAAGTATTTACTTGAAAGTGTACACGCCGCGCAATTTTTTGGAATTTATATGAAGGTGCGGGTGGATAAATAGCAATTTCCACTGAGCTTCTGCCTTACCTGGAGTTGAAGTTACCATACCTATCCTATCTGGGTTCAATCCCTCGAGTCCTACCCGCATTTGATCATTTCCTTGAATTATTTATACCAGAATGTAGAAGAATAGAGCTTTAATTGCTTTACTCAGAAGTATATGTCATTCGCAAAGTGACTCGAGCAATTAAGGAGTATAAGCTTGGATAGAAATCTTGAAGATGCTGATGAAACAGACGCTAAAAATTCTTGTCCATTCACTGTTAGGGTTGTACTCGTAAAATGGATAGGGATGTCATAATTCTCACTAAGTATTGTTGTATTCCAATTTACTTCAGAAGTATCTATATACCAAACCTCTTCCCGCCTCTTTCAGAACCCCTTTCCTGAAATTTCAAGCAATCACAGGTTGATGGTGGTGGTGGTATCGTTATTGGTTCATAATCTACGATTGTTTGTCATTGCAAATGATAACCTTAATAGATGGAGCGACCACAGGTTAAATGGGTTTTCTGGTGATGGTTTTGTTTTTGTTTATGATTTAGAGGCCACAAAGATGGAGTTTACTGTTGACCAGATGCGTTGTTTTGGAGATATATATATATATATATATATATATATATATATACATATGTATGTATGTATGTATATATATGTATATATGTGTGTGTGTGTATAGATGAGCCATCATCGGATTATGATTACGGGCGAAAGACCAATTTATCCTGAGCGTCCTTTACACACACACACACACACACACACACACACGAGCCATCATCGGATTATGACTACTGGCGAAAGACCAATTTATCCTGAGCGTCCTTTCTTTGTAATTTTACAATCAACCGCTCAGAAGAGATGTTGGATAAAGTCTCCTCTAGATGTAAGTGGACCCTCACCTATTAAGTATAGTTGATTAAATCGCTACATTTGTGTTTCACATGCTTGCTGATTGAGTGTTCTCTTCCTTGTACTTGTTAGCTTGCCTGGGGATATCTGAATCTGCCAATCTGGACAACATAGGACTTTACTACATAATACAAATATATTTTTTATGAGCATATTTTGAATTTCGCATTAAATTGTTTGATAAAATTGGTTTTGGAAAATAGTCTTACGATTTCTGCGTTGCTTTAAAAAGGCGCTCGCTTTCACCTCGTACCTCACGCCTAGGCTACACAGTGCCCTTTACGCCTTGGTAGCCTTTGATGGCCATGGTGTTAGTCAGACAGTACTCGAGAAGTTGATAAGAACAGCCTTTGATGCCCTTTGGTACTATGATAAGTTGATAGCATGCCTCGTGGCTTTTAGACCCGAGTGTCATTGCTTTTTTTGACTCAATGTCAAATTAAGGAGGAGATAGTCACAGCTAGAACTGCTGTTAGGAGTATCTTTTTACCAGCCTGATTACTATAGACAGTTGGGAATTTGTTTGATACATGATATGCCTATACCAACATAAAAGGGTACAGCCTAGTATGCGCATCAAAGTTGACATTGCATGTATGCTAAGATTCAAGTTACACGACGCAATACGGATAAGCGAAAGAGTAAAGTTGGAAGTGGTGTTCTTCTCTGTTCACTTTCAAGTTACAATTACTATTTTACAATGCATCATAGTTTAGGTGCAAATGTGTGGTTTCCTTCACGGTTGAAACTTTTTTTCTAAGTAATGCTATGCTTCCCAAATTCATTTCCCCAAAGTTCAGAATTTTAATGCTGTGGCTCGTCCACTTCAAGCATCTCAAACAGTGTGCCCCAGTATTTTAAGTGATTGGCATTGAGCCTCATCATTTGGGTTAATGCCTGGAAAGATATTTAGGAAGAATGACATAACTCATTTACTCTCCTGCAATGCCATGTTTTGTGTGTAATAGATAGTCAATTATTTATCTCATCTTCTCTGTTTTTTTGACAATTACAGTTGGCGATATCAGAGTTCTTTTAGTGTTTTTAGATTACTTTTATGTTCGGCAGTTTCTATTTGATAAGTACTGCTCAGAGTTAATCATCACAACAGAGATTTTGATACATGGCACTCCTCTGAAGTGAACTGGACAACTATGGCTGTAGGTCTGTGCTTGTTCCTGCAGTACCTTACGAACTATCTCATTTAACTCTCACTTGCAGCCAGATTTCTGTCCTCGCTACCTCTTAATAACTTTTATAGTATTCAGTTTTTAGGTTCCCTTGATTGTTTGCAATCCACTTTCCCTTGTTATTTTGCAATCTACTTACTTGGATCCATGAAACATGTGAGGTGTTTTAGTATGTTCTCCTGGAAATAGCCCAGAAAATGGTTAGCATTTAATATGTTTTCTGTTACTTTAGGTTTAACAAGATGGAAATTCATTTTAGATTCATCATCGACTAATACCACACGGTAAAGGAAAGATGTCATGGATAGTAATCGGAGTATATGTGTGTGTGGCCTGCATTGTTGTCTCTTCCTTTATCTTTGGAATCTACTAGTCTGGAAAACATCATTGGTGGCCATAGTGTGATTTGTGGCTATAATCAGGTAAAATGTTCTTGTTTTGCCGCCATTATCACGAGCATGGTTTTAAGTGGTACATACATATTTTTTCCATGTCTTCTTTTTTTCCCTTTCGGTGGAACTGTTAACAAATTGTGGATTGCGAACTTGTGGTCGTTTGGTGTACCACTTGTCAACCTAAAAATCTTCCATTCATTAGTAAAGCCATCCGAGGCTGTAGAATGCTGTTGCAGTATGTAAGTGCAATCTGATGAATTTGCAGGATGTTAGCATAAAGCGTTTTGAGATTCCTTTAATTGCTGGATGAAGTGTGTGTAGAAGTGGAGTAATTAGGGAAGGGAGAGGCTTTTCATTTGGGTTGGCGATATATGTCTATCAAACTTCTGACAAGTTGTTTTACTCATCCAAGTGTTACTTCCTATTGTTGATTTCTCCTGTCATCTGGCATATGCTTGGCTGCTACCGCTCCCCCTTTTTTGAAAGTGGTTGTGCATTCTATGCTGTAAATATGTCTACTTAATTTTTACTCGCCGTCCTTATGAGACGTACTATTTAGAAAAATGACATACCGTGCTCAGGCTGTCAAACCGTGCATGATTATGTCGCAAGGGTGAACCTCAGATCCTTCTCACCTAGTCCTAGTTGTAAAGAAACCTAATCCAAAATGCTGATCGCTAGGATTGGAGAGTAGCAGCCCGTTTTAAAAACTACTTTTCTGTACGTCTTAGCTGCATCATGTATACAGGGCATCCCACGCTGTCCTAATGTAATATCTAGTCCTTCAAGTTCACTCTCCGGAAGTGAACTCACATGCATTCACATGGCTAGCGTGCAAGTGTTAATGGTGAGCCTTCTGGGATCTGCATCTCATGTGATTCTTGAGTCCCGCTGAATCTTCTCTGGGTTTGTTATGGCTTTTAAGTTGCTTCATTGCAAATGGAAGTCGATGCTTATAATCTCCTATCCAGCTCTTGGCTCATAAATTTTCGTGGACTTTCTGCAGCCACTCTGGCTTAACTTAAATCTATTATTTGGCGAGCACATGGTTCTTATTGACCCTTTCCTTCTTAGAGTTGGGGACAATTAGACACTGTTTTCAGTTCTATGAATTGGAATTGATTATTTGGGATACTATCGATTGTTTTTCTGTTCTTTTTTTCCTTCAAAATTTTTAGAGGTTTCTCGTTTCTTTTTCAACTTTCCTCTTTTCCTGTGTTCAAAAGTGATCAAATTCCTTGGGGGAAGAAAGGGGATTCCAGTTTAAATTTCCACTGGCCAACCTACATGATATTTCTACAGTTATCTACACGGAAAGGCTGTGAAGCATGGCCTTGTGGCAATCTTTTGTAGCTGTGACTACAAGGCTAGGGATCTTGAACGTTTCATGCTTCTATGGTGATCTACGTGACATCCAGGATCAATCTGGAGATTCGGTGCATCAAAAGCATCTAACATAGGAGTAGGTGTTAACAACTTGTGCACGAGCCTTGAATGCTTTCCGAGAAAAAGAGAGGAAAAAGGGTTTCAGATTCAAGATCTGGGTCATCCCTTCACTTCTTCTTTTCTATCTTTTGCCTTCTTCGTCCATGCCAGCACCGCTTCACAAGTCTCAACTGACAAGTCGTGTATTAGTTTCTACAGCTGTGTATTTCACTCTTCACAAGCTTCCCATCCCGTGTGATGGCAGATGTGTGCACTACAAGATATTGTGGTGCAAAATATCTTCGCTAAGTGTATTTTTAGAACCAAAGATTGTCACTATATATATTTTAGTAGCAATAATAGAACACTTTTAATAATCACGACTGCTATTGGGAAAGAGGATCTTTAAGGATACCACTTGCTTGTAGTTCCATGTTGGCACAATGCTGCATTACATATGTATAACAATCATACCAAAATATGTACCGTTTTTCCTTCTTCTATGAAATGGTACGTATCGGTATTAATATCGTCTTGGTACTGTCTCGAATCTTTCATTGCTTATGTAATACTTATATATACCTGACGGCTTCTCCAACATAAACGGTTTATTTTTTCACAGTTTGAATTACCGGCCTTTTCAACAAAGTATTTTATTTTTAAGTAAGCTGTTTGTTCCCATACAGTGACAATAGCAGCAAATAACTTAATAAATTGAATTACTACTTGTAGAATTACCAATTTACAACTATTTCATAAGCGAATTCTTATCAAGAATAGCTGTTTGTTTAAGAATAATGTCTTTGACTTTGAAAATAAGCTGTTTGTGTGTAAGATGAAAAGTAAAATCAAATTGAAAATTACGATGAAGATTGAAACCTTACAAAGTTAGATTTTGTAAATTATAATTAATATAATGAAGAAGTGGCTTAAGAAGCTTTGATCAACATAACATAATGGAATCTATGTTTTTATTTTATTTTATTTAGTCTCTAAATGAATTGAGCTTGACATTCACTTAGGCCCCGTTTGACAAAATTTTTTTCCCTCTTTTTTTTTCAGTTTTAAAAACTGAAAAAAAAGAGCGTTTGGTAACCATTTTTTTTTCAATTTAAAAAACCAGTTTTTAAACTGCAGAGTAAAAAAAAAAACTCCAAAAACTGGTTTTTTTTTTCACTTTTGGTTTTTTTTTTCGACCACCACCACCACCCTCCCACCGCCGGCAGCCACCTCAGGCGACCACCGCCGGAGACTGCCGGCCGCCGGCGACCACCGCCGGAGACTGCCGACAACCACCTCCGGCCGCCGGCAGCCACCTCCGGCCGCCGGCAACCACCGCCGGAGACTGTCGGCAGCCATCTCCGGCCGCCGGCGACCACCGCCGGAGACTGCCGGCAGCCACCTCCGGCCTCCGGCGACCACCGCCGGAGACGGCCGGCCGCCGGCCACCACCGCCGGTGACTGCCGGCCGCCGGCCACCACCTCCGGTGACTGCCGGCCGCCGGCCACCACCGCCGGTGACTGCCGGCAGCCACCTCCGGCCGCCGGCGACCACCGCCGGAGACTGCCGGCAGCTACCTCCGGCCGCCGGCCACCACCGCCGGTGACTGCCGGCAGCCACCTCCGGCCACCACCACCACCACCGTCGACCACCGCTACGCCCCACCACCGCCACCGCAAACCACCAAAAAAAAAAGTCAAAATAAAAAGGGTTACCAAACACCAAAAAAAAAAACTTAAAAAAAAAGGGGTTATCAAACACCCACTTGTTTTTATAAAAAAAAAAAATTAAGCTGCTCTTTAAAAAACTGCTCTTTAAAAACTGAAAACCAAAAAAAAAAATTTGTCAAACGAAGCCTTAGGTTCGGGACTGGCCCTAAATTCTGTCTCCCCCAAAACCCTACTCTCTTCCCACAAGAATCGTCTCCGCTGCCTTTGTCGGTGGAAATTGGCGATGGGTAGCATAATGATACTTCCTTCCATGCTTTCTATGATGTAGTTTGATTTTTCCCTTAGCTGGACGTCTCGCTCGAAGGCTTGTCGATACTTTTTAGGTTTGATCTGGGTCGGAGGTAGATTTGTCAGTCTGATATGTAATTTGTCGATCTCAGGTGTCTTGGGGTGGCTTTGCAAGGTGGGTTTGTTGTTCGAGTTAGTTGGTGGGCGTGGCGGCAGGGGCTGGTGGCCAGTTAGGGGGTCACGATTTTCTACCTGGTGGTGCTTCTGATGGTGGTGGTTAGGTGTGGCGTCCGTGGCGACTATGAATACCGCAGCGGCGTCATTAGCATATACAATGGCGGTTGCGCGGTAGAGGGCTGTTTGGTTCTTAACGAGGCCTTCTGGAGGGGGTGTAACTTTAGGCCAGGGTTCTAATTCTCCCGATTCCTTAGCTCGGTGCTCTTTCTTTTTAGGTTGTGGGGTGTGTTAGACAGAGTTGCTAGGACCTGGTGAAGTTTCACGAAGGGTTTTGCTATCCCCCTTCCCACCTAGCTTGGTGCCCGTGATATTTGGTTGAGTTTGCATTGGTCGTTCGTGGGCTTGGTGGGGTGGAGGCCTCGGTTTGTAAGGTGTTGCCTTTAGGTTTCGTCAGTCTCGTGATGTGGCATGGTTTGGTGAAGCGACCTTCCTGTGTTGATATCGAATGACTGGTCATATGGAGCTGCTGCCTGCGGTTCATGGTTGTGTGGTAGGTGGGTTGCACAGATCAGAGAGTTATTGCTATGATGCGTGGTGAAAGATTCTTCCAAGGTAATGGTTAATTTTTTTCCTTGTGTATGCATGTCTTAGCTGATTCTAATGGGCGTGCTTTGGAAGGTGTCTTCGGATCAATGGAGGTGCCCAAGTTGAAGGTTTACATTTTGCCTGTTTGTTTTTATTTTTTTTTTAGTTTTGGAAACTAGAAAAAAAAAATGCGTTTGGTAACAATTTTTTTTTCCTTTTCCAATTTAAAAAATCAGTTTTTAAACTGCAGAGTAAAAAAAAAACTCCAGAAACTGGTTTTTTTTTTCACTTTTAGTTTTTTTTGGAGACCACCACCAACACTCCCTCCCACCGCCGGCCACCACTGCTGGCCGGCGACCACAGCCGGCTACTGCCGGCAGCCACCTCCAACTGCCGGCGACTGTCGGCGCCACCTCCGGCCGCCGGCGACCACCGCCGGCAGCCACCGGCGACTGTCGGCAGCCACCTCCAGCCGCCGGCCACCGCCACCGTCGACCACCGCTACGCCCCACCAACGCCACCGCAAACCACCAAAATAAAAAAGTCAAAATAAAAGGGTTACCAAACACAAAAAACTAAAAAAAAAGGTTATCAAACACCCACTTGTTTTTGTAAAAAAAAATAAAAAATTAAGCTGTTCTTTAAAAACTGAAAACCAAATTTTTTTTTTGTCAAACGAACCCTAAGAGTGTCGTTTTCCGTAGCATCTTTTAGATTTTTTTATTAAGTTGTCTTGTAAGTTTATGTTTAGGAAAAATTAGAAAAAAGTGGGTTTTAGGTTTAAGTTTTTGTAAAAAGTGGGATATATTTCAAAACTCGTGAAAAAGTGAGTTTTTTTTTAGAAATTTCTGAACAATGGCGTAGTTTAAAGAAAAATGGGTTTTTTTGAAACTTAAGCTTTTGACTACCCAAACTATCCCTCCTCATCTTCTCTTCCAAATCAGCTTTCCCTCCAAACTATATGTCCCTCACCCTTCCTCTCCCCAGCCCGCCCACCCACCCACCCACCCACCTACCTATTATAATTTTCAATATAAAAAATTCCAAACACGTTAATCTCTTTCATGAACAACAACTTCCATGCAAATGCTTTAGTCCCCTTTCTTCATGCAAGTGTGCTAGTGGTACTCGTCAAAGCTGTATTATTTCTTCTTTGCTTATAGAACAATGAAAAACTAAATATCAAAATTTAAATATCAACGTCTAATTAAAAAAAAAATAGGTTAGAACTGATCCAAACTCCTTGTATGTACCAATCAGTTATATCCTTTGAATTTATGACATAGTTGTATAATAACCATCGGAAGTGGTGACTAACGTTACTAGCATAATGAAAATAAAGATATTGGCGATTGAGATTGATTTTGTTGGATAAAATTGAGGATTATGTGAGGGAATTTGCGGAGGTTAAAAAGGACGGTGGAGATTAAGGGAGGATGAGAGTGGGCGCTGTTGATAACCAAGCAAGGGGAAACACAGTGACATCGTCCAAAATTCACACGGCATTATCGACTACATACCCAATTGACGACACACGCACACAATTCACAGGAAACGAGATCATCAGACATAAACCTACGTGCAAAAATGTGGTATCAAGTTTGTTTTCAAAGTTTTGTATTTGTCCCTTCGTATTAATATTCAGTTACTCTGCAAAAAAGTAAGTATTTTGGTACTAACACCACACAAGTCGTTGTGTGCAGAAACCCAAGTTTTTTTTATATGTAAAAGTGCATGTTGGATTCTGCCGACACTCCAATAATTTTATGTAGAAATTACGGGGCACAAGCGCTGCTTTTGCTTTGGTGGGACTCCTAAAAAAAGAAGATCTTGCGGGAACTACGTCTTCCCTTGCTAAGGGGGTTGAGATTCAAGAAACGAATGCGGTTTAGCCGTTTTGTAATGAAAAGCACTGCAAATGGGGTGCACTTCTCCCTCAACATCTTAAGAGGATTCAATACATACAAGAAATAAGCTATCCACGCATTCATTGCTAAAACACCTCTTCAGTTATCCCGTGAACAAGATCTAACTCATTGCTGCATCTAGTACTAAAAAAAATTGAGTGAAACATATAAGAATTATTGGTATAGCAATTCAAAAAGGTATTCTAATTTGTTAACAAAAAGTTTATCACCTAAAAACAGAAACAGTAGAAATATTGTAGAACTCACTTTTTGATAAAATGCGCCATAACGGAGAGGTGACGAAATGATATGCTTTGAGTTCCCATCGAAATGGAGCATACTGACAACCCTCAATGATCCCAACCGTGTAAGGGCAATGTGTGTGTGTGGTTCCCGCAAGGTCATCCCACCCATGTAGTGGTCCCATCGAGAAAAAAACAGGCGCCCTTGCGCCCCGTAATTTCTGCGTAAAATGACTTGGGCATCAGCATAATCAGACATGCAATTCTACAGAAACTGACTTGTGTTTCCACATAAAATGATTGGCGTCACCACAAACCGTTTGCACATCGTCTTCGCTGTTGTTCATGGGACCCCATTATTCCTACAAGCTACGTCATCTAGTTCCTGCAAGATTTCCCTGTCTTGGAGCTTGCCTAACATTGCACAGAGGGAAAGCATGTCATTTTTTTTGTTACCGTAGCCGGGGGGGGGGGGGGGTTGCGGCTGTGTTGTGGCTTGGGTGGGAAACGGGGATGTGTTGCAGCTGTGTTGCAGTGGGTGGATTGGAGGGAAAATAGAAAAGAGGGGGAAGGGGTGGGGATGAGGGGGTTACCCCGCAACCAGGGGGTTGGGGCGATGGGGGTGGGAAGATTTTTGGAGGGAATTGTGGGATTGGGATTGGGGGAGAAGTCTTGCCGGGTACATTTCAGTCAAAGCTGAGGGGCATTCTCACGCAGCTATCTCTCTTTACTACCCGCTCATTTGTTGTAAATCACGGCAGTCACAACCTCTAAAAATCTAACCCTTTAACAGCCATCTTAAACTAAGCAATACCCATTTATACACCTACCGAATTACACACATATACATACACATGAAGCATGAATCTCTAAAAGCAAGCTTACCGAAAATACTTCGCCAGAAAAATTCCCTCGATCTCTTCTCTTTTCTCCCTCGGTCTCTCTCTCTCACTGTGCAGCAATAGGGTGTCCAACGAAAAACCAAAGACGGCTGCCCTATAGCATATGTAGGTTTATATATGAAACCCTAATTGAAAAATCACAAAAATTTTCACTCTTTCATTAATCACTCAAATTTTTAACCGAAACTTTTATTATTGCAAAATGGTTCAAAATAAACATTTACGATAACTTATGAGCTAGAAGGATTATTAACGGGGTCTTACGCCATCCCGTTTCACAAATCGTCGTTAATGATACACATCGATACAAAGAAAAATTTAATTGTCGCTAAAAAAAAAAGAAAAATACACGCCAATGCTAAGTTCCCATCGAACCACTCTGCATCGGACTCCTTATGGCCTTAACAATTATTGCATAGCCGGGCTGATACCCCAGTCTTTTTATGCAGAAATTACGAGGGGGCATAAGCGCTGCATTTGTTTCAGTGAGACTCCTAAAAAAAAAGAACTTTACATGCAAATACACTTTCCCTTATTAAGGGCAATCAAATCTTCTCAGAAATATTTTATCAAATAGTTGACGCCCACTCTCACCCTCCCTTAATATCCACCCCCCTCTTGACCTCCGCAAATCCCCTCACATAATCCTCAATTCTATCCAACCAATCAATTCCAATCGCCAATATATTTATTTCCACTATGCTAGTAACGTTAGTCACCACTTTCGATGGTTATTATACAACTATGTAATAAATTCAAAGGATATAACTTATAGGTACATACAAGCGAGTTTGGATCAGTTCCAACCTATCTTTTTTTTTTTAATTAGACGTTGATATTTATAACTTGATATTTAGTTTTTCATTTGTCTAAAAACAAAGAAGAAATAATCCTGATTTGACGAATAATACTGGCACACTTGCATGAAGAAAGGGGCTAAAGCATTTGCATGGAAGTTGGTGTTCATGAAGGAGATTAATGTATTTGGAATTTTTCATAATGAAAATTATAATAGGTGGGTGGGTGGGGGGGGGTGGGTGGGTGGGAAGGGGAGAGGAGGGGGAGCGGGGGCATGTAGTTTGGAAGGAAAACTGATTTGGAGGAAAAGATGGGGAGGGGTAGTTTGGGTAGTCAAAAGCTTAAGTTTCAAAAAAACCCATTTTTCTTTAAACTTTCCCATTGTTCAGAAATTATATAAAAAAAAAAACTCACTTTTTCACAAGTTTTGAAATATATCCCACTTTCTACAAAAACTTAACCCCAAAATCCACTTTTTCCTAATTTTCCCTTATGTTTACTTTTATTGTTGCTATGTAATCTCAGAGGCTAGGGAGGTATGTTGGTCTAAAATTAACAATGTTATGAGATATATTTCTTATCCTTTTCCAAAAAAAAAAAAACTCTAAATGATAAAGTTACTATATTTTGCGAATAACTTCACATTTTTTAATGAATTAGTTCAAAATACAATATCTCAACATGTATTTAGTTTCCGTTCGATATCACCTGTAGTAGCCGATACAACTTTATGAAGCACTATTTTGTCCGAAACGAAATGTAAAGACATATCAGATCAACAGAAGACAAAAACAGTATATACTGGCAGCGAGTACCAGTAATATATTGATAACTTTGATGAATGAACATACTATTGATAAGATGCCACATTCCAACTTTGTTTTTCCCAAAAAATAGGAAAACGAAAAGCTCAAGAAAATTGCACAATAACCGTGGTATTTGTTTTTTCTCTCAATAAATAGGAAAAAGAAAAGCTAAATAATAATAAAAAAAATTGCATAATAACCGTGGTGTACTCCTTGTTCAGCGTTTATCGGCGGCGCTTCTAATCCTAATCAAAGTCAACTACCCGTGAACGTGAGACCCTGAAATCCAAGCCACTGAAGTTCGCTTTAATCATAAATCAAAAGATTTACCCACAACCCACGCGGCCTATAAATACCCTTTTATAAACCCTCAGAATGAAGCTTCGTCTTGCAGACCCTTCTAGCCTCAAAGGTATATTTCTCGACTCTCTTCTATTCTCAATCAGTTGGGTTCTGCTGCGTCTGCTTCTTTTAGCTGTAAAATCACTTTACGCTTTATGAGCGTCCTTATAATCCACATGTTTGGACGGTTTCTTCTTGATTTTGCATGTTAAAGATCAGAGTGAATCATCTCGGATTTACAAGAAACTTTATTGCAGTATCTATACCTATTTGGTTCTTTTTTTCCTCTTTTTGTCTCAGATTTGTTTCCTCGTTTTAGAGTTGTTTTCGGTCGAATTAGCATCGTTTGTTAAGTCAATGGTGTTGTAGTCAAGCACATTGCAGTTGTTTTTATTACGTTATAATTGTCATGGTTGCAATTTTCTGTATAAAACTCCTATTATCTAGTCTTGTGTTTCTTCATCTAAGGCCTAATCCAAACGCTTTGTTTTCCGACAGAATTTCTGATTATTAGCCGTCGACTTAGCTTCTTGGGAACCTCCCTCGGTACTTCGTTTGTTTCATAAGACCTTTAGAGATGCCATCCGAAGGATTTGATCCATCTGATCAAGAAGACAGAGAACCTTTTGTCGAGGTTGATCCATCGGGGCGGTTTGGGCGGTACAGTGATCTGCTTGGTTCGGGTTCCGTGAAGAAGGTTTACCGAGGATTCGATCAAGAGGAAGGGAGAGACGTGGCATGGAACCAGGTTAGGTTGAAGGATTTCAGGAATGACCAGGCTGCGATCAATAGGCTTTTCTCGGAAGTTGAGTTGTTGCAGAATTTGTGCAATGAGAACATCATCGTTCTCTACAGTGTCTGGAGAGACATGGAGCATGACAGGATGAACTTTATTACCGAGGCATGTGCATCGGGGAACCTAAGGGACTACAGGAAGAAGCACCGACGTGTGTCCGTCAAGGCCTTGAAGAAGTGGTCGAGACAGATCCTTAGGGGCTTGGACTATCTCCATACCCATGAGCCTTGTATCATTCATAGAGATCTCAACTGCAGTAACATTTTCATCAATGGGAATATAGGAAAGGTACCTGCGATTCTCTGTGATGATTTTAAAGAACTCCATGTTGTCAAGGGAAGGCAACAGCATGTATTCACTTGGGCATTCTTCTTTTTTTGAGCTTAACGCGATCCTATTTAAATGTACAGGTAAAGATCGGTGATCTGGGCTTAGCAACGGTGGTAGGGAAGAATCACGCAGCACACTCGCTGTTGGGGACACCAGAGTATATGGCGCCAGAGCTGTACGAGGAGGACTACACAGAGCTAGTGGACATTTACTCCTTTGGAATGTGCTTGCTCGAGATGTCCACACTGGAGATACCTTACAGCGAGTGTGACAGTATCGCTAAGATATTCAGGAAGGTGACCAGTGGAGTGAAGCCGCAAGCCATTGATAAAGTGGGCGATCCGGAAGTGAAGGCCTTCATCGAAAGGTGCATTGCCCTGCCCCGAGCAAGACCCTCGGCAGCTGATCTTCTCAAGGACCCGTTCCTTTTGGAAGTTGAAGATAGTGACTCCACTTGCTGACTGTTGCCACTCCTAAGTTCAAAGTTGCTGAAGGGGAGCGGTCACTCTTTAATTTCCTGCTTTCAGTGTCTTGATAATTCTTTCATAGCTTGAAGTTCCTCATGTACATGGGATAGCTCATTGTTGCGCGTCTACGGCTTATCACCATTGGAGAAAGGCGACTATGGGAGCTGTCATGAGTCTAAAGATCACGATCGTATGTATATGTTGAGTCGGTGTTCAAGACCATGTCTATGATTTTGAAAATGGTATAGATTTGTTAGAAGGAATCCTCAATTATCAGGCTTCATTAACACGAACTATCTTAGGTTCCATAAACATTCTTCCCTTGTATTCTTTCGGTTCTCTTTTATCACTATTCAGTGTTTCAAAAGTCTTTAGCACACAGAGTGACAAAAAAGATACCAAGGTGCTGATCTGTGAACCCCCAGAAAACGAGTCACAGGACAGTGCTAGGCAGCATAAAGTTCATGTCAGTGTAAGAGTAGATTCATTTGAACAGTCTCACTTCTAGCACTAGATGATATTGATCCTCGTGTAAACATTTAATTATATTGCTCTTGGCGTTCGATGAAGAATATTATTTAGTACGTCAAATATGTTAGTTTCGC
Source organism: Escallonia herrerae (assembly GCA_033070095.1). NCBI lineage: Eukaryota > Viridiplantae > Streptophyta > Magnoliopsida > Escalloniales > Escalloniaceae > Escallonia > Escallonia herrerae. The sequence continues at coordinate 293,685 of JAVXUP010000285.1, forward strand.
GATCACAACAAGACAAACATGTATATCTCGAGAGCAGCTCCCTTACAAGCGTCCACAACTTAACTAAGTTGCTAATGCTGATATACACGGCCAGATCTAACTTAATTAAATCGATGATATGGACGGTCAAGTTAAAACTTATTTCTGACATGTTTTGGTCCATCCGTTCCATTATCTAGCGGATGGAAGCTTTTAATGCGACATACTCGTCGTCTGTGATATCCGCCACCACCATCATGTCGTCACTGTCCATGGCATGTTGAATCATCCCACATCCCCCCCCCCCCCCCACCCCAACCCAAATTACAAGATCTGAATTTTAATAATGTTAAATCCGATTGTAGGAATAGCCTTGCACTGTTCATCCTCTCAAGGGAGCAACAGGCAACAGCACGCAAAACCCTAAGTCGTGCAAGGTTCGATTTACTCCATTCCAACACCAATTCAAAGGGAAAAATGGGGTTTTGATACCGCTGTAATGGACAACCACCCAGATGCAATTATACTCGTAGCCGCTGCTGAGTTGGCCACGAAATGGTCTAAAACCTCCATAAACGGCGACCAATAAAACCATCTGAAAAGCTTGATTTTTCACGATCAACCCACAATTAATGAGTATAATCTACACCCAATAGGCCAATTATTCATGTAACCTTGATTGTCTCGTTGCATCTCCGACTTGAGATCTTGGAAAACAAACTTTGATTACAGATTATTGGAAAAGTGGTGGAACTTGAGAGAATCGATCTGCCGTGATGGGTCTTGAATGAACAAGGGCAAGATCGTCACATGGTTCGTCCGCCACACTGTGGTAGACGGACTTAATGTGGCATCACAAAATTAAGAACTGGGCCATCTGCGTAATGGGAATGGATGGCCAGATTAACTCTGGTAATCTAGGTAACTTGGCGGCGTTATCAATAGATTTCAGCTGATCCATTAGCATTGAAAAATTTTCTTTCTTGTAGCACTAATCTGGTTGTCCATAGATGAACTAAATCTTTTTATTTTTTTTAAGGTTTTATAAGTTCATCATCTCATAGTGGGTCAGAAATGACTTCTGACCATTTTGAACTTCTTCCCCATTATCGAGCTATGCAACTGGTAGACCTGGCAAACGGGTAAATTCGCCGGGTACGGGTAATTCCCGATCTAGTCCGAGTAAAAATGGGCCGGGTAAAAATTATCCAAATTTTTACTGGTAGCCATTTCTTGAACCCGTACCCTACCCAACCGGTTCGGGTATTAACCGCTGGTAAATTGATTATTTTCCAAGAAAATAAAAAACTTTTTACTGATTATTCACTTGCTTATTTTCTTTGGAGTATTTTTTTCCTTCTTTTTGGTTAAAGGATTATCACTTCCAAAATTTTCATAACACACAACAAAACTCAGTACAATCATCTCAAATCTTTATTCTCAACTCTCAAATCCCAACCAATAAGCACATATATCTTTAAAAACTAGAAAATCACCTCAAAATTAACACTAGTAAACAAATTAACAAAAAATAATTACAAGTATATCAAATAGATTTAGTCAGACGACTCAGTAGATCAAGATAAATCTGTCAACAGATCAACCTTCATGCAGTGAGACGCAGTCTCTGGTCGGCGTGTGGCAAGTGGCAACGTGAGGGTTCGGCGGTGACGGTGGGAAAGAATCGGGTTTCTAGTAGCAGGATCTGACGGCGAAGTTGTGTTTTCAGATGACAGTGATAGATTAGCGATGAGCGATGAGCGACGACCGAACGAACGACAGCGAGTTGATGTGATGTGCAGATCAGTCATGGCCCGTCGGTGGATCTGACTTTGGGGGGAATAGATAGAGAGAGAGGTGGGTTGTGTCGTGTGGGTGGATCTGATTTGGGGGGAAGAGAGAGAGAGATAGGAGCGGCGACAATAAGATCAGTGGGATTCTAAAGAGAAAGAGAAACCCTAATGCTTACTGAACAAATACGGGTAGCCTAGGTAACCGGTACCCGATCCGAATCGAACAACAAATCACTGGTCGGTCCGGGTACTTGGTAAAATTTCAACGGGTCTATGATTCTTGTACCCGTACTAGGGTTTTTTTGACGGGTACGAGTAGACCCGCGGGTACGGGCCATTTTTTGCCAGGCCTAGCAACTGGTTTTCGTAGGGCTACAACTTGGACAGATTGAACAGACCCAAAGGTCTGGTCATACTCAGCCTATTCTCAAAAGTTGCGCCATGCCCAACCCAACCAACTTACTGGCCAAAAATTTTCTGTCAACACCAAGCCCATGAATATTTTGGTGGGTACGGGTTAGACGCAAGCTGCTCACAGGTTGTTCATGTACAAAGTGATTTAGTTTATTTAATTTTTGAGCAAATAAAGTATCATTCAAGTCTACCAATTAGTCCTAAACTTTTGTTTACTTAATTCTCAAGCATATCAATTACCATCTAAGGCTACTCATTAGTATACTGAAGAAAATTATAGTGAAGTCTCAAAATAGATTTGAATATAAGCATGAAAATAATTTCTAAGCCAAAACAAAAGAAAATTAAAGACGAGTCAGGAAACAACCTAATTATAAGTGTACTCTTATAATAAGAAATAAAGCAGAAAAAAAAAAGAATTCTTCAAGGGTTTCCAAACTCATAAGCTTAGAGAATTTTAAAAAGTAAAAAAAAATATTTATCTTGTACATATAGAATTTATATACACAATTCATGTTGTGTAAAAGTTGGACTAACTGAATATTTCACGGGCTCGAAACCTTTAAATGTCTTAGTCTATGCCCATTCATATTTTTGACGGGCTCAAAACTTTGTTCCCATATCTACCATGGTCTCTATAAAAATAAGGCCAGCCCATATTTCTATGGGTTAACACGGGTTACCTAGCCCAGGTTACAGCCATACTTTTTTCGTTCACATGCAGACGAGAAATTCTATCTTTTCCTTGTCTGTTCTATATAATAGGGCAGACGATAAACACTACATATCCCAACCCCTAAATACCCTTGCCAATGTTTTTCCTATCTTAACAGTGTAATTAGGCCTTAGATATGCTTCATGGTGGATATTTGTAACTTTTCAATATGTATATCTTATGTACGTGGTTATATGTATATACGTAGATGTTGTTTGCATGTGCACAAGTTGACAAACTTGTATGCTCCCGTTGGTAATTTTCTCTTGTTACTAAGAACAAGAGTAGTTACATGTACTTTGTACTCTTGATACAAACGTGTAATGCTTATAGCATCTGTATAGCAATCTGGTTTATGTTTCCTCGACAAGGCAATGCTTCCGTCAATAGGGTTAGTGAGAGTAGATACTTTATGACTTTATCAGCATGGTCTTACAAAGTCATTTTAATACTACCCCACGAGCGATGTGAGATATCACTCCCAAAATGATAGATCGTGATATGTTTGAAAGAACAAAGAAATAGAAATAGGTAGGCAACTGCCAAGTTAAGGATGGTCTTCAAGAATAAGCCACTTAGGCCCCTTTGACAGTGCTTTTTTTTTTTTTCCAAATTTTTTTTTTCACTTTTGGAAACTACAAAAAATAAGCGCGTTTAGTAACCATTTTTTTCCTTCAGTTAAAAAAATCAGTTTTTAAACCAAGGCTATTTTTTAAAAACTCCAAAAAAGAGTTTTTTTTTTCTTCAGTGTTGGTTTTTTTTTATACCACCACCACCCTCCAACTGCCGGCAGCCACCGCCCACTGCCGGTAGCCACCGCCGGCCGCTGGCAGCCACCTCCGACGACCACTGTCAGCCGGTAGCCACCTGTGACGGCCACCGCTGGCCGCCACCACCGTCGGACACTGCCATCGCAAACTACCACAAAAAAAAACTCAAAAAAAAAACTGGGTTATCAAACACCTACTTGTTTTTGTAAAAATAAATAAAAAATTAAACTACTCTTTAATTTTTTTTAAAAACTTAAAAAAAAAAATTTCTGTCAAATAGAGCCCAAGTTGTAGTTGTCATTTTTGTATTTTATATTGGCGCAAAGGCTGCAATGCGTTATGGGCCCATTACACTTCCATTGCTCTGATGGGATCCGTGCATACAAAAATGGTACAATACTAGCCCATGAAGTCAATATCTTATTTTGAAAATGGAATATAAATATAAAAGTTTCAACTTTTTTTTAGAGGGGTGCATTGATTTGAGATTGTTTTGGGGCTAAATATAAGATTGGTATTATTTGATTCTTGTGATACTTATAATAAGGGTTTGAGTTTTGGAATTGGGTTTTTGAGATGAGAGCCAATGTTGGGAATTCCGTAGCGCATAGAGGCATCTCGAGCGTAGTCCATTGCATGCTAGATGAGGTTTAGCATCAACGGGCTAGAGCGACTTACTAATCCTTGCATTTGATGATAGGTTGTCGATAGCTCGGTTACCCACGTTCGAGGCCGAAAACTAGTTGACTAGCATATGCAAGGGTAGTATGTTTCACTTCGTGCTTTTCATTGTACGTAGATCATGCTATCATTATAGTAAGTGCTTAAGAATGATAGTCTTGTTGAATCCTTGCACTAAATGTTGTTCTTAGTCGTTTCTGACTGATAATGTCATGCTTATCTCCGGCTTTCCACTATACTTATCCATTGGTAATCATTGCAAATTGTAATGGCCTCTTTATTGATATAATAATAACTTCGTTTCCTACCATAACTCAATTAATATATTTGTTTCCATGTTGTTGAGACACCATTGATGCACGAAGAAATATCGTCGAACCTGATGAGTTATTTGCCTTACATGAGATATGAATAACGTGGGGCACCTAGATGATGATCTCTGAATCGACAGTGAAGATGACAAGGAGATCCTAGATCAGATATGAACCCCATAAGAGAAAGCCAGGTAGACATTTGATTTAAAAACTTGTCTGCATGCATTTCGAAAGGACATTCTAGGTTGCTCAGTTGATATGTGGAACCCTCCCTTGCTTCATTGCTTCTTGGCATGAATACTACTTATGACTTGTTCCCTTGAACTTTGTCAATGATATTGTTTTTAGAATATCCAACGAGTTATTCCTTGGTGAATACGCTTGTCCTCGCCATCTTATCCTTCTTGACCACTTCTTGCTCACCCTTTAATATGTTTAAAATTTTCAGGCCGCAAGTTTGAGGTGGGTGAACCCTCTAGGAAGGGCAAAGAAAAGGCTTAGCAGGTGGTGTAGGAGTGATGTGGGAATTGTGACTATAACAACAGTTGCGTTGATACAAGCGATGAGTACACAAAAATGAATTAAGTGATATTTTTATAATAACAAGTTTGACCTTTAGACTTTATTTTAAAAATATTTTTAATACATTTCAAATTGTGAAAACTAAACATATCAACAATTTTTAAATGCTAAGTGTCACTATTCCAGATTGGCAAAGAAGGGCTGTGTCAAAAGGTCCAATGTCTTTAAATGTAGTGTAGCTATACATGTTTCTTTTGTGTTGATAAATTGAGTAAATGGACCCATTATTCATCCACTAACAGATAATGTGTATTTGTTAGTCTGGATAATTATAGTTAATTAGAGGATATTTATCTCTTAAGTGTTTGAGATAAATACAATATTTATCTTTTAGGTATTTGAGATAAATACATCTTTATCTCCTAAGTGTTTGAGGTAAAGTTAGTCTCTAATTCTATCTCTATATAAAGGTTAGAGATATCTCAAGAAATCATAAGTCACTGACAATAAGTCACAAGACAATTCCTCTCTCTGTCGCACTATCTCTAGAGCATCACCGAGCTCTAAGATTTGGTTCGTGGACGAAGAACTCGACTCTAGTTGCCGTTTTTGTACCTGCGATAAAGATCAAGCGTGTTGAAAGCTCGTAACAACAAGGATCCTTCGTCGAAATTTCAGAGATTTTCGTACGATATGTTTCTGAATCCATTACGTCCTATGTGATAAGCGCGTTTAATCGCTTCAATATTGGTATCAGAGCATGATTATTTGTTGATTCGCCTTTAACATGCTAGAATAATTAAGTGTGCATGTTGCAAATTTTTTTTTCGAATACGACATATGAGACCCATCAAGAAAAATATGAAAATTTTTAGCATGTTATTCTAAAAAATAATTATATGTTTTGTTCTTCTATTGTTGGGGATGAACTCCATAAAATTTCTTGATTTTCTAATACATGGTTTGTGAGAAATAATGATTTTATTTTTCAAGAAAACTGTAATTTTTTCAAAATTTAGGGCTCAAATTCGAAGCATGATATTTAGTATTTATCATGATCGGTTGGTATAGAGTTAATCTATGTCGCATAAGCTTTCCAACGATATATGACACGCATTATTTGGCTCAAATATGAGAGAGATATGGCATCCTGAAGTTGGCCTCATGCATGGCGGCGGCTAAAAATTAGGGTTTGACCACGCGCCCCAAGCGCTAAGGACTTGCGTCACGCGCCAAGGCAGCCAATCATGTGCTGCGCGCGCGCCCAGTAGTGCCCCACGAGCCACAACGCGCTTGTTCCAAAAAGTTCAGACACTTCCCCATGCTTAGGGTGGCGTGTGTAGGTGCGTAGGACGTGTTTTTTGGCCGGTGTTTGTCATAGCCGGTGAGTGGAGGTCCACCTTGGCTTTAGAATTTTTTTGTGGCGTTAAATATAACTCTATACCCTCTGTGTGTATTCTGTTTAATTTTTAAACGACTTTTTCTATATAAGTTAGCTTAAAATTTTTTTTATACATACCAAATTTTTTCTTTAAATCCAGAGGGTATATTAGGGTTAAATTTACTATTTCTCATCTTTTAAGAATTTATCACTCATTTTTGGGCTATTTATGAGTATTTTTGTGATACTTTTGTGGTCCAAAAAATACGAATAATGCGCAAATATTAATTTTTTTCACTTCATGTGCAAAAATAAATATTTTGAAGAACTATATAACATAGATGAATTTTGTTTTTACATACTTGCCTTGATTTTTGTTATGGTTTAAATATACTTTTGTTAAGGTATGTTTGTTGGGTTTTGGTAAGCCCACATATTTTTAAACCCAATTTCAAGGCCTTGTTGCGCATTTTTTAGGAAGGAATACGCGGCATATTCATCCATTCAATTGTCCTTTAACTTGTTATTTGAGCATGTTAGTTTTAGGTTAAATGGATGGATAATAGATTGACATTCTAAATAAAGTTATGTGTTTACTTTTATTTTAAGAATGCCAATAGGACTCAATGGAGTCCTTGCATACTTTATTGTATGTTTTTTATATTATTTTAAATTATCATGTGGATGCTTTATTACATTGTGGTTTATATGATGATAAAATTTATTGCAAAAAATTACTTGAAAAATATTTTTCCCAACTCACATACGTGGGAGATGATTACGAGCTTAGTAACCTTTTGATTTCATGATGTGAGAAAGGATTATGTTTTTCATTTAAATTTTCTGAAATAAATAAAAGGATGTATAATTAATGTCTTTTTCTTTGCGCAAACTAATGTAGTGAATAGAATGTCCACCAAGAATGTCATAGCTGATTTTGTTAAGGATGAGAAACTTAACAGAGAAAATTATGACGTTTGGCACAAAAAGATGAAATTTATGCTAAATGAACAAGAGTTCGAGAAGCACTTGACCAAGGAGATGGTGGCGCCAACTGAGGCGCAACCCTTAAGAGACCACACTGCCTACCAGAAATGAATGAGAAATAGTTGGCGCAAACCCTAAGAGACCACGCTGCCTACCAAAAATGGAATGGGAAATATCGTAGTGCGCTCTACACCTTGTTGAGCAGCTTGCAAAATGATCTAATTGGGCAGTTTGATGAACTTCCAACTTGCAATTATTATGGGATCAACTCAAGTTCTCTTTTGGTGGAACCTCAACTACAAGGCTTCATAGCCTTCTGATCAAGTTTGAGGAGTACACAAAGGACCCTAAGTATACCATGAATGAACATTTAATGATGATGTCCAATATGATTGGTAAGCTAAGGGATGCTGGCCATGCAATACAGATGAACAGCAAGTCAGAACTGTCATAAGGTCCCTTCCTACCTCATGGGCCAATATGAAACAGATATTGACCCATAGTGAAAACATTAAGAACTTTTCAGATGTTTCACAGCATGTCATCCTTGAGGCAGAGACTCGAGACGCTGACATGACCCTTACTTATGTCGCCCAAGAGGGATCGCGCAATGCAAATGGCAAGGGCGGAAGACAAAGTAAGAAAGGCGAGGCGAGGCTAACACTTCTGCGCCAAAGGAAGGGAAAATGAAGAAATGCAAGAGAGGAAAACGTGGTGGGAAATAGGATTTGTCTAAAGTCAAATGCTTCAACTGTCAACAGAAAGGACACTTCGCTTGTGATTTCACTGAGCTGAAGAAGGTACTTTTTTAATCTCTCTCTAAGTTATATGTTTCCTCACATGTGATGGTTGCTCAGTCCCAACCTGTGTGGTTTATGGATCCAGGTGCAACAAAACATGTAGCACGTGATCGATAGGGGTTCGTAGATTACCACCGGATTCCAGTGAAAAGCAAACATATCTTCATGGGAAACAATAGCTCCGAGGAGGTGCTAGGGGGTTGGTTCTTACCAGCTTAAGTTACGCACTGGGTGCACATTGATTCTTGAGGATGTGCGATATGCACCCACTGTTTGGCTTAATCTACTTTCTCTTACTGCTTTAGTAGACAATGGGTTTTCCTTTATTTTTAGGGGTAATAAATTGGACATCTTTTTGAATGATGTTTTGGTCGGACATGGTTTTTGCATGAATAGTCTTTTTCAATTGGATTTAATTGATTCTCAGTCCTCTTATTCTTATGTTGTGAATGATAATATTGTGAATGATTCTACCACCTGGCATGCAAGGCTGGGCCACATAGGCCAAGATATAATGACTCGTTTGGCTAGAGAAGGCCTTTTGGGCCCACTAGCAAAAGTCAATCTACAAACATGTGAGGCTTGTTTGGCCGGTAAAGCATACATGAAGCCTTTTGGAAAGGCTGTGAGAGCAACTCAACGAGTTGTCAATTATATCCTTTATGAAAATGACCACTTGAGCTAGTTCACTCTGACATATGTGGACCTATAAGTGTAAAGGTACGCCATGGCACCATTTATTTCCTTACACTGATATACGATTATACGTGATCTAGTTATGTGTATCTGATATTTCACTGCTATGAAGCTTTGGACTGTTTCAAACGCTTTGTAGCAGAGGTTGAGAATCAGAAAGAGAAGAGTTTAAAAACTCTTCGCACTGACTGGGGACGAGAATATTTGTCAGATCACTTCAAGAAATTTTGTGAGGAAAAATGGATACGCATGCAACTTATTATTCTTAATGCTCCACAACAAAATGGTGTTGCGAAAAGAAGGAATAGAACATTGTTAGACATGGTTAGGTGTATGATGGCGCTAGCAAACCTTCCAATATCTTTCTGGGGGATGCTTTTTTTATTACAGCCTATATACTTAATCGTGTGCCTTCACAATCAGTCAAATACACCCGTTATGAGCTTTGGAATGGCCAAAATCCAAATTTGGATAACTTGCGCCCATGGGGCTCAGCAGGTTATGTTTACAGTACTTCTCATAAGTAGGAAAAATTAGGGCCTAGAGCTAAAAAGAGTATCTTTTTAAGGTATTTTGAAAACTCTAAAGGCTATGTGATGTATGGTGAACATCCAAATGGGGGAAAGACTGAAATAGTCTTGTGATGTCAATTTCATAGAGAGTGATTTTCCTAGGATTGGAGACGCAAGTAAGAATTTTGACCTCTATGAGTTAGAGGAGGCTGAAGCCATTTTACCATCTCCAAGTGAAGGTGGAGAATTAGTTCCTCATCTGGTTGTCACTAAAGATAGTATAAATGACCCTCAACCTAGTGGGAGCATCCCAGACAGTGGGAGCACACCACCACGACCATTAGGCCAACAAGATTCTCAACTGCATAGAGGTTCATGGGGAAGAGTTTCACAACGTCATTTTAAGATTGACAGATAAATTCTTATGTGCACTCCAACTGATGAAGATGAGCCCACTTCTGTGGAAGAAGCCTTATCTCCGTCTGCTAGTATTGAGTGGATGGCTGCAACAAAGGATGAGTTGAGCTCAATAGAGAAGAATCAAGTCTGGGAGTTGGTTGACCTTCAGCCACGGGGCAAGACTGTTGGAAACAAGTGGGTTTTAAAAGTCAAGTACAAGACGGATGGGTCAATTGACAAGTATAAGACCCGTCTTGTGGCGAAAGGCTATACCCAACAACGAGGTGTGGACTATGAAGACACATTCTCCCCGTTGGTGAGATTTGCTTTAATTCTCCTGATCCTAGCTATTGTCGTCCAGCAGGATTTAGAACTTTTTCATATGGATGTTAAGATTGGTTTCTCAATGGAGAACTAGACGAAGACATCTACATGGCTCAACCTGAGGGTTTTGAAGTTAGGGGACATGAGCTTAAAGTTTGCAGGCTCAAACATTCTATATATGGTCTCAAACAATCATCTAGGCAGTTTTACTTTAGGTTTCATCATGCCATTACCTCTATTGGTTTTGAAATGATTGAACAAGACCATTGCGTTTATTTAAAACGATCTAAGAAAAGTATTATGATCCTTTCTTTGTATATGAATGACATTCTTTTAGCTGGGAATGACATGAGTTCTATTGTCGCCACTATGCAGTGGTTGTTCTCAACTTTTGAGATGAATGACATGGGAGAAGCTAATTATGTGCTCGGGGTTAAAATCATACGTGATCGTCCAAAGAGACACCTCGGTTTGTCTTATGAGACATACATCAAGAAGTTCATTGAACGATTCTGTATGCTTAACTCAAAACCCATAGACATTCCAGTGGACAAGGCGTGTACTTTAAGCATAGACCAATGACCAAAGAATGATGAGGAAAAGAATCGGATGTCCAAAGTGCCTTACTTGACTACAGTAGGGAGTCTGATGTACGCTATGTTGTGTATGCGTCCAGACATCTGCTATGCCGTTGGAATGGTGAGTCGTTATCAGAATAATCCTGGACCCGCTCATTGGAATACAGTGAATAGGATTCTTCGATACCTACGTGGAATCGCTGATCTCATCCTGTGTTATCATGGTGGAGACTTGAGACTGAGAAGATACAACGATGTTGATTGGGGCGCTAATAGAGATGAGCGCAGATCCACTTCAGGTGGAGCTATTCCTTGGTACAGTAAGAAAAAGTCTTGCATCGCCCTATCCACGATGGAGTCAGAGTATGTTGCTTGGACAACAACAGTCTATGAAGCTGTTTGGTTGAGGTCATTCTTACAGGCTCTAGGGGTTACAGCTCATGCAGAAGAGGCTGTCGTTGTTCACTGTGACAATACAACTACCTTAGTTTTGTAAAGGACCCCAAATATCATGGCAAGGCCAAACACATAGGCCTGCATTATCACTTCATTAGAACTTTAGTTACGTAAGGAGAGGTGACCATGAAGCATATACCTACTGGCAGAATGGTGGCTGATCCTTTAACCAAGCCTATTGCTAGAGATGTTTTCCTTTCTCACATTAGGAGTAAGGGACTACATAGGGTTTGATATGTTTCTTATGGCATCTCATGTACTTGACATTATTTATTATATTAAATTTTCATTCCTTGGTTTGAGTTTTTTTTGGAATGAATGGATAATCTTTGTGATTGCATGTACATCCTTATTAAAAGTGTCACCAGGCTTGAATTAACCTATTCACACGGGTAATTCACCTTGGCGCTAAGATAGCGAGCAAGACGAGACATAATTGTCTTAGGCGCCAAGTGGCGAATAAGATGATACAGCTTATAAAGCAAAGATGCCACCTTAGTTGGAGCTAAGATGAGACCTAAAAAGGTAGGTTGATCATAGAGTATTTCCACAACTCTATGTAACCTGTTTACAGCCGAATGTGAGATTTTAGACAGGCACCATGAGAGTGACTGGGCTGAAAAACTCAGGTTAGGCGCTTTGTACAGCGACTAGACTCAGATTTGTATGGCATATTTTATACATTTATGTGATACGCCCTCGCGGGTTACGCCATAACATGCAAATCATACAGCATGAGCTAAATGCAGACCGATAGTGGGAGTGATGAATGAATCCCTGCTTCGTCACTGTGTGAGCCACTTGGATCGAAATATTTTTGATCCTATATAATACCCTTTTCACCTTAAACTACGTCATGAACATGATACTCAATGTTGCTACTTTAGCATGTACCCTAGGATCATGGATGAAGCGGTCTCGCGGAGCATGTCTAGGAAAACGGTTGGGTCTAATTGGAATGACATGAGGGCTTTGAGAAAAAAAATTCAATATTACACTATGTTGTGGGATTCATAGCCCGGACGACTTTGTTGATTTTCATTTCGATATGAGTCATGAATACATAACATATGAGAGGTTTAACACTGCTCACTATGAGGCATTTGAGAGTGTTTAATCTGGTGTAGTTGAACAATCTGGGGTACATACGAGATTTTTTGGAGTGATGTATTGTGTTAGTTTGGTGATAATTTAATACAATACTCCTTAACTGAACATCCTTTCTCGTAGGTCGCAAGTTCCATTTCCTGTATGAGGAGATGAGTGGACAAGATATAAGGAGGGATTGCAAGATTTATTTGCCTTGTGTATGAGCGAGTGTGAGCTATTAATAAATTAGGTCAGTGGACCCATTATCTGTCCACTAACAGATAATGTGTATTTGTTAGTATGGATAATTACAGTTAATTAGAGGATATTTATCTCCTAAGTGTTTGAGATAAATACAATATTTATCTCTTAAGTGTTTAAGATAAATACATCTTTATCTCCTAAGTGTTTGAGGTAAAGCTAGTCTCTAATTTTATCTCTATATAAAGGCTAGAGATATCCCAAGAAATCATAAGTCACTGACAATAAATTACAAGACAATCCCTTTAACTGTTACACTCTTTCTAGAGCATCACCGAGCTCTAGAATTTGGTTAGTGGACGAAGAACACGACTCTAGTAGCCGTTTTCGTACCTGAGATAAAGATCAAGCGTGTTGGAGGCTCGTAACAACAAAGATCCTTCGTCGGAATTTCAGAGATTTTGTACGGTATGTTTCTGAATCCATTACACAACATTTTGAAATTGGTTAATCGTCAATTTATAATGATCCAATCTAAGGCCCTACCACAAGGAAAGCCTCTTTCAAAAAGGACTAGCAAAAGGAGGTAAGGTATGAATTGTAGGCGTGGTCTTGTAAGGCTAATTTCATACTACCTGCAAAAATGTCACATTAAACCCAGAACGTTTCATACATGTAGCGTAAGCCTTAATCTCCATGTGCAACCAAACTTCTTTAAGTATGCACCCCAACTTCTTTATTTTTCATTTAGCAAACCTAGAGGTGTCGAAAGGGCCGGGCGGCCAGCCCGAAAAGTGAAGAGTAAAGGCCCTAACCCTTAGGGCCTTAGGCTAGGGCTAAGACCAGGCCAGCTTTTTCCCAGAATTATCCAGGCCCGGCCTGGCCCTAAAAAGCCCCAGTCATGCCCTAAAAAATGGGCCCGTTTTTTTGGCCCTGGCCCAGTTTTTAAAGCAGGCCTGACCCGGCCCTCTTTTGGCCCGAAAATAAGCCTTAATGCAGGCCTCTTTCTGGCCTTTTATTTTGGCTCTATGTACAACAATTTTCCTCCCCTAATATTTCTGTAACAAGACATTTGGACAAAAGTTCATGATGCATCTAAGAAGCTTGTTTGATGCTCGGGAACTTCATTCAGGATTCTCCACAATGAAGGCCTTCTTAGGGTGGCCAAACATATCACCAATGGCTGACCTTAAGGGATTGCTAAAAGAACAAGATGCAGTAGATGATTTTTCATTGATAATCTTATCTAGCAGGACCAACTTATGAAATTTCTTCAAGATTGCACAGTTCCTACTCTGCAGTTTGGAGTCAAATTCTAGCAACAACTAAAAAATATTTTTATTGACAATCTTTTATCATTAAAGCTGCTACAACAACATTATTGTATAACACAGGAGTTTTATCATATATATTTCATCAAGAAATATTCTTGGCACAACAAACGAGTACTCTATAACTATAAGCTGAGTCTTGACGATAAAATTTGCAAGTACAACAGTTTCGAGAAAGACATTTGAATGAATTTAATGGTGCAACAACGTTTTAAAATAAAAATGACCAAAACTCAAGTCTAACTGAGTTATTTTGTTAAAAAAAATATTAGTACGATCTAAACTAGACGTGAACAAATGTGATATATAATTGATATTTCTTATACTCAACCATATAGTAATAAAACACTTAATTAAAAAGTAATCTACATTTTCTTTGTTACTTTCAAATGGTCAAATTTGGGAAAGGGTCCAAGTTTTCATCTCCATATGCTAGTGCATTTGTTTTGTAATAATGTATAGTGTCTAAATTTTTTTTTTTAAAAAAACAAAGGTTGGGCCCAGCCCGGCTCTAAATATTGGGCCTAGGGCTAGGGCTTGGACTGGGCCCAGATACCCCTCTTCTCTGGCCCGGCCCGGCCCCCACCACAGCAGCCCAGCCTCAGCCCATTTTCACTTCTGACCAGCTGGGCCGGCCCAAGCCAGGGCCATTGACACCTCTAGGCATCTTAAACGCCTAGGGTTTGCTGCAAACCCTAGGCATCTTAAAAGCCTCATAGGTCTCAGTTGTCGTCACTCTTACCTCTAATTTCTCATCTTCTTCATAGGCACGCATAAACACATGTTATTTATTTCCTTCACGACACATACATACATTCTTCTCCACAAACCCGCACACACCCTCTCTCTTTGACACACATCATTTCAAAGACAATGACAACGATCATTTTTTGGGATCGGGTAACGTTTTCTCTTCCACAATGAATTCAAATCTCCAATCTTGGGGATGCTCTAGAAGTTTGTCAAGGTTCACTTGGTCTGACTATCGCCAATTATGGCAGGGTTTTCCTTATTGAAACTTTAGGTTTGTGATTTAGGGTTGAAATAGTTAAGCAAGTGAAGTGCAAAAGGAGATGGAAGTCTATGATAATTCGGGTTCTCCATTCATTTAACTGGATAATGAGGCCTAATGCCAATTGGTATTGAATACTCATTTACCATTCTTTTTTTTGGTTGGTAAAAAGGTCAAACTGTAAGGTTCTAATCCAACCATCAGGGAGTATTGCGCCTTGGGGACTTACAAGGCCGACACATGTATCTGAGCCTTCGATTCTAGCACCTATGTTAAAGCTAAAGTGCACAAGGACTCGTTTGTGGAGCACGTGCAGCGTGAGGACGTAAGTTTGCCACCAATAAGTGTGGCGAGCAGGATTCAAACCCATGTGGGGAACCTGAATTAGGATCCTGAGAACTACTGAACCAACCCTTGTTGACCTCGTTTACTATTCAATAAACGAGCAGTAAGTGACGACTTCGACGAGAATCATTAATTTCCAACTCACAAGAGAGAGCGCTTAGAGGAGGACGAAATAAAATTAATTAACATTGTCTACTTGCTTTGAGTCACTATTGACTCACAGTCGCTTTACCTCTCTTCTTTTTCAATCTCGACCTTCGAGGGCGGAAGAAGGGAGGCGTAGCCAGGGCCAAACCCCCCTTAAGTCTTGAGAGACCCATGTGTTCACAGACTGGGCCGTCATGCTATTCAACAATTAATTCAAGGGTTGTGATACAAGGATAGAGAGATGACGGTCTTTTAATGGAAAAAAAGGAGGAAGGTAGGGAGGCGGTGGCGCGGGGGCAAATTGATAGAGATATCAATGGGCAAGGCTTGGGCCGGCCCGGCCCAGGCCCAGCGGGCCTCCAATGAAAACGGGCCAGGGCCGGGCCACACAAATAAAAATGGGCCGGGTCTAAAATATGGGATATATGGGCCCAGTCCAAGCCCTGGCCCTAGGCCCAATATTTAAGGCCGGACTCGGGCCCAATCCAATTTTTTTCCCTTTCTTCCCAACTTCTTGTTATAATGACTTCTTCTTCAACAAAAGGCAAAGTTTCTGTAAACGGACCACTGAGTATACAATCACTTTCTCATGAATTAACCCCCTTTCGAAAAGGCAAATTGATGTTGGTTGACCATTAACCACGGATTAAGTGCAAAAACTAGTTGTTCTAACCCGCACCATTCTGATTTTAAGTGCAAAATTCAATCTCTTTAGTAATATAGTGTAAAACCTGTAAATGTCAAAGAAAAATAGAGTAGATCAAACAACAACAATAACGAGATAGATGAAGATAAAACAACATCTTTTCTTGTTACATTCAAATTCTTTGGTCATTTAAAGAAACATGAGATTATTCTTCAAGGCTCTTTAACACTTCACACACACTTCATGAAATTAAATTTAGAATTCAATTCGTCTTTTTTGGTTTGAAACAAAAAGAAATTTAAATTATATATTATACATTATTTTTATTTATGTTTAGAATACATATAAAATGAAAATGTGATATTTTCTTATAATTATTCTCTTAGCTTGTGATGTAAAACACAAAGCAAATTCTGTAACATACATTAAATGAAGCCTACTCAGAAATCATAAAAAACACGTCACAGTCACCACACACCCATGTAATTATAAGTATCGATATGACATTGACTTCATTACTCCCATGTTCTTCATGATAAAAAATTGGCGGTATGACCCAACTTTGGCATATAGCAATTTGGAACTCCTCAATGGACACGAAGAGTAGATGCACGTCTTGCCTATTGAATTTGGTGTCCAACCCAAAAGCATGCTCAAGAGTAGGAGAAGCCCACCAGATATAAGAACTAATCACAAACCCTATGTATTGTCGATGTAGGACTAGACACTGCCTAGGCATGAGCTTGCTTATTCTCCCATCGCAAAACATGCTCAAGAGTTACCTAGCTAAACATCTGATGAGTCTTTTTGCATAATTATAGTACCATTGGTACGAGTTTTAGCTCGCCTCATACTGATCAAGAACTTGATTCATGACCAGTTCCGAGTCCACGTAGATGATTAGCTTTTGATCCATTTCTGGTTTAAGAATAAGAGCTTGTTATCTTCCACATTATTCGAGCATTGTCGACTCAGTGTAAATGAGAAGGCCAGACATCCCCTTCTGGGGTGATGAAAACAACATCAGCTCCAGCTCCTTCATGATGAGCTGCACCATCAAAGTACTTTATCATCATCGGGAGAACTTCAACCATGAAAACTTCTTCTTCATGTAAATCATCATTTAGCTCCGATTCTACAGATATCGAATGCTCAATTGTAAAATCTACTAATGCTTGTCCTTTTACAGCTCTCGCGAGGGACATTGGTAATCTTGACCTATTGAAGCTGAATACCACCTTGCTACTCTATCAGATAGAATCGACTTAGATATTACATACTTAACAACACCCTCTCTAATGAGTTGAGCAGAATGTGCTTGAAAATAATTCCCAGTTTCTGAATCACAAAGATTAATGCCAACTTAAAACACTGCGAGTTGATTTCTTGCCGTGTAAAGGTTGTTTTTTTTTTCTTTTCAAAATCATCAACAGTAGCTTTGAGACCTTCCTCGATCATACTCTGCTGGAGCCTTTTCAGCATTCAGCATCTTCTTCCACTACAGATGCTTCATGATAACTACTTATTTGGTTAAGGACACATCATCTGATTCAGACTAGCATTCTGACTCATCCGATCCGCTTAATAAATGTGCTTAAAAAACCATCATAGAAGTTGCCAAGAGAACACACCCTCGAACATGGCCATCTTTACTCTTTACTAGGAAAGTGATCAAAGCAAAGCTGACTGGTTGCTATCTAGAATAAATTTCGCATCTATAAACCATTGATTATTGCTTCAATTGACAAAATTAATCCTACATCAAATATGGTAATCTGATTTAAGGTGACAACACTTCGTATGTCAGCATGAGCTTCTATGCCACGTTCTTTTGGTTTCATAATTAACCACGATGGTTTGTATCTTCGTCTTCAAAGCGTCTTCACATTATTCAACAAATTTGGAATGGAGCTTAGAGCGAGATAGAATTGGACATTTGGTTCATTGGGTCGTTTAAACTGGGGAAGACTTGGATTTGAAGGCGAGTGTTGCGACCAAGATAAAATAATAATAATAAAAAATCTGTTAGTATGCACATAAATGAAATAACCCTTAAAAGCAAAATGTGAATAATTAACTTCATTAGGTAAGTGAATCAAAACTGCATTTACCTCTCTGTCTTCTAAAAAGCTGCCTCATTTTTACCAAATGATGTGGCCATTAAAGGTCCAAAGGATCCTCTTTGAACACTTTCAAATTTCCATAAAAGGCTTCTATAATTTCGCCCGTAAAGGTTATTTCTTGACCAAAAATATTGTATATTGGCACTGGGTTGAGGCGCAGACTAGGTCGCTGTCTTTAAGAAAATTCGCGCCCCTTTGGATATTTATCGGTGCAGTAAAGTACTGACGCGTCGCTTCCATGATACAACAGCCCAATTCAAAACTGTTGCTTCACTCGAATTATGCACAATCGAATAAAGCAAAAGCTTCACTCAACACCCTTCTTTGCCCAATCCTTTACCTCAACAAATGACATTGCTATACCATAGTGTCAATATAATAGAGACACTACTTCAACAAATTACAAAAAAAGATATGGCAATGACAAAAGACATATTGATATTGGTGTATAGAGGTGACTTTTTGGTGAAAAAAAAAGAAGGTAATAAGCTGCCTTTAACAAAATACGGTTCCAACTTGCAATAGTGCCTATGGCCATAGTACGAAAGCAAAAACCATCCACTTTGTTTATATAGTGGTAAGTGGTTTTAAGTTTGTAACTCATGACCATTTAAGTTTCATTAAAATATAGGTTACAAAAAGGTCATAAAAGTCATTAATGTTTATTGAAATGATAATAAAACAAAAGTTATATTGAGGTGTTACGGTCCACCATAAATACTGTAATTAGGCATTTCAACCACAATTATGCCCCAATAAAAAGATGGTGTTAAACAATAATTGTTATAGACACATTATATCTTTTTTCGGTAAAGGCCCAATTTTGGAGGACACAAAACTAAACTATGACTTCAAAAGAAGCATAAGTATTGTCATTTTTATTAAAGTACTCCAACAGCGAGTCCTTTTAAATTCAACCTCGATGGACGAACTTGTGATGCCCAATCTTTCATGAACATGTTTACGAGAGGTTACTTTAATTTCATGGAGGATCCTTCGGACGCTCCTAACCTGTCAAAGACTGCTACACAAGCGGCGGAGTTTTCCAATTTGGTCAAAGACGGAAGCGGTCACTTTTGAAGGTTCATCCTCAAACTTTGCAGGCACACCGGGTGTTAGTTCTTGTTATAGTCATACAAACGGGAGATGGGGGAACAAATCCAAAACTGTTTGTTGATGTGGAATCTCTTTTCTTGACGCATCTTCTGAGTAGGATTTAGACCATCCACCATCTTGTGGCATACCTAGCTTTAGCAAATAATTTGTACTACTTGGGATTAAATCCTTCTTTAGTTTCACTTGTATGTATGATCTTCTCCGGAACTTTGTCTCCTTCAGTCGGCCGGACAAAACTTTTGATTGGAGCCTTAGAAATCTTCCCTTCCATCATTTTCAACTTTGGGATGTAACAAAGAACTGGGGTCATTGTGCTTTCCTTGTTAGTAGGTAGATCCAACACAACGCTATTTTCATGAACTTTGGGTTTCTCTTCCTTTTCTTTGCTTGAAGTAAATTTCTCAACATTTGCTGACAACGACTTCTTATGTGGCTTGACTTTGTCTGATCACTTGGAATTGCGTGACTGAACTTTTGCTTTTGCTAAAGGTTTGTCATCAGCAACGAACTTTCTTCACTGTTCCATCTCGCAAAAGCATTTGAAACACTGATGGAAAGTAGATGGAACAACACCATAATCATGCAGCCGTGGTTGCCCGAGAAGCATATCGTTCAAAGTCTTGGCATCTAGGACATGGTATAAAGCACTTGAAGTCATGTCATCAATTAACAAATCTAATCTTGCAACACCGATTGCTTTCTCGCCACCTTTATTGAATCCTTGAATCGTGAGGCGATTACTTCCGAGGCCATCAGTTGAAATACCAAGGTCTTTCATCACTTTAAGAAGTAAAATACTGACTTCAGACCCACAATCTAGCAATGTGCATTCAGGTTTTCATTCACTAGTGTAGCCAGCCACGAACAAAGGCTTTTGTGATGTCTAAGCCTAGCTAGTCGTTAATCATCGTCAGAGCATGTGATAGTACACATGCAAGCAAGACAGTTGATCCTTTGACAATTGAAGTGTGATCAATTGGGAAGAAACGCCTCCATCTTCATAACGATCTCCTCAACTTGAGCCATGTAGCATGGGCCTTCAATTCATCGATTTTAACAATATCATCTTCACGTAACCATTTGAGTAGAAATTCATATAAGGTAAAATGACTTCCAAGATATTGATTCCATAAATTTGTGTCTGGATGAAGAATCACGCTCTGTTTTTCTCAATGAACATTAAAATTAAAATTGTCTCTAAAAATCATGATAAAGTGCCACTAGCTAGAAGATAGATAGCATTCCCTATATCATACACATCTAAGCATTAAAAATGAAAGTAAAATCACAAATGAATCGGGCATGTATACCCACTAATACACTAAAGTAACCAGTAGGAAATTAGGGGGCTCTACGTTTACCTAATTTCGTTTTCGTTTTTTGCAATAATGATGAAAAAATGCATTTTTCGTGTACTTTTATTGTTTTTTTAGTTTTGTTTTGGAAAAAAAATCCAAACGGTAGCGAAAAAAGTAAAAACACCCCACCTTTTTCCGGAGAAGTGAACTCAATGTCAGAAAAAACCAAAAAAAAAAAAGTCTTCTCTAAGCTGACACATAAAGCTTCCTACTCCCTCTCTCTCTCTCTCTCCTTAGCACCACCACGGCACCACCTCGAAAGACCAGACATGTCACTGAACCACCATAAAGAATCACACCACAACCACCATGCCCACCACTCAACACTCAAACCTCATCTCCTCTGGCCATTTCGTCGCCACACAGCCACCATAAACCCACCACTACGCCAAATCAAGAAGTGCCAGAGATCTGGAATTGAAAGTCGCCCATCTTGAAGAGATCTGGACGGTGAAGAGCCAGCTGCAGAACATGTTTCTCTTGAAATGACAACTTCCTACAAAACAAGATGCAGGTGTTAAAGAGCATCATAATCAGAAAAATATGCACATACGAAAAAAATCCAGTATATAAACTGTGAATACCGGTCCACTTCTTGGTTAACTCAAATGTCACAAGAATCTGGAATCTTGTGAGAGTCTTGAATGTCACCACACAAGGATGCATGAATAGACTTGATCTTACTAATCAGTTTGTAGAGTTCCCATCTTGAAGCCGGGCATTTATCAGGTAGGTGAAGAGCGGCCGTAGATGAAGATCGTTGGAAAGGAGGGCAGAGAGTGGGGTCGCGGGGGAGGGTGTGGGTCATGTAGGGTATATATTATAAATAGTAAGGATACAACTAGAAAAGTGAAAATGAAAATGATATAAATACACAAATCCGACAAAAAAAATAGTTAAATTTTTTTGTGAAAATAATAAAAGAACAAGAATGAATTTCTAACTTAATACGAAAATTATGAAAACAAAAACAGAAAATAAAAATAGAAAACAAATATTGTAAACGTACGAGCCCTAAGTTTTCGGCTACCAATCAAGTTGGAAAAATATCTCATGTCTCCTTACATAATTAGCGAGATTCTTAGAAGTCCTGGTTGTTTGATGGTCTTGTTCGCATGTTCACCGCTGGGGTATGAACATCTTTAAAAGCTGGATTTAAATTTTTCAGAGCAACGAACGGTCGTTATAAATTTGCTCTTAACACATTGCTATGTTCGAAAGCAGAAGTGTTCTGTAGCTTCAAAATTGGTGAACAACCCCCAAATAAAGCACTGTATATAGTAATAACTGCTTCGTATCAACAAAAAATGAAACCTGTGTTAATCGGATTCTTATTGAGCTTGGTGTACTTAAGATATCATGTAGATAATGTAACTGATGACCGGAAACCAAGAATGAAGATTCTCTTCCAGACCTTTTAGAAGATGATTATTATTATTATTCATGTAAAGCAGTAACAGACAACTTGAACAAGTAAGCCAGTGAAGTACTAGCTTTGGAAGGTGGAACTTCTTCTCCATAGTTGAGAAAACAACTTCAGAAAAATCCGTTGCAATAACCAAAACTATGGATATCAGTAGTACTTGAAGCAGTGGTCATTCGTGGAGGTTTGATCTCTAGCAATAGGTTGTTATTCTGATTGATAACTTTCTTCTTCAGTTCCTCCATGGAATCCCTTAGTTGTTCAAGTTCAATCAACTCAAGCTTTTCTATTGGGGCTTCCCACCAGAACCGCTTCTGGCTATCTTTTCTCATGAAGTCAAGTGAATCGCCTCGCTTTTTCTCATCATCTAGCTCGTTAAGAAGTTGTGTGAGCTGCAAGTTAAGCTCGCGGATACTAGCACTTTGATGAGCCTCAACAAGCTGGAAAGCGTTGGAATTTGGGCGAGGGTTTCGAGTGGAAAACCTGTCGACTATACATTCAACATCAGGGTGGCCAAAAGAGAATACCTTTCCAGCCGGAGAGAAGACAATTATAGCAATGTCAACGCCACAAAGCGTGCAGAGCTCGCTCGCCTTCTTGAAAAGCCCGGATCGCCGTTTTGAGAAGGTGACCTGCAGGTGATTCTTTTTCTTTATTTTCGCAATCTTGATCTTTTGGCGTCCCATGTTCGGCTTCTTTTCCATGACTGCCACCTCTTACAAGAGAGTCGAAGGTCCCTTCTTCTTGCTTATGAAGAGGTGACAAGAACATCCAATTTAAAGGGGCTTGAAAGTTTACTCTTAAAGCTGGCCAAAAGTTATTCCTTTTGTAGGACTTTAACTTTGATTCTTCTTTGGTTTGCAACTGTTTCAAGATTAGGAGTCAAAAAATCTTACTTTTAATGTATGAATATCATGCAATTAGTTTTCTCTTAGTTGGCTCTTTAAACATGGTAGTTTTCTATTTGCATGCTATATATACAATCCATCATTTAGTTCATTAATAGTTGCCTAAGTTATGATACATCCAATTATCCATCATAAGGTGCAAGGTCAGTTACAAAAGTCAACCACATCGTAGCATTAATGGGAAAGAAATATGCTGTAGTAACAAGGAAAACCAAGGTTCTAGTACTAGCAATTTGTAATACCTATTTAATTACCGGAAAAAAAAATATGTTATGCCTAATTTCCCACCCTAGAAGAGAGTCGGTTTGCTTTTGCTTTGCCTTCTTCCTTTTTCTCAGACTTCTACTTATGATTGCTTTTTCTACAAGAACATAGAGGAGAGATTATAGGATAAAAAAATGGCACATGAGGAAAAAGGAAAGGAGAAGAGAAAATGAGTAGTTAAAACCACCACTAAAGCATGGCTTAGAAGACTTAGTCAAATAATCTTTCAATGTAATTAGGATATGTTGTAAAATTTCTCTAACTTCATTTTATTAATCCAAAATTACCCTTCCCTTCACTTGATGGCTTGGCCAATGCAGATCTTTTTTTTTCTTTTTTTTTTTTGTACGAGCTATTACGTACCACCCTCGTACAGCATCGGACATCACGACAATATATCTAGTAGCTTATGGTCAAGGCTCTAGCAATTAGTAGAATCCTCTATGCACACGAACATGCTGGAGGTATGAAGAACTATCTAAAGGTTAATGATTCTCTGGTCGTTCATGTCGGCGACGCAGATGGTCGAGATCGCTTATTCCATTAGCTTACACCATGTGTCCTCCTATAGCGAGGGCAATGGTTTTGACCAAAGTCATGGTGCACTCATGCTAATCTTTCTGCCAATCTCCATGCCTCATTCTCAATGCCAGATATGACTACAAACCCCGCTAAGATAGTTATTCTTGCTGATCACTATGTTTTGAGTAGTCATTTGGGTGGTAATAGAAGCCAATCTCGATGATAGAGAAGCAATATTTGTTCAACATATTTGCGCCTGCTAACTAAGTCTGCTATCTGCCATCACTAAGCTGTGGTCTAGGATATAAGAGGGAGGATTGGTAATTCTGGCACATATAAATAACCTTCACATATTCTTAAAAAGTGGACAATTCTTCCGACAGTAGGTTATTAGAAAATTTAATAAACTATTCCTTGGCGAATAGGCATGTATTTGGCATTTTTTTTCCTTGTCAAGTACTTCTTGCTCATCCCTTAATACGTTAGCATTTGTAAGGCAAGAAGTTCGAAGTGGGTGAACCCTCCAAGAAGGCCAAGGAAAAGGCTTAGCAGCTGTGGTGTAGGAGTGATGTATGAGTTGTGACTCCGTGTTAAAGTTTGCAACACCAGCCTAATAGCAGCTATTAGAAGGATGGTTCATGGCTCGACCAAGTCGGTCCAGATTTAGTTTCACTTTAATTGTTAGTTATGTTAGTGGATCTAACCATTATTGAGTCTGTTGCTAATTTTTAGCCAAGAAATGTTTCCTGTTTGTTAGTTTGTTTTTCCTATATGTTAGTGGTTTAGTTGGGCTTAGTTAGTGGAGTCATGGAGTTTGTGGAGGAAACTCTCTTCCTTGTTTGTAAGCCTATATAAGGCTGGTTACTGGACCGAATAAAGTGAGCATCCTTTGAAGCAAATTGAGTTGTGAGCTTTTTATTACTGAGTGCATTTTCATATCTTTTGTGAGTATTACAACTTGTATTGTTATTGTGTTCAACAATTTTGGTATCTAGAGTCAAGTTGTGGAATACTCATATACTTAGAGATGTCAATTGGCCGGGCTTGGGTCGGCCCAGCCCAGGCCCAGCGGGCCAAAAGTGAAAAAAGGCTTGGCCGGGCCAGAGGAAGTGGAAACCAGGCCTGGTCGGGCCAGATTAATGGGATTCTAGGCCCAGTCCAAGCCTTGGCCCTAAGTCCTATATTTAGGGTCGGGCTTGAGCCGGGCCCGGGCCCAATCTTTTTTTTTAAATTTCTTGTTATTCAAAGTAAATACTTTAATTCCGATAATTTCTTGTTATTATGTAAGTAAATTGTTATGTTATAATGAGTGCATACATATTACCACATATATATGTATATACAAGTAAATAAAGGAACTAAAAATGTCTAGACATGCTCACACATATATGTAATAATATGTGTGTATACGATAATATTTCTAGCATTCAAATATTCAAACTGATGGAGTTAAATTAAAGATAAATTTGTTCATAGCCCTCCTCCTTTTATCCGGACTTGGGACCAGCTGCTTGTAAACAAACAGACGAAGTTACTTATTTTTTATATATATGAAAAAATATTTATCTTACCTGTAAAAACTTATATATATATATATATATATATATATATATATATATGTGAAAAAATTTATTCTAAAAACTTGAGAAACTGAAAATTAAAAGAAATTACCTAATCATCAGGAAGTATTTCAACGTCTGTATCACTGTTCTTCCTATCATCAATCGGTTTATCTTGCTCGCGGTATTTCGCATCAAGATAATCCTTTCAGCATACACATAACTTGAACGACTCAGAGTTAAGATGACTCCTCCTGTCATCTAAATCCATCCCACTGGCTGAAAATGCCGACTCTGAAGCAATTGTGGAGGCTTGCACCGGCAGTACATTCCATGCAATTTGGGATAAAATTTTATACATGTTTTGGTTTTGTTTTAAAAAATTTAACAAATTAAAATTTACCCGTTCTTGCATCGATAAATTAGCATAATGATTAGAATTGGAATATAAATCAATCTCATTAAAAGAGAAAAAAGTAGACGAACATGCCGTATTAAAAGTACCTTCACCTGGTAGTTGTCTTGCTACTAGATGTTTAAGGCCCTTAAGGTATAGCGCATAATACATCTCACCAGTCGATGATGAAGCTCGCCTGCGCATGTCAGCGGAATTATGATAGAGGTTTAACAGATCCTCGAATTTCTTGCTCACTTTCGTTGTGAGTGTAGTTGTGTCCTCTTCTGTGTAGGTCATTAGTCTTGCAATCTCTTGTATCGACACGTTCACACCATGCAACAACTTTAACCTAGGATCTAAACAAGCAGCCACATAAAAAATAACAGACAATTTCTTCCAATATTTATTAAATTTTTTATCGATCTCTTTTACTGTTTGTTGAACAGGTCCTATATATCTCCATTTTGTTAACATTGTAATCATCTTGAAAATTTCTATTATAGCGATAGGAGAGGTGAGATAGTATGTACCAGACAATAAGTTGATAGACGTGTAGAATACCTCCAAAAATTCAGATAAGTATGTAGCCATATGCCATTCCTCGTGAGTTGGCAAGTCGGCTAGAAACGAGGTTAGTATAATATGCGTATAGACTTCTTTGTATGCCAGAATATGTAAAAGCATATGATATGTAGAGTTTCACATGTGGATCATATCTGTAAGTGGTCTCTTGCGAGGCATATTATAGTGAGCACACAACGTTTTAAATTATTGTGTTCTAGGGCCCGAACTATTAACAAACGTTGTCATACCCCTCATTTTGATAAGAATATCTCCTGCAGCAGCTAAACCATCTTGAACAATTAAATTAATAATGTGACAAACACAGCGAACATGAAATAATTCATCATCAAGTACAGGTTGAAGGGTCTCCTTTGAAGCTACAACAACAGCTTTATTGTTAGAAGCATTATCAAAACTAACAGTCATAATCTTATTTTTTATTTTAAATGTGGTACATGCATTAATTATACTACTAGCAACATTATATGCTAGGCGAATTGTTGAGTTGAAGTTGATTAAGCTGAAAAGAAATTACTTATCTTCTTCGACCAGAAAAATTACTCCAAACAACCACGGTGTCTATGACAAGAAAAAATGTCTGCAATACCTCGGGGGCAGCTCTTCACTCTCTATGACAAACATAAACTGAATGAGCAAAGATAGATGTAAACAGCTTTATCTGCTGCTTTTGCCCAGTGACCGCTGAGTCACAATGAGGCATAATACCTCTGAGCCAAGGGTAAACCTAAATGGTGTCTATTGCTCCACACATGCCCTCACCCGCATACACACACAAGAAAAAAATAAAAAGAAAGCCATGTTGATCACAAGGCTTAGCGGCAGCTTTGCTCCGCTGCAGAGAATTTTTGTAGAGATGCACTTTATGTGGAGAAAAACAAGAACATGTGAATGATTAGTATTAGCGACCATATTTTGTTAAGTTGCTACAAAAGATAACATAGACCAAACACTACGAGTTACATTATAGATTGAAGCAAAGTGAGTTTACAAATAGAAAATAAGCAAGAGTTCCAATATAACCTGCTGGCCAACGACATCAATCCTATCAATGCGTCTGATGGAAAGCTTTCCCTTTGCAGAGCGAACCAACAAATAGTCAGTTGATGGCACTTGATGCTGATAAATGGGAGCCCTATACATCTTAGTTTCAAGACGTGATTGGCTGCAACCAGCTTTTATATCTCCAAGGAATGGGGATTTATCAGCAGGATCAAGTGCTAGAACACTTCCCAATTTGTTGTTCCCACTGCGCAACAAAGTGCTAGTTTGATCACCTGGGGCATATTTCTGGTAGTATGTGCACAGTCTGGCTCCCATCCCAACATTTCCTAGTAGCAAATAATACCGAGCGCCAAGACCGTCACACAAACATAACTAACAAAAATAAACGAAAATCGTCAAATATCAGAAGTAAGACTAACTCTACCATCAAAATGATCGAAATAATCAATCAAACGTGCTTTAGGAGCATTATACTGTCGGAGTGCATCGGATCTAGTTGTGTTTCTATGAACCTTTTTGTACAAAGGTTGCACGTAGATGTTCATATATCTAGAATACTTAGGATTATCGGCAAAACTAAAGGCTTGTTCATCGTGAATTATAAATTCAGCGAGACTGTCTCTTTGTTCTCGCTGATTATAAACAAATAACTTACCGTCAAAAGATAACTGCGTTTGGCTAGGTTCGACGTGGCCTTGTCGAGGTGCACACAGAGGTAATGCTTGTTAAGATGTCCATTACCACTACCAGACGAAAATAATTTAGCACAGTACTTACATCGAGCTTTTCGGACGCCGTCCACTATAACTTCATCAAAATGATTACAACACTCGACTTTTTTTCCTTTTGGATTGCTGGCTCACTACCAGAAGCATTGCTCGGCCCTGCTCCACCATGACCGCTCATCGGGTTAAGATTATGCCACGGAGTAGTAGCTTTGCCAACCGAGCTGCGTCCTTAACTATAATGCAGGGAGTCTTGTGAAGGCGTCTATTCAAGATCTGGAATGTTTTGATTGAACTCTCAATTGGCTTGGGTATCTATCATACAACCTATACTCATTCGTCCAGAAACGAATGGTTATGGTGGTGCTTGGATTGGTGTTTGTGATGACCGTGGTGATGGTGCTTGTGCTGGTGGTGGTGCTCGTGCCAATGGTGGTGTTTTTCTTGATGATGATCCACCCTTAAGTTTTTTTAGTAATCCAGCCATATTTGACGCTAAACTTTTTTACTAGATTGGAAAATAAAACTAGTAAGAGTAACTAACTGCACAGGAATAAGAGCAATAATTAGTAATTAGAAATAACAATTAAAAGAATTAAGGAGTAACAAATGAATAAGAGTAATTACTAATTCAAAATTGGAGAGAGTTAGTAATTAAAAAGAATTTGATAATAGTAATTAATAAATAAAAATTCACTAATTACTAATTACTAGACAAAAGAATTAGAGAGTAACAAATAAATAAGAGGAGTAGTTAATAATTAGAAGTTAGCACGAGTAGTAATTAGTAAACAAGAGTAATAATTAGCAAGAGTACTGAAACCAATAAAACAACCTTAGAAGGGGGTGAATAGGGTTTTTGAAAATAAATGAGAAAATTAAACTAAGCACTCTCTTGAATCTCAATCAAACCAAGTAATACTTCAATGAAGATGCTAATTTAACAATCTCAAACAATTATATAGCAATAAGGAAAGAGATTGAGTTAGAGATACTTGACAAGGAGATTTAAATGGTTCGGCTTGAACTACCCTCAACCTTACATCCACCTCTTCAAGGAAGTCCCTTTCAAGAGCACTAGAATCCACTAGCAACAATCTTTTTTCGGGTCAAGATCAAAACCCTTACAACACTTGATAATATCCCAACACCAAGCACAAGCCATGAATCCACAAAGCTCACCCAAGACTTGACAAACCCAAGCCTTGATCATAATCCTTTTACAAAGATCAATTGTGTACAAAGAAATCCTCTCCAAAGAAAATGAGTACAAATAAAGCTCTACTACAATAGAGAGACGGGGGAATTGATGACTTGAAGAATGCTCACTCTCAATCAAAGAATTGCTCACAAAGATGCTCTCTTTAATGATGTAAAATCATGAAGATGAAGAGAGAAAAGTTTAATCTATGAGCCTTGATGTTTCTCTAATGAATGGAGGCTTAGAATGTGGTTTTCATGGTGTATGATGAAGCCCCAAATCATTTATATAGAGAAGATATGAAATATAGCCGTTATGGACAAAATATGGGCAAAACTGCCATTACAGTCGACTGTTTTCCCAATGCAGTCGACTGGGTTCCCCCTAAAATAGCCGTTAGAGTTTTGTCCTAAAAAATAGTCATTGGAGCTAAATTTTGACCAATACAATCGACTGCATTCCGATGCAGTCCACTGGATTCAAATACAGTCGACTGTATTACCCTATCCAATGCAGTCGACGGGATTCAAATACAGTTGACTGTATTACCTTACTGCCTATCGGCTGCCTCATGGAACCCTCTTTCCTATTTTGGACATAACTTTCTCTAGAAAAATCGGATTGAGGTGCTATTTTTTGTGTTGGAAAGCTAATGAAAGGTTTTATCAAGATATGAAAATATTAGCACCAAAACCATTTTTGAGAAAATTTGAGTGAGCTCCAAATTCACTCATTTTCAGGAACAACGCTTGTGTGAAAGGTTATGAACTCACATGCAATGCACAAGGTGTCCTAAGGTCTTTTTAGGTCATAGTCATCAATCCAAGACTAGTTACATAATAGTAAAGATCAATTATAATTGATAGTAACTTAGCCGATGCATTCTTTGTTGCTCTTCGACATTGTACTTGATAAAGCTTCCATAACATGTCCACTATAACGTTAAGTTTCTTTGGCTTCAATCCATCTATCCAACTTCTTAAATGTGTCTTCATGAGTGTTATGCATATATCTACTAAGAAGCCACTCAAAGCACACATTAGAACATAATCAATGTGTAGTTATCATCAAAACAAGATGTAAGCTTATGTTATCCAATCATAAGGCTAACAATCTCCCCCTTTTTAATGATGACAAATATTGATTGTATATAAAGTAAGATGTATCATATGGTAGTCAATTAAGCACAAAAGTCTTACTTAGAAGATTCAATTATCTCTAGTCTTAAGACATGTCAATTTATCTCATATAGCAATAAAGCTCATAGTTAGGTTCCCTAGCTAAAACAATATATGCTCTTCCTCTAGTGTTCTCTCAAAACACACAATCATATAGCATATAGAATCAAGATTATTTCTCCCCCTTGTCATCAACAAAAAGACAAGGGTATGCATGTGTGAAGAGATAGTTATAAGCAAGATAATGGCGTGAAGTGCATATAACTCATGAACTTCTACGGATGACATCAAGAGTCCCTTCATGATCCAAAGAAAGATATGCAATGTAGCTCAATAATCTCGTCTACTTCATGCATTTTTCAAGAGTAACAAGATAATATGTGATTCAAACATGCCAGCTTCCCTATCAAGTTACCATATTCATATTCCATCCTAATGTATGCTCCTCCACAATCAATGCATAACAATAATATCCAACAAACACAACTAAATGTCTAACCGAGTCATGCTCTCCTTTTGGCATTACCAAAAGACGTGTGAATGTGTAAGAATGGCAACGTGAAGCATTAAGATGACATAATTTCAACATGAAATTTTCACAAAGCAAATGATGGCCATCAACAATTAATATTTTCAATATAAGTGCAAGAGGACCATTCATCGTCATCTAAATCCTATAAGTATCCAAGATTATAAGTAAACAATCAAGGATTGATGGCAAGGTACACATCAATTCTTATCAAGCTATTTATGTAATGAGGAATAAGTGTGACAATTTACGCATGCGTAACGATGCATAAGTTTAGCACATACCACAATGTTTAATAGAGCATTAGGTTTTACCGTCTTGGTGAACTACCAAGAAATTCAATATAATGAGGGATCATTTTGAAGTCCGTTTTCTTTGACAAGCTTTGAGGCTCTCCTCATTTGAAGTAGCATGTCCAATCTTGGAATGCTTACTCCCCCTTAAGATTTAGCTTGTTGCTCCTCCTTCTCAAAATTTTCTTAGAGCCTTCTCCTTGTTGCTATTTGCCTTTGCTTTGAACAACTTACAATCACAATTTAGGTCTAACTTTTGGTACCCACATTTTCTTGGGTCCATAAGTGTTAGTCTTAGCAACGTTAAGAAACTCTTTAACAACCCACATTTTCTTTACACCTCCAACATAAACAATTCTACAAGGACAATTACTAGTCGAATGCCCTTTCTTGTTGCACCAACCACAACGAGTAAAAGGTGTGCAATAGTTCTTAGGTTGTTTTGAATGAATATTCAACATAGCTTGTTGTTTAAAAACTTTAGGAGGCAAGGTGAAGGGATCTAATTCAACACCACCTTTGTTTAGGCCAAATCTTTAGTGTCCAAGCATGACATCCAAGTTGTTTCTATCATCCACAAATTTTTCAAGGCTTTTTTTCAAATCACAAATCTCAAGCTTTAAATTTTCATTTTGTTTTTCTAAAATCGAAGTATTACAAGAGATTTGTTTTGTGCTAGGAATACTCACAATCAATTCAACCAAATCATTATTCACATGCTCTACATATAAATGGCTAGATATGCATTCATTCTTGGCATGCAACTCATTATTTTCACTTTTTAAGTCATCTAGCTCTTTTGAAATCGCATGCACTTGTTTTTTCAAAGCACAAATTTTCTTGGTTAATTTCATGGATTCTTCATATAAAAGAGCATAAGCATCATAAATATCATCATTAGAGAAATTTCTATCACTATCACTATATGAAGAATTTACCTCATCTTCTTTTTGAGCCATGAAGCATAGACTTGAATCTCTATCATCGAAATCACCACCTTCATCTCCACTTGAGTCATTATCGCTCCAAATAATGGCTTTAATTGATGTCTTTATGGAGTGCTTCTTTCTTCCCTCATTCTTCTTCTTACTCTCCCTTGAGGTACTCTCCATACTAGACTCGTTCTTGCTCTTGTGCGAGTTTCCATCTTTCTTCATTTTGAGATCCTCATTAAATTCATTTGCAAGTATGTCCATCTCCTTGTTATTCAAGTCTTCTTCCTCTTCACTAGAAGATTCATCTATCATTGATGAAGCTTTACGAGCAATCCACTTCTTCTTCTTCTTTGGACCTTTTTGCCTGGATGATTCGACTTGCATTTCAAAAGTCATCAATGAGCAAATTAATTCATCCAACGGGAAGGTATTGAGATCCTTTAATTCTTGAAGTGCAGTGATTTTTGCATTCCATTCTCTAGGTAATGTCCTAATCACCTTTCTTACAAGATCATCGTTAGAGAAATATTTTCCTAATTATTTCAAAGTATTAACAATTTTAATGAAACAAAAATTCATTTTCATAATGGATTCATTGCAAAACATTTGAAACAATTCATATTCTCTATGCCATAAATTCATCTTTGAATCTCTTGGGAGAAAAGTCCCTTCATGAGTGACTTGAAGTGTATCCCACATACTTTTAGCCAAATCACACATAATAACTCGATTAAGTTCATTTGTGTTTAGGGCACAAACAAGACAATTCTTAGCTCTAGAATTCATGCAAAGCATATTTCTATCATAGTCATTAAATTCAAATTTCTCCTTTGGCACAAGCTTATTCCTAATCCACTCGGTTAGAACATAAGGGCCATCTTTAACGATTCCCAACATTTCATAATCTAAAGATTCTAAACATACTCTCATCTTAAATTTTCATATACTATATGAAGACCAATAAAAAAGTGGAGGTCTAGTTATAGAACTCCCCTCAAGACTAGGAAACCCCATGATCTTGTAACTCTCTAGGTATTAACCAAAAAATCAAGAGCCGAGGCTCTGATACCACTTGAAACCAATAAAACAACCCTAGAAGGGTGTGAATAGAGTTTTTGAAAATAAATGAGAAAATTAAACTAAGCACTCTCACGAATCTCAATCAAACCAAGTAATACTTCAATGAAGATGCTAATTATAACAATCTCAAACAATTATATAGCAATAAGGAAAGAGATTGAGTTAGAGATACTTGACAAGGAGATTTAAATGGTTCGGCTTGAACTACCCTCAAGCCTACATCCACCTCTTCAAGGAAGTTCCTTTCAAGAGCACTAGAATCCACTAGCAACAATCTTATTCTGGGTCAAGATCAAAACCCTTACAACACTTGATGATATCCCCACACCAAGCACAAGCCTTGAATCCACAAAGCTCACCCAAGACATGACAAACCCAAGCCTTGATCCTAATCCTTTTACAAAGATCAATTGTGTACAAAGAAATCCTCTCGAAAGGAAATGAGTACAAATGAATCTCTAGTACAATAGAGAGATGAGAGAATTGATAACTCGAAGAATGCTCACTCTCAATCAAAGAATTGCTCACAAAGATACTCTCTTTACTGATGTAAAATATGAAGATGAAGAGAGAAAAGTTTAATCTATGAGCCTTGATGTTTCTATAATGAATGGAGGCTTAGAATGTGATATTTATGGTGTATGATGAAGCCCCAAATCATTTATATAGAGAAGATACGAAATATAGCCGTTATGGGCAAAATGTGGGCAAAACTGCCATTGCAATCGACTGTATTCCCAATGTAGTCGACTGGGTTCCCCCTAAAATAGCCGTTGGAGTTTTGTCCTCAAAAATAGCCGTTAGAACTGAATTTTGACCAATGCAGTCGACTGGATTCAAATACAGTCGACTGTATTACCCTGCTGCCTATCGGCTGCCTCACGGAACCCCCTTTTCTATTTTGGGCATAACTTTCTCTAGAAAAATTTTATTGAGGTGATTTTTTTGCGTTGGAAATCTAATGAAAGGTTTTATCAAGATATTAAAATATTAGCACCAAAACCATTTTTAAGAAAATCTGAGTGAGCTCCAAAGTTCACTCATTTTTAGAAACAACACTTGTGTGAAAGGTTATGAACTCACATGCAATGCACAAGGTGTCCTAAGGTCTTTTTAGGTCATAGTCATCAATCCAAGCATCAAATCAAGACTAATTACATAATAGTAAAGATCAATTATAATTGATAGTAACTTAGCCGATGCATTCTTTGGTACTCTTCGACATTGTACTTGATGAAGCTTCCATAGCATGTCCACTATAACTTTAAGTTTCTTTGGCTTCAATCTGTCTATCCAACTTCTCAAATTTTTCTTCATGAGTGTTATGTATATATCTACTAAGAAGCCACTCAAAGCACACATTAGAACATAATCAATGTGTAGTTATCATCAAAACAAGATGTAAGCCTACGTTATCCACATAAGGCTAACAAGTACTAATTAGTAAACAAGAGTAGTAATTGGAGAGGGAAATAGTAGCAAAGCTTGTAGAATGTTTAGATAAGAGAGAGTAAGAAGATTGGTGTGAAAAATTAGAAAGAAAGGGTGTGACTTTATAGATTTTATAAAGTTCACAAAAGACCAAAATGTCTCTTAAAACTATCTGTTTATAGTTGTTGGGGAGGGTAAGAGTGTAAAAAACATTAAAAGAGTTGGAAAAAATTAAGTTGGACCAAAATACCCCCCAAACTAGCTATTATATTGCTGTTAGGGGGGTAAAAATAGAATTTAGGGAAATAATGAGAGTATGGCCGTTAGGGGGGGAATTCAATTTTAAAAACCGTGGAGCCAGCCTATTTTAGGGCCAGAGAAAAGGGCCGAAATGCATGCCAAACCCCGGCCAGCCCTAAAAAACGGGCCAATTTCAGGCCAACCCATTTTTTAAGGCCTGACCCGGGCTTTTTAGGGCTGGGTCGGGCCTGGATAATTTTTGGGAATTGTTTGGCCTGGTCTAGAGCCCTAAAATGTTGGGCCACTACTGTTCACCTATATGGCCGGGTAGGGCCAGCCCGCGGGCCGCCCGGCCCTTTTGACAACTCTACATATACTAGCAATTGGTGAGAATCCTCTTTGTCAACAAGATGAGCGATCTTCAAGTCATAAGAGGAATCAAAAAGCTCAACAACCAAAACTACAATACATGGGCAATATGTTTGTCGTCCTACATGCAAGACCAAGATCTGTGGGAGGTCATCAATGGAAGTGAAGTTATGCAACCGAAGGCAGAGGACACAAATGGTACCTTGCGGAAGTAGAAGATAAAACCGGGCAAAGCGATGTTCGCTCTCAAGACTACAATCGAAGAAGACGTGCTGGAGCACATCCGGGATGCTAAAACACCGAAAGAAGCTTGGGGCACATTAGCAACACTTTTTTCAAAGAAGAACGGCACACGACTGCAACTTTTAAAAAGCGAGCTGTTGTCGGTAGCGCAACGTGATATGATAGTCGGCCAGTATTTTCACAAGGTGAAAACGATATGCCGCGAAATTTCAAAGTTTGATCCACAAGCACCAATAGGGGAAACCAAGATGAAAAGAATAATTATCCATGGTTTGAGACCTGAATTCAGAGGCTTTGTCGCTGCAGTACAGGGATGGCCCAATCAACCATCACTTGTTGAGTTCAAAAATTTGTTTGCCAGTCAAGAAGCCATGGCTAAGAAAATGGGTGGAGTTTCTCTAAAGGCCGAGGAGGAAGCACTCTATGCCAACAAAAGTAGAAGGAACTCCAAGCAGCACACAACTAATGGATCCAAAAGGAATCATGACAAGGAAAAAGGTCATCATGGAGAGCGAAGCTTTCATTCAGGGGAAGCTTCAAAGAATCGTGGTAACAGTAAAAGATTTGAAGGAAAATGTTACAATTGTGGGAAGAAGGGTCACATGGCCAAAGTCAGTTGGTCCAAGAAAAGGCCCGTGGAGAGCAACGCAGCTACATCCAACACAAAGGAAAAAAGCAAAGATGATTGGGACGCTGAAGCATTATTTGCGGCAGAAGAGGAGTTAGCTCTCACAGCAACAACATTTGAATAGATTGATTATGAGAATGACTGAATCGTTGAATCGGGCTGCTCAAATCACATGACAAGTGATCAAGAAAAGTTGCAGAACTTGTCAGAATACAAAGGAAGCCGTGTTGTGGTGAGAGCCAACAACTCTTAGTTATCGATAGCTCAAATCGGTAAGACGGTAGTTTCTCCCAAATATGCCGCTAACTAGGCACGAACACGAAAAGGTTCGTACAGTGAGAAATCAAACGAAGAGATATTAGCAGAGTGTAATTTTCTTTCAGAAAACTTTTCTTACTTATACTAATTGGAACTACCTTTTCCTCGTGATGACTATTTATTTTTGGCTTGCATTTACCTACTCTATGCTGATGGTAGGTTTTAGAGGAGGCCTTTGGATAGGTTGAATTCCTCATGTAAATGCCTATGTTGTACATTTTGATTGTAACATTATCCTCTTCATATCTGCTCCAACTATAGGGAGCATATGATGGGAGCTCTTATTTACGGTCATCTTGATATTTCTTCTTGCAGAATAACATGGTCCAAACTCATTACTCCGTAATATTTTCCAACTAATTTCTGGTCTGAAGTCCCGTCATTGCCCTGAGAGATTTTAACTACGTTAAGTTTCGTCTGGGAAAAGTGGATGACACTCAACTGTTGTTGAAGGTCTTCCTATTTTCCTAAATTCTATTCAGACATTGACGTAGATTGGACTGACCCTTCCTTTACTTGGACTATTAACCGCCCAGGCACAACCTTTACTTTCAAAAATATTGCCAATTCCATAATGAATCCTGGCTGGTTGTAACTTTTTCCAGCGAGCTAAAGTTTACAATCCTAGAATACAAATCTCTGATCATGGTCCATTTCTCCTCTAAACCTCTCCTCGATGATCCTTCGTCAAAATTCTTAAAAAATTTAGTCATTCAGGCTTTTTCACCCTCGAAGCCTCGGTGTCATAATGTAACATGGAATTGCCACGTGGAGGGAGTTGCAATACGGAGGGATTAACCTTTGCTAACATCCCTGCCAAAATGAAGACACTCGTAAAAAGCAACTTCTCTTTGCTCAAGCAGATCTACCCTGCCTCGTGGCTCGGTCTACTTGCTCTGATCTTTTAAAGCAAGTAGACTAGCTTCCTGACTGTGAAAACTATTTTTTTTGTTCAAGAAATGAAGCCTCGTGGGGTGTGACATGACATGGAGATTGCAACATAAAATTTTTTCATACATCTACATTTATGTGTAGGAGCCACAACTGTATTGATGGCATTTTTAATAGCTCTAATGTATGGACGATGACCGCTCGTGGACTTATGGAAACTGTTGAGAACTACTTGGTTGCTCTGTTTAAGAGAGAGACACTATCCGGGATGAAAGGAATGGCTTTGACGGTTCTGTTCATCAGTGGTAACAACTGACCATTGCACAGGATTTTGAATCGAGAATATGTGTCAGTGTCATGTAAGTAATCATTTGATTCAACTAGTGTTTTTATATATAATATATATGTGTATCTACTGTGAAAAAGTAGTATTTATCAGTTTTGACTGTTTTAATAACGTTTAACTACTCTAGCTTGATTTGTCAAAAAGCTTTTAGTAATTTATTTCTCGTTAAAAATCAGACCAGCATGTAAATGATATTTTGTTTAGAAATTGTAATGGAACTCAAATTTGACATGTTTGGTGCAAGTGAGATGTTTTGGTATTTGATGTTATTGTGAATATTAAACAACTTGAAAATTATTGAAAGGGTGGTGAGGATGGTTTGACCATCAATTGATGAGTGGTTATGTTTACAATGAACCAAAATGTGATTTTGTTTATTCGATTGCTATGCCCCATATCTAATGGGGAAAGTTAGATTTCGGGTTCTGATCAACGGGTCTTGTACGTTGATGCACAGTATTATTGTTTGTGATTCGCTCTTGCATCTACAGAATTATTTATGTCATACACCGAACCTTTGTATTTCTTGCCGGTTATTTTAGTCCTTTAGTGAAAATTCTTTTAGGAACCATAAGTTAAAATTCAATGATAGCTATTATATGTGATGTTAATTGGAGCCTTTAGTAATGATTAGCGTGAGTGAAGTTTTGAAAATTTTTAGTGACGAACTCTTACCTAGCATTGGTATATTATTTTTGAGTGGCTTATAGCGACAAATTTGGAAAACACTATAATTATGATCTTTAGCGACAATTTTAAAATCATAAGTTATAATTTAACAATAGCAGATTTTATTGATAGTGATTAAGGTCTTTAGCGACAATTAGTGTTAACAGTATTTCTAGAAATCTTTAGCGACATTTTTTTTATAGTTAACGTCGATATTTTATTAACAAGTTGATGCCAAGGAAAGTGAGTTCGCAGTCAACGTGGAGGTACCACAAGGAATGCAGTCCGAGTCAAATGCCAAGTGTGCAGATGTGGGACACAACAAAGGTGGAGTAAGGGCAGAGACCAAGGGCTTTCCAGACAGAGCCTGAGGGTGGCAGTGCTGCGAAGGCGACAGCACAGGATGAATATACGATGACAGTCACAGTCACCGTCAGTGGTCCAATGTCAGAGGTTTAACTATGTTTTCCTCTCTAGAAGTCTAGAGAGAATAGGCTTTAGAGAGAGATAGTGAAATTGTCAAATGAAAGAAAATCGTCCAAATGAATTCTCAAGACCCCTATTTATAGAGGTTGAAATGATGATGATGATGTCATCACGCGACAAGTGGCGCTCCCCTGGAGTGACACATCACCGAGGGGTGCACAGTTGCCGATGCTCCACGGACTGTCTAATCGCATATTCACCTAGCCTGCCCCACACAGTGTTGCTCTGTCTGTCTAAAAAGACTGGCTCCCACAGCGTCGGTGTGGCTAGAGAATCCCCTTGATCTAGCCACCAATCCAAGCCCTTACAAAATCCCACATGCTTGGCAGCTGTGGGGAAGACCCGACGCCCAACTGCCAAGTGGACTAGGCGCGATGGCCTCCGAAGACCTGCTCCCGTCTTGAAGTAACCTGGGGGTCAAAGCCCATAGGGGTGCCGACACAAGCCCCCAGTGTCGGAGCACGTAGGCCAGTCACGAAGACACCCTGACGAAGATATTGTCCCGGAGGAGTCGCCTATCCCGCGGGTGAGTCCTTGTGCTGGAGCACTCGGAACGCGTCAAGGTAGCATCCTAGAGGAGCCGTCTACCTGGCGAAAGGGAGTTGAAAAGCTTCCTGGCAGAGATAGTGTCTCGGAGGAGTCGTCTATCCTTGCGGAATGCTGCACACTCCGAAAAGTGGGTCGAAGCATGTTCCACTCCATGGCAGGGGCACATGGTGTGGTGAATGAGTGTGGTGCCCGGGGGGCATGGTAGTGTGGCAGAGAGCTAGGGGCACAGCTGTATCAGCAGCGCGGCGCATGGGCAAAGCGGAATGAGTGAGGTGATCGCGCACGGGCGCGGGCGACGGGCGCCGTACAGTCGGCGAGCGGGAGCAAGCAACGAGCACCGTGGAGTCGGCGTGCGGGCGACAGCGGGCGTTGCGGAGACAGTGCGCGGCCATGAGTGACAGTGGTCACGGTGATGACATGCGGTCGTGATGGCAGGCGACAGTGGGCAACGGGCGTCCCGAAGAAGGCGAGTGGGCGACTGCAAGTGATGGTCATCACGGCGACGGTGCGAGGCCGCGAGCGACAGTCATCGTGGTGACGGCCCCCAGCCACGAGCAAAGTTCGTCGTGGCGGTGGCGACTCGAGGCCATGAGCAACGATCGTCGTGGCGCATGGCCGCGAGCGATGGTCGTTGGTCAACAGGGTAGGTGGCCGACCCCTTTAGGTGGTCGACGTCCTTAAGGTGGCCGACCCCCTGAGGGAGAAGGCACACCAAGGTTGCTTCACGAGCAATTC
This sequence comes from Escallonia herrerae, assembly GCA_033070095.1. NCBI lineage: Eukaryota > Viridiplantae > Streptophyta > Magnoliopsida > Escalloniales > Escalloniaceae > Escallonia > Escallonia herrerae. Next base: position 333,880 of record JAVXUP010000285.1, read on the forward strand.
ACATGACTTGAGTATGTGTCACTTTGACCGGCTTGTGAGCGTTAAAAAATTGATCGTTGAATATGTGGCGTGTCGGGCAAAACAGGACTCCTGGTGGGCCCTAGGGTGCGATCAAAGTAGGTTGGAAACACAAGTTTTAGCAACGAATAAGGCAGCGGGGTAAGGTAATAAACCGTTAAATTATTTTAATACGTCATCTTTTATAAATAACTATAGTGGGTATTTTTGTAACAATAAAGGCCCCGGGTAGAATTTAAGTGGCTCGTGAAATGGTAGGGGGGATTTATTGTAATTATACAATTTAGGGTTATATATATATATGTATATATATATATATATATATATATATATATATAGTATATGTACATATATAGATATTTATATGTATATATATATACATATATATATATATATATACATATATATAGATATACATATATATATACATATATATACTAAACAAAGAGGAACAAAATAGTAGAAGGGCAATGAATTTGAATATTAGGGGTCAGTTGCACCCAGCACCCTAGGATTTGGTTCATTTATCGATTTGCTACTAAAAGGTTAATGAATTTCTACCAACCTCACAAGGATGAGCTATTTAACGCGTATAATCCAGAGGAAAGAATCATTTGTACGTTCAAACTATCATATAATTGAAGTTTAAATCTAGATTTCAATTATGGACATATTCGTGTAAGAAAGCTATTGTAAAACTGGAGCTTTAGAAATTTAAATGCATAAAAATTGCTAGATCATACAACTCTGCCCTTAATTATAACTTGAGTTCGTGACAAGTACATAATCTTCTATTCGAATTAGAGTTATTTGAATACCCTTATTTACATGACAAAATATCCTTCATATGATTATTGTCGTTTTATGATCCATTGTATCCAGAGATTTCATATATTTACATGATAACATATTTTCATATAGCTATTGTATTCATATATCTCACTCTTATAAGTGATATGACTAGATAAAACTCAATTGTTAAAAATTCCAATTTGATTAATAATTTTTTTTAGCTTGAAAACTCTCAAGTTTTGATACACAGGGGTTAAATAACTAAATGTTTTTTTTCTTAAACTATTCTTTTCAAGTTTAAGAGTTTTCTAAATATTTTAACTTTTTAAAAGGTGATGCTTAAATGATTATCATTTTTATTAACTTTAAGCATTTTGACAATAAAGAGGTTCATTTATATATCTTTTAGTGACAAAAGACTATGAATACAACAAAGACGGGCAAGGATCTGGTTATAGCGCATAAAATAATCTCAAAGGATTAAAATTGTTAGCCCTATGGTTGGATAACCTAGGCTTACATCTTGTTTTGATGATAACTACACATTGATTATGTTCTAATGTGTGCTTTGAGTGTATTCTTAGTAGGCATATACATGCACACTCATGAAGACACATTTGTGAAGTTGGATAGATGAATTAAAGCCAAAGAAGCTTAAAGTTATAGTGGACATGCTATAGAAGCTTCATCAAGTCCAATGTCGAAGAGCAACAAAGGACGCATCGGCTAAGTTACTATCAATTATAATTGATCTTTACTATTATGTAACTAGTCTTGGTTTGATGCTTGGATTGATGACTATGACCTAAAAAGACCTTAGGACACCTTGTGCATTGCATGCGAGTTCATAACCTTTCACACAAGTGTGGTTCTCGAAAATGAGTGAACTTTGGAGCTCACTCAGATTTTCTCAAAAACTATTTTGGTGCTAATCTTTTCATATTTTGATAAAACTTTTCATTAGCTTTCCAACACAAAAAACGGCACCTCAATCCGATTTTTCTAGAGAAAGTTATGCCCAAAATAGGAAAGGGGGTTCCGTGAGGCAGCTGATAGGCAGTAGGGTAATCCAGTCGACTGCATTGGTCAAAATTCAGTTCCAACGGCTATTTTCGAGGACAAAACTCCAACGGCTATTTTAGAGGGATTACAGTCGACTGCATTGGGAATACAGTCGACTGCAATGGCAGTTTTGCCCATATTTTGCCTCTAACGGCTATATTTCATTTGCTCTCTATATAAATGATTTGGGGCTTCATCATACACTATGGAAACCACATTCTAAGCCTCCATTCATTAGAGAAACATCAAGGCTCATAGATTAAACTTTTCTCTCTTCATCTTCATGATTTTACATCATTAAAGAGAGCATCTTTGTGAGCAATTCTTTGATTGAGAGTGAGCATTCTTCAAGTCATCAATTCTCTCATCTCTCTATTGTACTAGAGCTTCATTTGTACTCATTTCCTTTCAAGAGGGTTTCTTTGTACACATTTGATCTTTGTAAAAGGATTGTGATCAAGGCTTGGGTTTGTCAAGTCTTGGGTGAGCTTTGTGGATTCAAGGCTTGTGCTTGGTGTGGGGATATCACCAAGTGTTGTAAGGGTTTTGATCTTGACCCGGAAGAAGATTGTTGCTAGTGAATTCTAGTGCTCTTGCAAGGGACTTCCTTGAAGAGGTGGATGTAGGCTTGAGGGTAATTCAAGCCGAACCATTTAAATCTCCTTGTCAAGTATCTCTAACTCAATCTCTTTACTTATTGCTCTACAATTGCTTGAGATTGTGTAGTTAGCATCTTCATTGAAGTATTACTTGGTTTGATTGAGTTTCATGATTGTTTCTTAGTTTAAATTCCTCATTATATTTCAAAAACCCTATTCACCCCCCCCCCCCCTCTAGGATTGTTTTATTGGTTTCAAAAATGACTAAATATTTTTCATTAAAAATACCCTTTTTAGAAATAAAAAAGGTCTACAAAAATTAAGTGTATTTTTTTACTTTTAAGAAGGTAAGACTAAATTGCAATATTTTTTGCTAGATATAAAAAATTTGCTATCAAAGAAGTTAAAAGTTCACTAATGCATCTTTAAATGACAAAAATGTGGAAGTGGATCTAGCACAATTTTATAAATACAATGCTAAGACTCTGATTCACCTTTAAAGAAAACCCTATCAAAAAATAACCTTTAAAATTACCAACATCAAAATAACCCATGTCCCTGAAGTTATGGTGAAATACTATCAGTGATCCTAAGTTTCAAAAGGTAAAGCCGTACTAATCCGTTAAAGAAAATACATTTTTACTTATGTCATCAATACATATTTTTTAAATGTCAATATTGCCCACATTTTGTATCTACAATGTATATATAATATAAAATTTTATAAATTCTAAATTTTCAAATTAAGGTTCCAAACCAAATTCTCCCCTACCCCGTCGCCGCACCTTCCTCGACAAGTACTCAGCCTGAAAGTTAGCAAACTGGCTCAGTTTCACCGTCTCATCCCGACATCGACAAACGTCAGCCTCCACGTTATCCCAACCCGTCTGCCCGCCTCCACTGCCACAAACATCCTCGACAGTAGTACAAACATGAAAATTTCAAAGCCGCCAAATAAATCATAAATCTATAACATTAGCTGAGTATGTGTAAGTGTCTTAACTAGAGGTGTGGTGGGTCGTAGAAGGCTTATTGATGACGATTGTGGTTTGCGAGCGGTCGATTTGAGGCGGTGGTGGGCCATCTGGTGATGATAGGTGAATTGGACAGATGGTGGGCTGATTGGACGCAGTGGTAGGCTGATTAATAGTGGGGAAAAGCTGCTATGATGGTGGTTAATGGCGGTGGCTGCCGTGGTATTGGGTAGCAGTTTGATGCAAACAAATTTTTTTTACATCTTCCAGATTTTGCACCCCAAATTCAAAATTTATTTTTGTTCATTTGGTTTGTTGAATCGTGATGGTTTGTTGCAAGTGATTGGAGTGAGAAAGCTGTGACAGTTGATTGGGGGTGAGAGAGGTGAGAAAGTTAAACAACACGATGATGGTGGGCTGTGGTTGTGGCCGGTTGTGAAGGGATGAGGGTGAGGGAGGGAGCGCGTGTGTTACATATTTGATTAAAGAAAATAACTTGCAGAGAACAAAGTTTTCTATAACATTTTTCTAGAAATGTAATATATCTAAATTAAATTGAATACTTTGTCAGAAACTCAATCCTTTTAAATTTTTTATTTCATATTTTTATGTTGATGCATATGTTACAGATTTGAATTATTTCGCATGTATATAGATTTCAATATAAACATATTAGTACATTGAAACTATCATAAACCTAAAGTTTAATTCTAGATTTTGAGTATCAAAACATTGGTATAAGGAAGCTATTGTAAATCTGGAGTCTTCTAGGATTTTTTATATCCATATGTAATCCTGATTGGAGTTAAATGACTAATCTTTTTTGTTTTCTCTTAAAATACCCTTTTTAAACTAAAGTCTTCATACAAAATTAGTGTTAATTGGGGGTGTTTTTTACTTGAAACTTTTTTTTCATCAAATACCCATTTTGAATTACAGTGTTGTTATCAAGCATTGTTCCTTAAAATAATACTTATGAATCTATCCTTAAGAAAAATCCAAAGTTTTTTTGTCTTTTAGTGAAAAAATCCTATGAGACGGGCATGTGGGTGGGAGTGCATGTGTGTGTTGTTTGCGTTAATGTTGAAGCTGAAAAAGTGTAAAGAGATGATGGTTGTGGTGGTGGTGGTGGGGCTGTATGGTGAGATGAAGAGACGAGGACTGACATCTAAAGAACTACATTCCTAGGTGATGGGCATTTTGGTCTTTCATCTTTCAGTATTTTCGTTTGGTCAACGGACATAAGTACTATTTGTTCTGCCTAATGTACAGACGTTTAATTTACCCGAACCCTAAGGTCACGGGTGCAATTAACCCTATAATTTTCTTAACTCTCAAAACTTTATGCCATAAGTAATATTTTTTTTTCCTTTTTATTTTAATGATATAGGTCTTCATTTGATGAATGATATCTAAGTTATAAATTATTCTTGATAAACTTTTGTTCAGTTTGTATTTATATTAAACCTATAATTCATATGTAAAAATATAGGGTAAAAAATATAAGTTTGTGAACATTATTGAAATTACTTAGTTCATTAAAAATAAAAAGTCCTTATTGTACTACTAAGATAAACAAGGTCATACAAGAATAAAGGAGAGCTTTAGAGTACAGTGTCAAGAGATTCACGTACATTTACACTTGACATTTGACTCGGACTGCATTCCTTGTGCTAAGTCTATCCTAATAAGCTATAGATTCACGTACATTTACACTTCAATGTATGCATGTTTTTTGTTTTTTAAAGTTTTACTTGGTCTCTCACGCCTTTCTGTCTTCCTTTTGGCCTCAGATAAGGTGTTCGGAAGCCCGACTATCCCACATGATTTAGATACAGCTAACTTTGATTCTTTTCTTTTTTCTCTTATATAAGGAAATCATTTTATTAATATATTGCCAAAACCATTTGCCTTCATCATTCAAAAAAAAATTGACAATGATTTGCCTCCATTGTTGTCATAAAAAATTTACACTGCAAAATCATTCGCCTTCATTGTTCATTTTTTTTTAATCTTTAGTTGCCTAATAATTGGAAACAAGGGTTACATATTGAATTGTGCTCGTGTTAATGCAATGACCAACTAGCTCTATGCACTATCATAGTAATCAAGATTTTGAGTAATGAATCTGATAAAATGGTATGAACGCAAACGTAAAGAAGATGTTTAGGCCAGACAGTGCTTCAACTTAGGCCAAGATAACTTTATTGATTATTAGTGATAAATCTAGAATGCAACAAAGCGCTTAAATTTAAATTAATTGTTTGATACTTATGTCTTAAAGATACCCATTCTTTTGTAATCAATTCGTATAAGCTCCAATAACCCACTCTGGTGATGGTAAAATTAGATCCCAAGCTAGCCTTTAAGCTTTGATACAAATATTCTCTCTTTTGTTTTTTTTCTCTCATCAACCATTGATACAACAAAACACATAGCAATTCGGATAACAACCACCTCATGCTTTGCCACACACCAAAGTTATTATTTTTAAGACTCAACTTATTTTAGTTTGGTTTTATTAGGAGTGCGTTACGGAATACGAATATATGGCGTTCTGCCCAATACACCATTAGCCAAAGGTAATCAAGTAGGATCATGAAAGGTCCTAAGGGCCAAGGAGGAAAGTCCCATTAAATGAGTATTGTATCTCAGCCATTCGTGAATGGGAACTATCTCCCCTTGACACGCAGATCAGACCAAAAAATCTAGCTTGCTGAATGAGCTTCTCTGAACATGTAAATACGACAAGACTATAGAAAAGCGTAAATATGCAGTAAATGTCAAAACATATCGGCTTTGTCTCAACCAAATGTAACTATCACTTGTCATCTAAGAGGAGATACGTTGTGAGTCAAGTGTCGGTCTTAAGCCGAAAGGCATGCCAAAAGAAGAGCCTAGAGTCTTCCAAGGCCTTGAGCTTTGCTCACTTCCAACATATAGGGCCGTTTGACACTCTTTTATTTTTTACTTTTTTTGGCCCACTTTTAAAATTTGACAAAAGTCCAACAAAAGTGGAGTGTTTGGTTGGGTTTCCATTTTTAAAAATGGCCCAAGAGATTAAAAACTGAGCTCATTTCCAAAAAGAGCTCAAAGCTCTTTTCTCTAGCTCTTTTTAGGCGGGGGCTGAGAAGGGATTAATGAGGTCGCCCATTCGAGCTTCGCTAGTAATGAAATGCCATTTTTTTGAGCTGGGTATAAAACCCACCTAATTGGTTTCTTTCTTCTCTCTCTCTCCCCCTCCGACCGAAAGCCCTAAATTAAAAACCTAATCAGAATTTAGCATGCGATTGAGAGACGGCGGCTGGCTGGTCGAGGTGAATGTTGGTGGACGTGATTAGTGGCGGTTTGGTGATTGGCGGTGCTGGGCTGTCGTGACGGTGAAGAGAGGCGCGAGGGCTGGGTTGTCGTCACGGCAAAGAGAGGCGTTGTGGCTGGGTTGCTGTGACGGCAAAGAAAGGCTCGACGGCTTGGCTGTCATCACGGCGAAGAGAGGCACTGCGGCTGGGTTGCTGTGACGGCAAAGAGAGGCCCGATGGCTTGGCTGTCATCACGCCGAAGAGAGGTGCGGCGGCGTGGATGACTGACGGTGGTCGTGGGTGGTTCACTGGTGGGACTGGGTCGTCCTGTTTCTCATGTATAGCTTTCTGTGTTGTTGTTGTTTAGGATTCTAATTGACTAAAACCAAGCACAAGTTTGTTTTCATCCTGATCTATCTACATATCCATATACAGAGAAAGAACCAAGAAACAATAGAAGAAGAACAAGTCCTTCCAAGGATTACAGTCCAAAAGTCAACTCTTATGATTCCATTTAAGAACATAGGTCAAACCAAAACTGGAGGGGGAGAGGGAGAGAGATGAATACTTCTTTGTTCTTTTACAGAGAACATTTACGGAAAGGGGAACACTTGAAATCCTAGAGGACCATAAAAAATTATGGTTGTTATTCAACAAAAAAATGTATATTAAAAATTAAAAAAACTAAAGACTTGTCTTGCCAAATGCTTGCTCTTTTCTGTTTTTTGAAAAAATAAACTCTTTCAAACGTCCACCACTTTTTTAAACTGGTGAAAAAAAAAAACACAACTCTTTCCAGTTTTCTTCCAAAAAAAACTGAAACTGAAAGTGTTACCAAACAGAACCATAATCACCAGTTACAGATGAATGTACGGTTTATCGGGAACTGTTGGGGTTAGAAATGATAAAATTCAAGCAAGAAAAAATTAGATTATTATTGGGTATACCCAACCATCATCGATCAGAAGTTTCCTACAACTGATTTTTTTCTTTCTCGATCCACTCATACAATGTTGACGAATCTTATGATGATTACTTGATAAACAGATTACAGTCGTCCGTCTCCACAACCTTTCTCGGGATGAATAACCTGATCAGGAAATCATAGCCATCCACCTCCACATCGTTGTGGTCCAGACATCCTGCAAGCATGCGCATACATACATGAGCCGATGAACTGTATCAAGTGTTTAGCCAAAGTATAATGGACTAAAATGGGAGGAAAAAGCAATCCTTCCATCTATCATAACTATCCTCCCCATTTTCATTTTCCCCGTATTTTCCTCTCTCAAGTCGTAATCTATAAGGTCTCTGATATCATAATTTTTTCCTTTTCCTTGATAACATTGTGCACTTCTGATAAACATATTAATCTTTAGATGCTTTTCATAAATTGCAAGGGCTTTCTTGTTTTATGAAGGGCATCACACTTATACATTATAACTGCTTTCATGTTATTCTTTACACCTTATTCAACCCGAAAATGTAGCTAAAATTTATGCTTCTATTAATTTTTGAGAGATACTCTCAAAGACCTTGTTGCAACTACCAACTTGCCATATTTGATTTCAGTCTTACTAGATATAGTGGACAAGATACCTCCTGCAGGACAGCTTCAAGAACAAACCATGTGCTTGTATCTAATTTTGTAGGGATGCTCTTCTACAAATGACTCCTGCCTATTTATAGCCTATACCTTCTTAATAGTGGACAAGATTGACTTGATCTTTCGGCTACAATTATTATTCTAGTGTGTTTTTTTCCATACTTGTTTCTAGAACAACTCCAGAGCATACACACAATTCTATATAACTAGTATAGAGCACGTGCATTGCACGCGTGAATATAGTTAAGAATAGTGTTTGAGGTGATATTATTATCTTTTTTGAGATAAAAAAAAATATAATTCAATTATGTTTTTATATCATTTGTAACTTGGTTTAGAAGAAATGTATATTTGATATTCGCAATTGTAATCAGTTTATAATTTAAAAATATTTTTCGTAAGCTTTTGGATTGAAGAAATATTTGATGGTACTGCTGAAAATAAAAGCAAATGGTGAAATTAAAAGAATAAATCTACGGCTTTATTTTTGTAATATGTTAAATTGATTTATGATAAAGATTTGTAATTTTTAAGATCAAGTTCTTTGCACTTCATCAATAAAAATGCAAATCACCTTGTCTTTAACTACAATAACCGAACATATTTTCAGTTCAAATTGGTACCATGTTTAAGCCTTTTTTTTTTTTTTGCATATTTAACCCTTTTTCATTTTTTTCTGTTTTTGTTTTCATAAAAAAAATTGTTTCTTATTTGATTTTTACATATATTTCAATTTCTTTATTTTGTTTTTATTTTTTTTTTTAGTTTCTCAATTGGTTACTTGTTTGCTAACTTAAAAATACAAGAAAAGAAAATCGCAGTTCTCATTAACCTGTTCAATATCTAATGTTTATTTTATTTTAACCAAATTAAAAAGAGAAAATAATAAAGGGCTTTCTTTGTTTTATTTTTCTTTCTCATCACAGTTTCATTTTCAATGTATATATAGAATAAATGTTCTTTTAATTTCATCTAAATTTAAAAGGGAGTACTAAAAGAAGGGTAAGAATGTAATTGATATAATTAATGGATAACATAATCGTTCAAAAATAATTTACACCATTCACACACACACACATATTATTATTATTATTATTATTATTATTATTATTTTTTTGCAACCACACATTTTGTTCCTAATGTATAAATGTAGATTTAGATTAAATTTATGACATAATGTTAATTAAACGCATTATAAAAAACTAATTGGGGAACGGTAAGGTTGTCATTGAAATAACTAACGGAGGGTAAAACTAGAAATTATTACAAAATTAATAATTAATAATAATTATTTGTGAAAGGGTATGATTGTTATTGGAATGATTAACGAATGACAAAATCAGAATAAAATGATTTACAAGATTTATACTTTCATAAGTAGTACGTAGATAGATTATGGACTCTTTTGACATGCGTCTCATGCAGTCTAATTTTGCGCAGTCATTGCATGTATAGCAATGCACTCAATTTCGGTAGGAGAAAGCCTCCAAAATGTCAAGGTGTTACATCCTTCTCTCATTCGGGAGTTTATAAACCTTTTTTTATTTTTTTGGGCCTTTTTTTATTTTTCCAGGCAAAACTTTTCTATAATGCACTTTAATGACCGTCCTTTTCTGAATTTCTCCATGGTGGTTCTTTGTTAAGTATGGGGTTGTTCCCAAGTGTAATGGCTAATCTACAAATATTTAGATAGCATAATGTTGAACTTGTCCGTGTCACCGGCATGTAAATTTTCTGGTTTTTTTTTTCCTCTACACAAAATTTTTAATCAGATTCTTGTAAGTTCACCACAAGGAAAAAGACTTTTAACGACGGACAATTCCGTCGCAAAAGACTTTCAGCGATAGACACTCCGTATTAAAAGTTCGTTGGGGATAACCTCGTCTCCAAAAGTCCAAATTTCGTCGCCAAAAAACTAACTTTTAGCGACGGGACGATAAATTAATTAGAGACTAGCATTCCATCACTATTATATTTTCGTATTTTAGTTTAATTTCTTTTTTATTTATAAAAAATAATTAGCAACGGAATTTTCCGTTGCCAAACGTTTTGGCGACCGACTTTTAGCGACGGTTATTCCGTCGCCAAAAGTCCACGGATAAAAAGCAATGGACTTTTAGCAACGGAATATCCGTCACTAAAACATATAAAAATGGAATAGTTTTAAAATACATTTCATTGTGCACAAAATACGGCTCCTGAGCCTAAAAGGTATTCCGTCGCTAAAAGTCTGTCGATAAAAAGCAATGGACTATTAACAACGGAATGCCCGTCGCTAAAACATATAACAACGGAATAGTTTTAAAATACATTTCATTGTGCACGAAGTAGGGTTACTGAGCCTAAGAGGTCTACTACGTTCCCTTTTTAGTTGATTTACTGCAAAAGGAACGAGACTCTTTGTAAGGGTCATGCTTAAAATTTTCAAATATCCTGGCACAGTTCCTCTTTATAGCAGATTAACTAGGATCAGTATGCCTATCTGAAGAAGTCTGTACTGCTATATGAGCTTGTAATCCTACTGATCCTTCACAACTTGTGTGATTCTACTTAAAAAAATCTCTTTGTAGAAAATGTAAACCAATAGACAAACAACAGTGCAAGCTCACTTATGCGCTATGCTTTCAAAACAATCTAAGAATTTCTAATCTAGGGATTGGGGCTATGCTGGTAGTAAGGCAGCAAATCCGTCAACCCCCCAGTTTTCAGAAGCCGTGCCGTCTTGGGCGTTAACTTACGCTACAAACCACACAAGACTTCGCCCGCACTTCTTCTCCGTTACCCTTTTGTTTATCATACTTAAATCTTCTACTTCCACCTTTTCTTACTTCCCTAGACACTCTTTTCCATCTACCATTCTACACGGTAATCGATAAGTTCACTCCACTTTTGTCACTGAAAATGAAGTTGTGTTATTAAGAAGTGTCTCTAAAGTCGTTTGAAATGTGGTGTGGATTTATCAATTCGCGCGTTATACAATTCTCAAAGAAGCTGTAATTTTTTTATTAATATTAGAGAAAAAAAAACTTCTGCTCTTATGGTTCATCAATTCGTTTTACAGAAAGTAACCAGGATGAAGATTTATCCCAAGTTGGACAAATGGTTAGTAATGCTCGGAGTCTTGTAAAGAGATTCATGTAGTGTAGTTATATAAATTAGTCAGATACGCCGATTGTTCAAGACACTTGAGTCTTTGATACCGTCTATCCTGAAGGATAGCAACAGCTTAATGCAACAAGAAAAGTAGTAGTAGTAAGTCTGTAAGTCAGTTTCATCGTTGAATACACGATTGCCATCAATGAGGTATATACACATGTTTGTGCATAAATTGAACTGTCGCCATTTCAGCCACAGTTGTAGACTTAACTAATAAGCAACCTTAATTCAAGGAGGTGGGGTTATCAAATAGCGGAAAATTGGTCACAGTTGTTGAGCAATCAATACTCGAAACGTTCACCTATTTCCACTGTCCAAGGCCAAGAGGAATGGCGCAGGATTTCAACTTACAACATTCAAGAACGTTTTTGAAGCCTTAAATTTAGGATTTTGAGTTCACTCGTGCAAGAACGACTTTGACTAAAGATAGAAAAGACGGCACTGAGCTTCCGAACAAAGTGATCAAGCTACCACTTTTTCCCATCTCATTCTCATTCACTTCACTGGTCTTCTGGATTCTAGAAGCTGGAAAATTATTATTATTTCAATCCTAGAGACGGGTTTAGAGCATTTATGCCTGTTGAAGGACAAAAGGAGAGACAATAAATCCAGTTGTGAATGGTAACCGCCATTGGTAGCTTCACTTCCACAATCTCTTAAGCTTCCAAAATCGTTTACATGTGCTTTAATGATGAACACTGCCAGCACAAAGGAGAGTCCATTGCTATCAAGTCCTTTTTCATCCCCTAATGTTGGTGCTTTGCTCAAGATCAAGATCATTTCCTGGTAAGATTGTTCATCTTGTGTTTCAAGCATTACCTTTGTGATTCTTTTCGATTTACCTGATGCTGTTTGCTTTCTATCTTAGGAGCCAAGAGACTGGTCTGCCCGCTTCTGTTTATGTTCGGGTTGCCAATAGAACCTTCAACCTGCACAAGGTAGCATGACAATCAAATTAAAGCTTAGTTAGAAACTGGAAATCAAAGAAACTTCATATAAAGAAATTTTCTGTTTTTGCAGTATCCACTATTTTCGAAGAGCGGGTACTTTAACAAGAAACTGGATGAATCAAGTGAGGTTGAGCTTCCACAAAATTTTCCAGGAGGGGCGGAAACCTTTGAGATGATTTCCCTGTTCATCTATGGTTCGTCAACATTAGTTGACCCCTTCAATGTAGCAGCACTACGATGTGCAGCACAGTATCTTGAAATGACTGACGAATATGGCTCCGGCAACCTGTGTGAGCGGTTTGATATATATCTGAACCAAGTTGTCTTGCAAAGTTGGGATGATACTCTAATAGTTCTCCAGAAGTGCCAAGCATTGGTTCCCTGGGCCGAAGAGCTTCTTATTGTAAGTCGTTGCATTGAATCTCTTGCCTTCATGGCTTGTATGGAGATTCTTGACCCTGAGAGAAGACGTGACCAGCCAGTAATTACACTGGAAGCTTTGGCTAGTCAGCCTTGGAGCTGTGTGACAGCAATGGAGATTGTGAACCAGGATTTGTGGATCAAAGATCTAATTGCACTGCCATTGGGATTCTTCAAGAGGATAATAGGATCCTTGAGAAGGCAGGGTATGAAAGAGAAATTTGTGAGCCCCATTGTCATTTTCTACGCAAATAAATGGTTACTCTCAATCAAGACGAGCCAGTTTTGGGAGGACTCGAGTGGAGAAAATGGTGACGATGATACAAATAACCAAGATTTGGCTATGCTGCAAAGTGTTCTTGATTTGCTGTCCATGGGAGAGAAGGCTAGTAAAGTAATCCCTGTTGGGTTTTACTTTTCTTTGCTCTCCAAAGCTCTGGAGCTTGGTTTAAAAAGTGACAGCATAGCAAAGTTGCAGTATCAAATTGCATCCCTTCTACATATGGCTCAGGTAGAGGATTTTCTCCTTCCAAGAGCTGGGACAGATTCCATTTCTGCCAGCATAGAGTTGTCCACAATGGAGGTTATATTCTCGACAAATGTGTTGATTAGTGTGGAGTCAAACCATGCTCCTTCACCGAGCAATTATATTGTTGCAGAATTATGGGATATGTATCTTGCCCAGATAGCAAGTGATCCAAGAATGGTTTCTAAAAGTTTCATGAATCTCATTGAAGTTGTGCCGATATCTAGCAGACAAAGCCACGATCATCTGTACAGAGCGTTGAACACCTTCCTCCAGGTAAACTATTCAAACACTTAAACTCAAGGCCGTGGTTTTTTCTTTCATACCTGTCTTCTCAAGGATTCCTAAGTTTGCATACTATATTGGTAATTAAAAAAAACCCTACCTAAACTGGGAATCAACCAAATAAAAACCGAGGTTAGAGTAGGCAGGAACAATATAGCCATACAGGTCAAATTTATCTCATTCTGGTTGGATTCTCCATCCTCGGTTGGTAACCAGTAACCCGTTGCCCATCTTCGCCCCTAATTCAGATCTCAGCTCGATATTCCAAAACATTTTTTGTCCAATAATAATCAACAACAATATTCAGGCCAGAATGGAGAAAATCAGCTCTGGGGATGAGTTTCACACACAATCTTGTCCTAATTTTATAGCTATGTTTATCAGGTGCACCCAGACTTGTCACAAGAAGAAAAAGGTACGGTATGCAAGTACCTCAACTGCCAAAAACTGTCACAGGAGGTGTGCATTGAAGCAGTTCAAAATGAGTTGATGCCTCTGCGACTGATTGTCCAGGCACTTTTCATTCAGCAACTAAGTACGCACCAAGCCTTCAAAGAATGCTCCGACTCATTCAGGTACGCACATTGCGGAGAATTCTCGGGAAGCCTGTCGAGCTCAAGATTTGCAAACTCGAAAAGCCAGAATCTAGGAGAGAGCCCTTATATCGATGGAGAAGGCAGTAGACCCCTAGGCTTCTTCCTACAGAAAGATTTAGCATTACATAGGTCTGAGTTCAGGTCCGAATTTTCAAGGAAAGAGTATGAATCAACAAGCTTCAGAATTCAGAATCTTGAACAAGAACTCATGACCTTGAAGAGAAGCCTTCAACTGCAGAGTGTTTCGAAGAAAGCAGAATCTGTATCAAAGAAAGCAGAACGACTTCCAGCCAATCCAAAGGGCCCGAGACCATATGGGTTGGAGGGAAGAACACTAAGCAAGATGAGAAATCCACTTGGCCAAGTCACTAGTTGCATTGGTTCTGTGAACTTCGCATCACAGAGGAAGTATGCCAGTAGGCTACTGAAGGTATTTTGCAGAATAAGTCTGTTTGGCAGAGGAAAATCAAAGAGAAAGGCAGGTGCCTCCGGCCTATGGCCCAAGCCACTGTAACTATCTTTGAGACTTGTGACAATATATTAGTGGAAATGAACCTTCATCAGATTCTTATTTACTTAGGCCGAAAAGAAATTTTCAGAGGCGACATGTTATCCTTCAAAAATAGATAATCCAGTACAGAAGACATATACCCATGCGTGCTGGTGGGGGTTTATATATGCATACAGAGTTTACATTATTATGGAACACACCAACGGTATAGACGTATCTCTGTATGTATTCATGTAAAGTTGCACTCAATGAAGCTATCAAAAATTACAAAGCAGAACATTAATAGCATAGAGTTTGCACTGGACCTTGGTATTATCAATAGGATTAGTCTCAAGCATCTTCAGATTTTAATTCCCAGCACATGTAAACTTGATCAGTCACCCTCTGGGACATACTGAGATCTATATGATTTGATTCGACTTTCCTAAGCATAAAAAATATGTATATAATGACCTAGCCTAGTGCATAACATGGCATGTTGATCTACTTATGGTCTCCTTTGAAGGGTACACTAACATATCCATGCATAAAGCATCCTGTTGTGATCCACTCCCAGACACCTTTTTCAGAAAGAAGAGGTCTAATATTAGGGAGTTAAAGTAACTACTGCTTTCCAAAATCAAACTATGATTGAAGAAATACAATGATCTTAGCTGCTCCTCAACATGCATCGACAACTAATTGTTGAGGAGTAAATCCGAGTAAACCATCACAAGGAAAATCAACACAAACATATTTAATGCACAGGCATTATCATTCTCTATATAGACAGGAGAAGAAGCACACCATCAAAAGGACCTTAAATTACTGTGGCCACAGAACAGTGCTATGGACAAGTGATGTTGGTAAAGGTAATAATTTCGCTCTTAAGAGTATGACCAAATCTGTGATGACACCTATAAGCAATCATCTGAGAGAATTCAACTTGACCATTGCCATCTCTTTTTCATCTTTTCAGACATAAATCAAAAGCTCTAGTGGCAACAATATCATAAGCTAAGCACAAAACATCATTGCTATATATACACAATGACGAATTACACAACGACGAATTACACAATCATGAAAGGTCCAAATTCAGCATAAGGTACAAACAGCTGATTGAAATCAGTAGAAAGCCCAAAGGATGCATGTGTTTATGGTTATAAGACATACATACATATCTTCAATGGGCTAAACAAGCCAGAGATATAACTAAATAAAAGCAGCTGCCACCACAATCTGGTCATTCTGAAATTTGTGAGACTCTAGAACAACTCTTGTAGCTTCCATAACAGCTTGTCCATTGACATAATGCTGGCGGCAAACAGGCATGTACACATCAGCACCACCTATGAGCTCTGTCTGTTTCTCATCTGTCTTCCTCAATGTGAAAAATGCTCTTTTGCCACACAGTTCACATCGAGCTGTCAACTTTGTTATGGTATCAGCAAGGGGTATAATTTCAAGCACTGACCCGAAGCTCCTTCTGCCAATGAACATTGTGATTGGCATTAGAAAGGGAATTAATGAAATGCAAAGCACAACGGATAAATGAGATCATAATCACAGATAAGAAGCACTGCATAATCCACATCAAAAAACACAAGTAATTTCTTTCATGCATCTGTTTCAATTAAGGATTTAAGTAATTCCTTCTGCACAGCACCTCGAGTAGTCACCATCTAGCCCAGCAACTATTACAGTTTTGCCATCGTGGTCAGCAGCGTTACAGCAAAACTCATAAAGGTCGGTGAAGAATTGAGATTCATCAATGCCAATCACGTCCAGCTGTCAACGTGTACCAATACCACCAGTTAGAAGTTCATACAAATAAAAACAACAGGAACATAGGTAGTTGTTCTGAGCAACACCACTTCCACAATGATAATCATGAACTGAAGAAAGTAACACATATATTCAAGTTGTCAGAATACTTTTCCCATGCATATTGATTTAATAATTCTTAACCAAACTTCATCTGAAACTTTCCGATATCACTGATCTTGTGCCTCCTCTTCTCCTAGTGCTAGTCAGAGATATTTTAGTTTCTCAATGTAAATGTTTTCTGATCCCAACACTGAATTTGGATCTGTAAAAGTTATTGATGAAGCAACAGAACATTTTCCAATAAGCTGCACCTATGAATTGCATTGTACTGAATTTGAAGAATCCAAGGGAATTTTACGAAGCAATCTGATGTATCATCAAAAAATGAGCACCCATTGATATGTCGGAGATCAGGTCTGTGGTGCACACAGGCAGCATTTTCTTATAAAGTTCCAAGCACGCCCAATTCAAGCTTCAGCTCTTGCACTTGTGCTCTCACCACTCTGGAACGCTTTGCCATCCCTGATCCCATAGCATTTAATGCCTAACGTCCCCCTAAAAACTCTCTTCAAATTCTATTTTCTCAGCCCTCCATAGCTGGTGCTCCAACTCTCATGCTCTATCTCTTCAAAGTTCATTTCTCTCACCTGAAGGCACCATCAAAGGCAAAGACAAACTTCAGCCTACAACGTGTTCTCCAGCAAAAAACAGGAGCTTTAGAAACGCCATTAGGCTATATCACTTCCACCATCGTTGGACTTTTTGTTCTGGGATATATGCCTTCCCAAATAATTTCCACAGGATAATTCATAATATCCTTCTCAGATTCTGGTGTTTAAAGATCCAACTTTTAAGAAAACTAAAAACAGGACTACAATGCTAACATAAGATTGTTGGAGCTCACTGTTTACAGAGGAAGGATAAGTATCAAAGCAGTATCCACTACTCTTTGAATTCTACCCACATAAGGGGTAGGAGAAGTAAGGTTTTTGCGCTATGGAGTGCTGGGTTACAAGGAGCAGAGAGAGAGGGAAAGGTTGGTATATAGTACTTATGAACTTTATTGTTGTGCTTTTTCTTTACCCAAGAAACACCGACAAAGTGCCACATAAACTAGCTTTTGCACCAAACAATAAAGAAAAGAATCGAAGCAATGACAAAATATATAGGCACACAAGACAAAAGATTTACTTGGTTCGACAAAAGTCTAATCCACAGTGATAGCAACAATTTCACTATGTATGTCAATGAGATTATAGATCTCTGTCTCTCAAAAACCCTCTCAAAACAGCCCCCGTCTCTTAACCCTAAAAAAACAAACATAAGATGACTTATATACTTAAGGCTATGTCACGACCTGCTCCAAATAACCTGCAAAACACAAAACAGATCGGGCAAAAAACTTAGGTTGGGGGCTGTGCCCCCAAACACCGTAAAAGGTTTTTATCCAAGATAAATTATCACACGTCTCACTAAGAGTCTAGTAAAATTGTTTCATCTTAACAAGGCAATTTTCATAACCATTTCCCACCAACTATACACTTGCATCAATGATTTAGCATCCCTTACAATAGAAACCCAACGACATACGTGCAACTAACAATCTAGACCTTAGTAGCAGGAAACTCCTAATATGGTGACGCTTCTCTCTCGAAAACTGGCTTTTGCAATCCTAAATTAGGAGCTCCATAATATGGAAACCCAATCCCGTCACCTGGAGAGAGATGCATGGAACAAGTGAAAGAGTACCTAAAAATCAAGCCCCGTTCAACTCAATTCTTTGTTTCTCTCTTCCTTCAAATCCTTGAAGCCTCCTTGTCTGTTGTTGCTAGCTACCCTCCTCGAGAGGATAGAGCTTGTCAATCAATGCTCTCTCTCTCTCTCTCTCTCTCTCTCTCTCTCTCTCTCTCTCTCTCTCTCTCTCACAAACAATGCTAAACAAATGGTAATACTCTTTACACATTTATTTATTCAAGCCGCTCCCAACCTTAGATTCTTCCAGATGCTTACGCTCCCCCATTCCAGCCCCTACCCTTGCCCTCGCTTTGTGCAACTAAGATCTAGACACTATACTGTATTCAACCATAAGCACCATATTAGCAAAAACTTTACACTTTGTACTTAAGTATACAGATTCCTAATTGCAAAAGTTTCCAACTTTCAAGTACCTTGTCATAAGCATCAGCTCCAAATCTGTGCTTCAAAGACAACAGATCTGGCAATGCCCAACACGGAAATTTTGTCCCATCATGTGTCACAACTGAATCACTTGCATACCGAGTATCCTTGCTTGATTTAATAATTGCTACATTTCTGCACATAGTAATGAAAAACGAATGTCATTAACTCAACTCCTACATTTGTCATATATTCTGCATATTACTAACCAAAAAAAAAAAAGCTTATTTAAATAGCAACTTTGTCATATCCTACAACCCTTTATTAGTATTATCCACAAATAATTATCTAAGAATTGCACTTTTCTAGAACTCTACAATCCCCCGATCAGAGCAAGTTTAAACATACAAGAATTGTGAATTAAGACCCAAAACTTCACTAAAACAACATATCATTTATATTCAGTACAAGTGTTACATTTCCTACAAAAGACTGACAAAAATCTAGATAAAGGTAACAAACTTATCATAAATAGTAGTAAAGTAATGAATAACTAGCCATTATAGACAAAAAAATACTAAAAAATAAAGAGCACCTTCAATTTTCTACAAAACTTATTTAGGGCAAGCTTATTTATCTCAATAAACGTACAAAATTACGAAAGTAAACCACAAAAAGCAAAGATTCGATACCTGCCACTGTTGCCTTCAGATTTGATCCGGCGAAGGAGGGCCGTGGTCTTTCCGGCGAACATGGGGCCCACAATGACGTGGATCTCTCCGGAAGGCTGCTGCCGGGGCCCCACCGGGTGTATTTCGGCGCCGCTGCCGCGGCCTGTGGTGGTGGAAGACATGGAGGTGGAAGAGCTAGGGATTCGGAGAAAAGATGGGGTCTTGAACAAGCGAAGACTGGGTTTCGTGGAGTGATAAGGGGTAGGTGGGAAGAGGTACTTCATCTTCGAAAAGTGTAGCATCTTTGAATATTTATAACGCACAGTGATGGTGGACTTTGAATTTTTCAGACTCGGAATTTTGAAATTTTTGGTTTGGAGGGTTTTGGAGGGAAACTGGGAAGATTGCAAGAGAAGAATCCTTTATTACACCTAGTGGAGGGGAAATGTGTGTTGCGTCGTGCGGCCCCGTGTGGACGGGAGTTTGTCTCCGC
The DNA here is from genome assembly GCA_033070095.1 of Escallonia herrerae. NCBI lineage: Eukaryota > Viridiplantae > Streptophyta > Magnoliopsida > Escalloniales > Escalloniaceae > Escallonia > Escallonia herrerae. The sequence continues at coordinate 353,765 of JAVXUP010000285.1, forward strand.
GGCAACTTTTCTTCTTGGTTCCTTTTTGATTCCAAACTTTCAAATGAAAGATTCGTATGGACAAATTACAGCTTTACCCATTGGTAAAATATTAAGATTGATTATTAAAAGTGTCAATGGGCCGGACTTGGGTTGGCCCAGCCCAGGCCCAGCAGGCGAGCAGAGAAAACTTGCCGGGCCAGGCCAAGGGGGTGGGGAACCGGACCGGGCGGAGCCAGAGGAAAGGGATATCCAGGCTCAGTTCAAGCCCTAGGCCCATTAAGACCGGCCCAGGCCAACAAATTTTTATAAGAAAGACAGTAGTAATAGGGTGGTGTAATAGTCAACAATGGGGAATTTTTTCTAAGAAGATTTACTAAAGGTGTGTAGGCTCTCAAGCACCAAACTTATACATGCTTGTTAAGTGTGTTACGTAATACTTGCAATACAACAAGAGCCAAAACAAAGACTTCATACGACATAATTGCATAATTTATATCACTTGTCATGCATTCTAAAGTAGCTCAACTGAATGAACACTTGGTCTAGATAAATCAGCACCCTCCGGGAATGTAGGTTACAGTATGTATGGCACTGCTCACCTGTTTCTATGTAACCAAAAATAATCTCTTTGCAGTTAACACTGCCATGGGTTTGCAGGCAGAGATCTTCATCGATCTCTCTCCGATCATCCACATAACGATTAGAGTACTGGTTTACCAAATTCATATCTCCTGCACAAGATAAATGATATGTTCAGGTGGTTAAAGCTTCTAAACCACATTTTATTTGATCTAAAACTCTGTACCATTTTAACATCAAACAGGGTGTACTAAAAAGTAGGGTTGTATACGAACCGAGTTCGAGCCAAACATGAGTGTGTTCGAACTCGGTTCGTTTAATTTTTTGTATGTTCGAGCTCGGCTCGTGTTCGTTAAGAGCAAAAAATTCAATGTTCGAACTCGGCTCGAGTTCGTGACTGAAGAACTCGGGCTCGACTCGCTTGACTCGTTTAACAATACGAGTCGAACTCGAGTTTCGAAACTCGGCTCGTGTTCGAGTTCAACATCCAACAAATCCCTAAATCTGCAAAAAGGAAATCCTCAAATCTTTCAATCTAATCAAGCTAAAATGAATTAAAAGCGAAATTATAGAATATATAAGAGGGATGCAGAATAAAACACTACAAATTAAATAAATTCTTAGAGATCTTGATCTATTGGAGATGAAAACAAAGAAATGGCGCCGTTGATGCATGCGCCGGCGACGGGGAGATGATGACTTCGAAGACATACGCCGGCGACGGTTAGATGAAAACTTCAAAGACATGCGACGACGAGATGATGACTTCGAACTTCGAAGAGATGCGGAGACGGCATCGTAGACAGGCGGAGACGGCGTCGTTGACGGCGTCGAAGCCATGATGTGCATGCGTGGAGAGAGAGAGGGTATGTGCGATCTGTGAGGGGTGTGTGTGTCTGTGTGTGTTTGTGTGTGTGTGTGACGGGAAAGGGGTGCAGAGTAGATGGCCGCAGCAGTGGCCTGTGTGTGCTTTGTATGTGTTTAGGTTAGGTTTTAGTTTATATACTTAGGGTTTCTTATATGTTGGGCTGTGTATTGGGCTAATCCCATGGGCTTGCGGTTTTGGGCTAACTAACTTTAGGGCCTCAGTTTAAAGTATTAAGTTGTATGATTATGAAAATGTTAATTTTTTAAATATATTATAATTGATTTATTATTTAGACGAGTTGTTCGCGAACACGTTTGCGAACATTTCGGAGTGTTCATGTTCGGCTCGTTTAATAAACGAGCTCAATAAACTTGTTCGTGTTCGGTTCGTATATTATAAGAACGAACACGAACGAGTTTTAAGGAGAACGAACCACGAGCCGTTCGTGAACGGCTCGGTTCATTTACAGCCCTACTAAAAAGGCATCCATGAACCTAACTTCGACATGATGCATACGAGAAGAAGTTGTAATCTTGTAAGTATATTCTGTAGGAATACCCAGCAAGGAAATATCTTAGCAAACCTAAGGAAATTGATTTTCCAAGCAGGTAGCGATCCAAGCAGGTAAATTTACGGCTCTCTAAACACTCCATATTGCAAAGTTTCCGACTATGCTGGGAAATTTAATCAATGAGATTAGTGCAGCCAATTTCCAGTATACTAAACTTAGAGTTCTTCAAAAAGTGTAGCATTTACACTGTAAAGTACTTGAATAAAAAGGCTGAGAAGGGCATTAACATGCTACTTGAAAATTTTGTTGAATGTGCATGTGGCCACTGGATTATTGGCCCAATCTAACAGATTTTTAAGCCGCCGTTACTAAGATTGTTAAATGATCCCCGAGTTTCCTTTCCTGATCCTCTTGATTCTACTTGCCATACCATAATGGAACAGCAGCAGGAATGCAACAAAAGGTAACCAAAGCCGGGCCTTTTTAGGGCCGGGCCGGGCCCTGGCCCGTTTCCCAAATATTTCAGCTTGGCCCTTAGCCCTATGGACCAGGGCCGCACTATTCACCCTTAAGGGCCGGGCCGTAGAGTTGTCAAATGGGTCGGGCGGCCCGCAGGTTGGCCCGACCCGGCCCCTTTCATGAACAGTGCTGGCCCGGTTCAGGCCCCCCTCTTTACTTTTGAAATTCCACGTTTCCCCCCAACGGATTTATTCACCTTTTCCCCCCTAAACTGTACTGAAGATTTAAGTAATGCGAAGAATAATAACACATCTTAAAGTCTTTGATTTTTTTCTTTATAAATATAGTGGTCATGGGATCGAGTAGATTTTCAACATCTTTATATATTGAAATTGCTGACCCCAATGCATCGTGTACCCCACATTTGCTGTATTTTGTCAATTTATGTTACAATTTAAGTGGGCTGGAACTTGAAATCTGCTCTATTTCAGCACATATATTGTTCTGTGCCCAACCATGGGCTTCAGATAATGGAACCTAATTCCAGTTCTAGTGTTCGGATTGCCCAAAATTTGGTTTAAAAGAGAGATTGCATAGAGAAGATTCAAAAGGTATTTCCTTTTAAGTGTAAGTTTTATCAAGAAGAGTAGCTTTGTCCTCGACTTTTAAGCTCCATCAATGGATGTGCATTGCATAGCCTCACACAATGAACCTGAAGCCAGTGGCGAAGGGGAAGGGTAGCATTGTCGCGTGCCCACCCCCATCTTTTGGCATGAAGTTTTTCTTGACAATTTTGGCTTTTATCTTTATGACGATGATATTTGTTACTTCATGTCCCTTTGAGAATTTATCATTATTGAGAACCTTTTTGAAGCCAAACTTGTTGATTTAGTATATTGAATTAGTCTTACCATATACCGTAAAACATATTCTTACACATCAATCTTTTTAACTCTTGTTGCTATAGATTTGTAGTAAAGCGTTGATTGCTGTTAGGGACGCTTTAATAAAGCGTCCCTAACAGCAAATTATCATAATTAAAAAAACCCTTACCTTGAATAACAAGAAAATGCCAAAAAAAAATTAAAAAAAAAAATTTGGGCCCGGGCCAGGCCCAGGCCAGCACTAAATGTTGGGCCTAGGGCCTGGGCTTGGACCGGGCCCAGATATCCCCAGAATCAGGCCCGGCCTAGCCCGTTTGGCAGCCCCCTTGGCCCGGCCCCGGCCCGATTTGCTGGAGGCCCGATGGGCTTGGGCTGGGCCGGCCCAAGCCTGGCCCATTTGATAGCTCTACCGAGCCGGGCCATTTTAGGACTGCGGGCCAGCCCGGCCATTTTGACTCCTCTAATCATTTAGAGTTATCTTGGGCCCCCGTGTAGTTATCAAAAGGTTAGACTTGTTACTTTTTTATTTTTATTTCTTTATTTTTTTAAATATTGTGCTTCCCAATTTTTTGGAAAAGGGGGTTACATACTAAGTTGTACTCTTGTATTAATGCAATGACTAAATAAACGCCAACTAGCTAGAGACACTACTGCATACAATCATGATTTTGATTAATGAATCTGGTAAAATGGGTCGAACACAAAACGAAAAGAAGATGTGTTAATACAATCTTGTAAAAGAATTTGCACAATTTTACTTTGCCATTTATTGAGAATATGGTCAAATAGTATCTTAAATTATGCCAAGATAAAAAAAATGAAAAAATTGCGTAAAATACCCCTATGGTTTGGGGTCATTGCAAAAAGACCCCTCTGGTTACAAAAATTGCAAAAAGGCACTAAAGGTTGCAAAAGTCTTGCAACCGTTAAAAAAATCGTTAAATCTAACGACATGTGATATTCACGCTCCTGAAAAGCGCATTTGGTAGAAATTAACTTAACAAATGACCAAAATGTCATTTCTATCTTTTTCTTCCCCAAATCCTAAGCCCTAATCGCCGCAGCCCCCTTAAGCCCAAAACCTAGCCACCATTTTCAAGCCCCATCCAGTTTGCCTAGTTTCTGCCACCATGTTCAAGATCTTGGGTGTTGAGACCTTTCTGCCACAGCCCGTTTCTGCCACCATTTTCAAGCCCCGTCCACCTCCAAAACCGCGAGCCCCAACCACCCACAGCCGGCTATGTTCGCCTAGCAGCCGCCAGCCTCATCACTGTGCTCCACCGATGTAACCAACCACCTCGTCTGCCACTTGACCCACCCACAACCGGCGCCACCCTATTTCTCATCCAACCTCGTCGTCGCCAACTTGTGCATACAATCACATTACCGCCAATTTTCACACAGGCGAGAACCTTACCTTTTCGGCGATAAAGCAAGAACATCGGGCAGTGAAAGAACACAATTTTCATGTATATGGGTTCTACCAAACTTAATCGAACCCTGATCAAACCGATTCGAACCTTATTCGCACAAATTCAGATCTAGGGTTTGATCTGAATTTGTGCAATTCGAGTAATGAATCAAATCAATATCTTGCGCCGCCGCGAACCCCATCGATCCATGCTTGCGCCGATGCGAACCCGCCGTCGATCTAAGGCAGCTGGCCTTCGTGCATGTCCAGATCCAAGGATTTAGTAAAGAAGGAGAGAATCAGAGGAAAAGAAAAATGGAAAGGGCGTGCCCTTTTTATATAGAAGGGCAATTTCGACATTTTTACTATTCTGTTACGAAAATTTTACGGTGCAACACCTTTGTAATCACAGGTGTTTTATGCAATTTTTGTAGTAAGAGGGATTTTTTTGCAACTGCCCCAAACCACAAGGGTATTTTACGTAATTTTTTCTAAAAAAAATTATGTTTTTTGATAAATTCAGAATGCAGCAAAGCGCTTTGATGACTATAAGATACCCATTATTTTAAGGGTTAATGCAAAAATCGTACCTTAAAGTATTATCCCAGTACAACTTTAATACTCAACTTTTTAATTGTGTCCAAGAAGTACTTAAGTTTGAAACAATGACTCAGTTAATTCTATAGCCAATGGAACACAGATAACGTTAAAAAAATTTAAGGACAGGACTGTCATCATGAAAGCTTTCTCTCTTCTCTTTATGTCTCTTCTTCTTTAATTCAGTATAACACACACACACACCACCCCTCCCCCAACCACAGCCCACACCGGCACAGACACACACAGTTTCACCGTCACACCTAGAAGACACACGCATGCACACACACAACTCTCTACATCGTCCAAAAATTGGAGGAAATACGTACGAGTGCCCTCTCCCAAGGGTCACCTTCCCGTTACCAATATTGCATTATAAACTAACGCATGCTCTAAGCTCATCAATCTGTCAAGTTCAACAGTATTAGACGGCATCAATCCTGACAAGGGTCAATCAAATATTGGTTTTTCGGAGGTAGACGAAAGTATAGACATCCATAAGAACCACGTCAGTGCTATCATGGGGCAGACGTCGGGAAACGGGATGATGGTAGAGAAGTCGTCGGGGTAGGGGGAGGCAACGTGATCTGCTGGTCTACTTCGTGACCGTGGTTGCTGCTTCACAAATCTGACCGTGACCATGGTCTTCTCTTCGCCGGTAGTAGAGTTCTCAGATTGTGTTGTCCCCTGTCGTCCGTCCTTTTGCTGACCGTTTTTTCTGTCACCGTCCCTTCCTCGCCGTGCTCTCACCCCAGCGCTACGGTGATGAGCATTGCGGCCTTCCTATTCATTTAGGTACCCACTGAGATCTCTATGACCCAGGTATATAAAGGGATGAAGGGTGGTGGCGGCGTGGTGGTTGGTGGGTATGTAGATGGAGAGGGTGAAGAGGAAGGTAGAGATGATGGTTCTAGCATTTTGCAGCGGTATTGATAGGTAATGGGTGTGTGTGTGTGTGTGAGAGAGAGAGAGAGATATATATATATATATATATATATATATATATATATAGTGATTAAATTAAGAAAGAAAGAAAATTGAACTGCGGTGATTATGCCACATGTTTTTAAGATTTGTTTTTCTATTATTGACACATCTGTCCTGATAAAATTTAACGGTCGTTGAAGTCCATTTATCGATAATACTGGTTTGAGTCAAGTTTTTAAATTTAGGTACTTCTTTGGCACGATTAATGCCATTAATTTGTATGAACTCCAATAACATAGTCATTCAAGGAAAAATAGTCACTTTGGTGATGGTAAATTTGGATCCCAAATTAGGCTTTTAAGTTTGAGCTAAATACGCAATTGACAATTGGACTATAACAAAAATTCAATATTGATCACTCCACTTTCATTTATGCCAAAGTGACCATTAAATTTTTCAACCGATCCCAATTGTATTACTCTGTTAATTTTGGCCCGTTAATTGCATATGTGCGAAGTACATGATGCTTACGTATGGGTCAAAATTGTCAAATGAAAATAATATTTTCTTTTCTTTTCTATCTTTAATTTGACTTTTCTTCGATTGACACAACTAGATTTTTTTTCTTTAATTACCCCCAAATAGTTTTTTTATATTATTGATCCAAACAACTTTTTTTTTCTCCAATCAACCCCAAATTGATTTTCTCTTCAATTAACCTAACCCCAAATAGATTTTTTTCTTCCCCGATCACGCGCTTACCCACCTCCACAACTAGCCTCACCACCCACGACCACAACCAAGTTACTGCCCCACCAAGCACCATGGCAACTACCACCTTCACTTAACCTAAACCTAAACAGATTTTCTTTCCCCCCCCCCCCAATTGTCCTCCTATCTTCGCCATATTTACTCTTTTAACCAACACACAGTCCCCCATCACCACCTCCACCGCCAAACTGATCTCAAGTAACCCGAATCAAAGTCGATTTCATCATCTCCATCGTCCAATTTGAACCCTACCTCCAAGTCACATCCACATAACACCGTCGCTTCATCAAATGATGCTATGTCAAGTGATATGGACCTGAAGTGGAAGATATGCGATGGTCTGGTGGTCGTTGATTACATATCGTGCCTCGACAACTTCTAGGAAATAAAGACATTAAAGTCGAAAAGTAACGAACATCAGAAAAGTTGTATGAGTAAATTCACACGTAACAAATTGTGAGATTTGTGAGGAGTAGATAATGTGAGCACAAAACCATATAGCAGTCCAAGCAAAAAGTGTTCTCTTCATTTTACTTTTCATCCTCATGAACCAAACAAGAGTTGAAGAACTCCTTTGCCAAAAGAACTTCAAGCCACCAAGGATTTGAAGCGGAACCCACTTGAAATACCCACCAAAAATTAGTAAAGATCATAGAAGACCAATGCTATGGCATGCAAAGAGAGAAATGGACACTTCACAATCGTAGATGAAGGGATTCTTTGTGGCGGCAGGGATAAAGGTGTGGTCGTGATATGGGTGGTGAGGTGGGGCGGCGACTTGGGTGTGGTGGTGATTGCAGAAAGAAGATGTGGGTGAAAAAGAAAAGAGAAAGAAGTGCGGTGAAATTATCCTTGGATTAAGCCATCTATACTATATATAATAGGATTCGACTGATAAGTTCATTGAATAGCAAACTCCCAATGCTATTTTCTAGAATATTTGAATTACCTTAATAACTATAATTAGGTGTCAAAAATCTATTGGTTGAGTTTAGATTTCGTTCCCTAAGTTTTAGCCCAAAACAACTGCCATGTGATGTTCTTTATTCTATTCCAATAATTGCCTCCTCTCTCAATTGCTCGTGCATTTTGTGGTCATATTTATTTCCTGATACAATTTCCCGCCATTCCCTTTTCTGCATATTCTAATTCTTAGATGAGCCATACAAGCCGTAACCCTAGGCACCTCAAACATGGACTCCTCCCTTAATTGCCCATTTCACATCAAATTCTCTTCCTTGCTCTTACTTCTATCTTATACTTTTCCAGGTCTCTCTCTCTCCCTCTTTCTCATAGTGATATTTGAGTTTTATATTACATATTTCTACTTAAATCCATACCCTAAGTTGAATTCAATTGTATAGGTGTTGGGTAGTGATTTCCTTACGTTCTACTCCTTATTTGTAAACTGATCTTAATCATTTTTTTGCAAAATTTTAAGCATACCCATGAAGAGGGAAAAAAAACTCAACAGCTTCCAACACCCAAAAAGCCAACAACGAGGCAATAATATTTAGAAATGAGGAAATTCAAGAAGAGGGTCAGTCCAATAAATGAACTTCTAGATAACATCGTAGGAGACATTTTACGCAAACTCCCTTCACTATCAGTAAAAAGAATCATCAATTGTAAGTGTTTCTGCAAATCTTGGTATAAATTTTTCTCCAGACTCTAACCACTCAACTACTCCGAAATGCTTTGGGTTCTGCTATGTTTCCATTCACTTCTTTTTTACAATATATGTTACTGTACCTGGATGACTTTACAATTAGTCTCACCCAAAAGGTCCACTGGGGTTCCATTTTGCACTACACATCGGCACAAATATTCAACGCTTTTAATCAGTCAAAGACATGCACGCTCAAGTCACGTGCACTTCTCACTTGTCTACGTGACTTCGTCACCAAGAAACTCATTCCTGCACGACTACTCATCACGCTCCGACTGTTGCACATTGCCCGTCGCCGGTCGGCGCACCTTGGCGCTTACCGAAGGAAGCGGCCTTGGCCTTCCCCTTGGGGTCGACCTCAGCCTCGGCCTTCCCCTTGGGGTCGACCTCAGCCTCGGCCTTCCCCTTGGGGTCGACCTCAGCCTCGGCCTTCTTCTGGGGTTGGCCTTGGCCTTCCCCCAAAGGGTTGGCCTTGGTCTTCCCTCAAGGATTGGCCTTTGGCTTCCATACTTAGCATTTTCACTACTCTTCAAGGGACCTGACGTCACTCCACTACCCCCACGCCCAGACGTCACTCTGAGACCCCCGTCGCCGGGACGTCACTTCGCGACCCCTGTTGCCCGGACGTCACTCTGCGACCCCGTCACCTGGACGTCACTCTGCGACCCCATTGCCAGGACGTCACTCCGTAACCCCTGTCACGGGGGTCCGGGCGTCGCACTCCAATACTCTGTAGCGCCATGTGCCGCGCCACTGATACAGCCTCCCCCCGGCTCCTTGTCACATTACTTATCCCCAGCACCTCACTCACTCCGCCACGCCATGCGCGGTGTTGCTAATACAATCGTGCCCTCAGGCTCTCTGTCACAATGTCATGCCCTCGGCACCATACACACTTCATTGTACCCATGTGCCACAATCATGTTACATGCCTCCGAGAACTACTATCATTCTCCACACCATGTACCCCCGCCATGGACGTGATACATGCTCTGACCCACTCTTCGGAGTGTGCAACATTCCGGGGGGCTCTGTTCATAGTGCTTCGGCACGAGGACCCCACGTAGCGAGATGGGCTTGTTACCACAAAGCCATCACCGTCTTCATTCCAGGGGGCTCTATTCGTAGTGCTCTGACACGAGGACCCCTCGCAGCGGGATAGGTTGGTTACCACAAAGCCATCACCGTCTTCATTCTGGGGGGCTCCGTTCGTAGTGCTTCGGCACGAGGACCCCTCGTAGCAGGATGGGCTCATTACCATAAAGCCATCATCGTCTTCATTCTGGGGGGCTTCGTTCGTAGTGCTCCGGCACGAGGACCCCTCATAGCGAGTTAGGCTCGTTGTCATAAAGATATCACTGTCTTTATTCCAGGGGGCTCTAATTGTAGTGCTCTGACATGAGGACCCTTCACAGTGAGATAGGCGACTCCTCCAGGACACTATCTCCGTCAGGGTGTCTCTACGTGACTGACCTACGTGCTCCGGCACTAGGGACTTGCATTGGCACCCCTATGGACTATGACCCCCCGATCACTCTGAGACGGGAGCAGGTATTTGGAGGACATCACGCCTAGTTCGCCTGGCAGTTGGGCGTCGGGTCTTCCCCACTGCTGCCAGGCCTGTAGGACTTTGCAAGGTCTTAAACTGGTGGCTAGATCAAGGGGATTCTCTTGCCACATTGACGTTGTGGGAGTCAGTCTTTCCAGACAGACAAAGCGACGCTGTGAGGAGTAGGCCAGATGAATATGCGATCCGACAGTCCTTGGAGCACCGACACTGGTGGGCTCGACGGTGACGTGTCATTCCCGAGGAGCGCCATGCGTCGGTTGTGACATCATCATCTCAACCTCTATAAATAGAGGTCTTGAGAATTTATTTGGGACCCTTGGACATTTCTGACAGTTGGACATTCTCAAACTTCTCACTCTAGAATCCTTGAGAGAGAAACATACCGGACCTTGACTCTGGACCTAAGCATCGCACTGTGATTGTCGTCGTGTATTCACCCTGCACCATTGCCCTCACAGCATTGTCACCCTCAGGCTCTGTTTGAGAAGCCCTTGGTCTCTGCCCTTACTCCGCCCTTGCTGTGTCTCACATCAACATACTTGGCAGCTGACTCGAACTGTATTCTTTATGGCACCTTCACGTCGACTGCGAACCCATTTTCCTTGACATCGATAATTTATGTTAATGTTCTTGGATAACTTCTTCCTTTTTACAATTTATGCTACTGTACTTGGATAACTTTTTCATATTTCGTTTATACCTAATATTCAACAGATTGTAATGTTTGGTGAGGTGAGTAATGTTTTTTAATCTCTTCCTTTATACATTTTGCTATAGTTTAGCTTCATTTTTGCTTTTTATTTTGATCTACTTATCGCTTAGTTTGTCGTTAATCAATTCGTGTTTGGTATATTTGGTTGTGTCATTAACAAATATTTAGATTTCCCGTATGATGGTTTAGCGTTCGATTTAGTCAACATGCAATAAGCCAGTGATCACTACATTAATAAAATTTGAATATCGAGATGCTTTACTTTATACAACTTTCTCAATAACGAAATGTCTCTTCTTTCGGTAGGGCTACAGGCTTGGTTGTCATAAACTTTACAATGAGAAGTGTTATGGCAAGATAACATGAACTATGGAAACAATATATGCATGTGCAAACCGTTTTTTTTTCATTAATGGCAACAAAAATAAAAATAAAAAAAGGTAATAGGTAGAAATCATTCATGGGAAGTAACTTACAAAATTTTAGAAAATGCGATATAACCTCAGCAAAGTTATATGTATTGAGTTTGCCGGTCAAAATAAATGAGTATAATTATGCGCCTGTGCATAGCACGGGGTTTTAGCTAGTTTAGCAAACTTGGAATTGACAGAAACTAACCATATGACTTAATTGGACAAATTGACGAGTCCAGCGGTTACTTTGACATAAATCGGAGTTTAGTGACAAAAGTTGAATTTGCCTAATAGTATAGTAGTCAAACGTGTGGTTAACTCTTTAATTTTTATGTGAATACTCTTTGATATAACTCAAATATAACTTCCAATAATTGGGGAATACTCGGCAATCCTAGTCAAACTGGGAGATCAATGATTACCTTATTAGGGATTGTGACGTGATCCTCGAGGATCCTAATGCGATCCTAACACATCTGGCCCAAGGCCCAGTCCTACTAGGAGTCTTCTCCTACAGCTATATAAAGAGGTTTACCCCTCCAGGTATGGGACAACTACACAATTCATGCTTTTTCAGAGTTACTATCATGTAGCTGTGCTCTGACTTAAGCATCGGAGAGTTCTCCGCCGGGAACCCCACTCGGCGGTCACTCGTTTTCTGTCTTGCAGGTCATCGGTCCAGGCTCGGGTTCCGCAACGTACGCGAGACATGTTTTTAGCAGCAACAGATTGACGCCATCCGTGGGACCCGCCAGCCTAGCCGATTGACCTCAAGAAAACTCAAACAGTTATATGGAAAATGGCCAGTGGCAAGACATCGAAACCATCGAGAGAATTGTCACCACCTCGGGCCTCCAAATTCAGCTATCGCAAAGGGAAACAAATTCATCCATCGGAGTCACCTCCATTATCCCGGCAACGACGACAACATGTAATTGATGTACAACCGCGATTTCTTTTTACTGTTGTCTTCTTCGGTGTCGTCAACAAAAAAAATTCGTAGCTCGAAGACCGCCGGCACAACCTCTACTGCTGCAATCTACGCGATGTCAACATGGAATTAGCCGGTGGGATGGCTCTGGAAGCAGCAGCCAAAATAACCCACTACCGCCGCATGTCAACAATCCGATCACACAAGAAATTAATGGAAGAAGGCACTACAGTGCCGCTCCATACCCATGGGCAAAACCCTAAATAGCAGCGGCACCACTGCCGTCAACAGTGCCACTCTTACACAACTATTGCCACTGGGGTCGAGGCACCACAAACAGCCGCCACAGCCGGATCAATTACAATAACCCAACATCACTAGCACCAACCAGTGCCATTACCGCCGCGACAGGAAGCGCCAACACCGTCGGCGACCAACCGTCCCAAATCTGCCAACAACCTCATGAAAGAGAAAAAGTTTGCAATACTGCAACGCCATCGGCCCCGTCACCACTGCAACCAACGGCGACGGCGCCATCTCGCCGTCCGGCTCGCCGACATTGGTCCTAACGTCGTGCCGACTAAGTCAATGCCGTTGCCACCAGCAAGCAGCTTCGTCCACGGCTACCAATCGTCGCAAGCCCCCGTCATCGCTGCGACTCGCAACCTGCAGTGGCATCAGGCGATGCCATCACCGCCGCGACAGGCAGCATTGTCACCACCACACCATGGGGACCCCCCAGCTCCAACTCCGGCCACGCATACGCCACCGGAGTCACTAGCGACGCAAAGCTACTGGAAAACCATGGCGAGCACCATAAGCCGCCGGCCACCGCCGTCAAGTTGCCGAAGCAAACAACATCTCAATAAAAAAAAGAGAAGAAGCAGAAGCGGCGCCGCCGCATAGGGTCCAAACCCTAAGAGATGGCCAACGCACCTTGTCTGAGCTTGCACCATCGCGACCGCCGATGCGATTGCCATCCTCGCTGTGGCCGGATATGCCCTTCTGTCGAAAAAAGAAAGAGGCAGACCAATTAATCAGGTGCAATCCATCTTTTTGAGATTCTGCACTACCCCATAATTATGCATATTTAAATTTTAGACCCACAGGGTCTTTTGTATTTTACATATGCCACATCTAGTAAAAGCATGACAATTTCTACCTCATAGAAATGCACATTTGCATTTTAGACCCATAGGGTCTCGTTTACAAGACTTAGGCCACATACATTTTAAAGTACTGAGCTTGTAATCCGTGGAAAAGTCTATTTAGATTTAAAGACCACGGGAGCTTACTTTTTAAACATATGCTGCACCTTCTTTAAAAACGGTGTATACTTCATCTTATATTTGTCACAAAAAATTAAGTGACTACGATTCTTGGTGCTAGCAAGCCTCCTAAGGGTTGCTCCTCCTATGCGCTCGTATATTACCTAGACCTATGTCTATTTTGGTCTAGCACTATTTAGTTGCGCCCATTAGCGCAAGCACGTCACAAGTTGGGCTTCTGTGTTAACAAATATAGTTGCATTTGTCAGCTCATACACTTTATTGCCTTAAAGTTTGTCAGCTCATACACTTTATTGCTTTAAAGGCTGTTTTTTCAGTCACATACTTTTTCTTGTTGCAAGGGCTTACATTGCGCTCACAAGCATCAACCGTGATGTATAAACTGCTTCATAAGCGAGGAACAAATTCACAGCACCCTGTGACTGAAAGTCATGCGTAGGGTTTCTGCTGCAGCTTCTTGCCGACTCGGCATTCCTTATTATCTCGTGATGTTCGGTCACACAGTGACCTCGATCAGTGAATCAAAGAATATTGTCAGCCTCTGTTAATAAGCATCACTAATATGCCGGTACAACTGCAAGCTCAAGCTCATGCAACCAGCAAACTAAATGTAGTTGCTTCTCAGTATATTGATGAACTGCGACAGCTAATCTACTGATCATCAGTGGCATCTTGCTCGGACGAACTACGCGTCCTCAAGCTTTATATATGCTCATCCAGTCGAGCAAGCAGATTATGGTCTTCTATATTGCTCCCACAGGTCTTCTTGCGACCGGACATTACATATGGGCTTAAAAGCCGTCTTTTATATATCCACGCCTTCTCAAAGGCCGGGGGGCTTTATATTTCATGAGATCATTCTTGTACAGGCTTAATGCCTTGTGTCTTATCAGATAGGGAGGTTCGCCACAGCGACCATATTATGGGCTCTATGAACCGCGCTTTCTTATTTGGCACCGCGGTAACAAGGACGAGAAACCCCTGAGGGCACAAACGACGAGAGTTCTAAGTTCCGTCAAACCCCCAAGGGAGCGTACAACGAGAAACTCTAAAGTTCCGTCAAACCCCCAAAGGCGCGTACAACAAGGACTCTAAAGTTCTGTTAAAACCCCGAGGGCGCGTACGACAAGAACTCTAAGTTCCATTAAACCCTCGAGGGCGTGTAAGATGAGAACTCTTAAAATTCCATCGAACCCTTGAGGGTAATTGCATGAGCTCAGATCCATCGGGCCCCGAGGGCCCGTAAGACGAGAACTCTTAAGTTCCGTCAAACCCCCGAGGGTATTTGCGTGAGCTCCACGCTCCATCAGTCCCTCGAGGGACGAACACCCCCGAGGGTGACAAGATAGAGCTCGAGCTCTATTCGAACGGTTTAGCTATAGTTCTAACCCGTGAAACGGCAAAGGACTATAAGACTCCATCCCCCCACCATTCTTTGTCAATTCAAAACCCAGCCAAGCGTGAGTGCGAGGCTTCTTTGCCAGCTCTTAGCTGATGATAAGAGTTCGCGACAAAGTAAAACGCAAG
Source organism: Escallonia herrerae (assembly GCA_033070095.1). Taxonomy (NCBI): domain Eukaryota; kingdom Viridiplantae; phylum Streptophyta; class Magnoliopsida; order Escalloniales; family Escalloniaceae; genus Escallonia; species Escallonia herrerae. Next base: position 368,865 of record JAVXUP010000285.1, read on the forward strand.
CATGATGTGGTCGGCTCGAGCTCAAGAACACACACTTGCACAAAATAAACACCCTCCAAAGGAGAGGTGACCCCTCGAGGGGACATTCAAACACTTGGCACATGTAACAACTTGCATGCACAGCTTTGTGTCCTCTCCCGAGAGAGGCTACCATGGGGCACAACCCCTAAAGGATCTCGAGATCCCATGATGATTTCGAATAGCCTACTCAGGCGACATCCTAAGACTTAGCTCTCGAGAGCTAGGGTTCTAGCGCCCTACTTGGGCAAAGTTCTAAGGCTTAAGCTCCCGCTTAGGTCAGAGCACATGGAAGAGAGAAATATTGTTACCCCTACAAAGTGAATGAGAATCACTTACAAATCTGACGCATGTCTCGAGACACCAGGTATGAACTTTCTCAGCCAAACATTTTAGCTAAGGAAGTAGGGGGCTTATGATATAACTCAAATATAACTTCCAATAATTGGGGAATACCCGGCAATCCTAGTCAAACTGGGAGATCAATGATTACCTTATTAGGGATTGTGACGTGATCCTCGAGGATCCTAATGCGATCCTAACACATCTGGCTCAAGGCCCAGTCCTACTAGGAGTCTTCTCCTACAGCTATATAAAGGGGTCTACCCCTCCAGGTATGGGACAACTACACAATTCATGCTTTTTCAGAGTTACTATCATGTAGCTGTGCTCTGACTTAAGCATCGGAGAGTTCTCCGCCGGGAACCCCACCCGGCGGTCACTCGTTTTCTGTCTTGCAGGTCATCGATCCAGGCTCGGGTTCCGCAACGTACGCGAGACATGTTTTTAGCAGCAACACTCTTCATTTTTCTTTTCTTCACCGATTCATACAACAAAACACATAGCAGTCTGGTGCTTTGTTACCATACGCATATAATCGAGACCATTAAATTTCTAGTTTAAGTTTTAATAAAAGAAATGTATCATGTGAAATAAAAATAAAAATATTTGGCATTCTAACCAATACACCGTTATACAACGGACAATCAGACCAAGGTTCCAATATGTATGGTGTGGCAGATGTTGAAAAACGTTGTAAGTTGTCATAATCAAATTTTATCATCATTTGCCATTTGAGAGGTGATACATTATGTGTCAAATGTTGTTCTCACGACAAAAGGCAAGCTTGGAAGAGCCTTAGCCTCTACGGTGAAGTTGTCTACCACCTCATTTCCTCACTTCATACATATGTTCAATGGTCTAAGATTAATGTAGAAGTTGATTTTGTTATTGAGTATATCTAGACCTGGCAAACGGGTAAACCCGTCAGGTACGGTAAAACCCGACCGAGTAGGGATAAAAGCGGGTCAGGTAAATTTTACCCGGATTTTTCTGGGTATCCTTTTTGACAATCCGTACCCTACCCTTGCGGGTAGGGTATTACCCGCGGGTATATTTCAATTTATAGCTAATTGTTTTTTTCAATAAACATATTTTAATTACATACTAGCTATTTAATTAAGCACATTTTTACATCTAGCAATCCAGATTACGATAGCTTCAAAATTCCAAATTACTAACATCATCACATTCTCAGTTTCTCCATCAAAATTCAATACACAACAATCAAAACCACTTATTCAACAATCTTAACAAATATAATCCCAAAAACAATCTCAACAAATATCACAAGAACTTTGAAAATTAGATTAGAACTTATTGATTTAACAAAATAAAAAAACATATTTTCAAGAGAATAATGAAGATCTTCTCAAGAAGAAGAAGAAGAACTGTTGGCGACGAAGTAATCGACGGACCGAACAAGATCTGGCCATGGTCGCGGTCAAGAGTGACGGTTGGCGACGGTGTGGCCGTGGTGCCTTTGCCGTAGATCTTCTCAAGAACAAGATCTGGTCGCGTCAGAGTAATCATCGACGCAGCGAACAAGATCTGGTCGCTGTTGTCAACAAAAGCGACGGTCGACGACGGTGTGGCCGTGGTGCCTCTGCCATCGATTACTTTTTCGAATGATGGCCGCGACGATGGGGTGGTGGTGAAGTTACAGTAGATATGTGCGCAACTGATCGTGATAAATGACTTGGTTGGCGCCATGGACTTGATGTGAAGTAGTGTGGTCGTGATCAGAGAGAGTGGATCCATGATTGTTAAGACTTAAGATAGTAGATCGACTGGTTTTTTTGTGAGAGTGAGAGAGAGGGAGGCGGCAGAAGTGGAGAAGAAAAGACAAGGCAAATGTCTTAGATTAAGGGCATTTATATACCAATAACAGGGTAAACCCGGATAACCCATCAACCGACTCGGACTGACCCAAAAAATACAGTTAAGTTGGGGTATAGGTCTAATTTTCACGAATATCACATATCTGTACCGTACTTGAAATTTTTGACCGGGTACAGATGGACGCGCGAGTACGGACAAAAAATTGCCATGTCTAAGTATATCCAACTGTCATGAATTCAGTAGTAGTTCAGGATTGATGAATATTTTCCTGGAATCACTTGTAGAATGTTGATGAATCTAATGATAATTACTTGATGAAAAAATCACAACCGTCCGTCTTCACAATCTTTGAGTAATTTGATCAAGAAATCACAGCTGTCTATCTCCACAACCATCCATGCTAGCATGTACATACATACATCAACCATGCACATACATACATCTGCTCATCAACTGTACCAAGTGTTTTTCCAGTAAGTATAAAAGGCTCGAATGGGAGGACAAAGCAATCCCTCCATTTATCAAAATCGTCCCCATTTTCATTTTCCCCATTCTTTCTCTCTCTCACCACCGCATCTCCTCAATATTCTTCTTCAAAACTAAAACCCCCTAAAATTTTCTTTCTCCATTAATATTCTTCCAATCTCTTTATAAATCTACATTCTTGAAATTGAAATCAAACATAGTAGGGGGCCATTTGAGGAGGATGAACGTGCCCTCGGTTCTTTATTGTGCCTCCTCTCAGATCTTAGTGTTTTCAGAGAATTCCCATCTGGGTTTTGTTTAATCCGGTCGGTTTTGTCAGAATCTGTATCTGGGTATCTCTATTTTGTAAATTTCTAATCTTTGATGGAGTTCTTCTTCTTCTTCTTCTTTTTTTTTTTTGTTGATCTCATTGTTGGGTTTTTTTCAGGGTTCTTGGATTCTTGTTGATTTGTCATCGAAAGATCCGATTTTTGTTTTCCTGAATCCAATACTATCAATCTGTGCGTTTCTGTACTACTTTACTGTGAGGTATGGTGCTTATTTGTTGATTGATTCTATCTGCATTTTTATATTATGAACTGGGTACTTATCATCGTGATGAGTTTTGTATTTTGCACAATCGTGTGTACTTGGATCATTATTTGAGATTGCAGATTTTGGATTGATGTAGTGAATTTGGTGTAGAAAAATGCAATCTGATCTTGGCAAATTATTTATTGGTGGGATTTCCTGGGACACAAATGAAGAACGTCTTAAGGAGTATTTTAGTACTTATGGGGAGGTGTTGGAAGCTGTCATTATGAAGGATCGGACCACGGGGCGTGCCCGTGGTTTTGGGTTTATTGTTTTTGCTGACCCAAATGTTGCGGAAAGAGTCATTCAGGAGAAGCACAATATTGATGGCAGACTGGTGAGTTGGTTAGAGTTATTGTATAGATATCAAGGTTCATGGAAGCTGAGTCATGAACATGCAATTGGGATAGTTTTCTTTTTTCGTGATCATATTTGTATCATAGCTAAATTTAACCTAGTGTAGAAATGCAGTTGCATTAGGGTTTTCTCAGACCTATACTTCAATATACACGAGGTTTGTTCCATGTTACCATGTTAAAGGTTATTTTTTACACTTTTATTATGTATGCAATCTTTTAGGACATTAATTTATGTTCTACTTATAACTAATTAAAGGACTGTTCGAGCTTAGTCTTCATTACTGAGAATCATTTCATTGTTCAGGTTGAGGCCAAGAAGGCCGTTCCAAGGGATGATCAGACCACATTGAGTAGAAACAGTGGTAGCGTTCAGGGTTCTCCTGGTCCAGGACGCACGAGAAAGATTTTTGTAGGAGGTTTAGCATCCACAGTCACAGAGAGCGACTTTAAAAGGTATTTTGAGCAGTTTGGGACAATCACAGATGTTGTGGTGATGTATGATCACAACACTCAGAGGCCAAGAGGCTTTGGGTTCATCACATATGATTCAGAGGATGCAGTGGATAGAGTATTGTTGAAAACTTTTCACGAGCTAAATGGGAAAATGGTTGAGGTCAAGCGGGCTGTCCCAAAAGAGTTATCACCAGGTCCTAGCAGGAGCCCACTCGGTGGATATAACTATGGGTTGAGTAGGGTCAATAGCTTTCTTAGTGGATACTCACCAAATGCAGTTGGGGGCTATGGGGTCAGGATGGATGGTCGATTCAGTCCAGTTGCTGCCGGTAGAAGTGGCTATGCACCATTTGGTTCGGGATATGGTGTGGGTTTGAACTATGAACCAGGGTTAAACTCAAGTTATGGGGGAAGTGCAAACTTTAATAGTACTCTCAGCTACGGACGGGGACTAAACCCTTATTATATTGGCAATTCAAATAGGTTTAGCGGTCCTGTTGGCTTCGATAGTGGTAATGGAGGGAACAATTCTTTTTTTAGTTCAAACACCCGTAACTTATGGGGTAATGGGGGTCTTAATTACGGAACAAACTCTACAAGTGGAAGTGGTTATATGGGATCCGGCAGTGGCAGCATTGGAGGAGCAACCTTTGGCAACAGTGGGATCAATTGGGGTTCTTCTCCAATTTCACCTCAAGGTGGAGGAAATATTTCTAGCCAGAGTGGTAATCTTGGATATGGAGGTGGTGATATTAGTTATGGTGTGGGAACAGGAGGGTATGGAAGAAACAGTTCAACTAATGGGGGTCCCACATCATCTTATGGAGCATCTAATGGTGGTTATGATGGAACATTTTCAGACTTATATGGTAGTGGTCCAGTATATGGGGACCCCACTTGGCGTTCAGCAAATTCTGAGCGAGAGGGATCCGGTTCATTTGGTTATGGCCTTGGCAGTGGAACCTCTGATGTCCAGGCTAAAAGTTCTCCTGGCTATGTTGGTGGATATAATGTTGCCAAGAGACAAAGTAGTAGAGGTATGCTCCTCAAGTCTTTTCCTTGCTACGGTTAATATCATTAATAGCTGTGAGATATTTTTCGTCCTCAGAAACTAGGTTTACATAATGAATAAAATGCCTATGCAAATGTCGTTCCAGTTAAAATGGTTGAACCTGTTGTCCTGCTGTTAATAGAGAATACTTGCTGAATATTCTTCTTCCAAACATGATGGTTTAAAGTACATGCTTTGCACTTGTTGGGTTTGGCTTTCTGTAGAGCATCCAAAACACTGGCCAGAATTATGCTGCGGAGCATGGAGACTAAATGTCACTGTTGCAGGTTGTGTTCGATCTAGACTGCAACTTTAGGAGAGAGTTTCAGATTTAAGTGAAGATTTCTTTTTTGTCAAAAAATTTCAACGTGTCTTTGGCTTTATTTGGAGTGACAGGTAGTGTTTTATAAGAAGTTTTAAGGAGAACAATTTGTTTCGTGACTTTGAATTGTTGCATGTCTGTTTAACAATTCGAGAGCTTTTTTTGGGGATTCATTTCATGTGAGAGCTACACATGGTGTTTTAAGATTTTGGCCTAGATTAGTGATCTCCGGAAACAGGAGAAAATCAAAATGAACACAAAATTTTAAACAAATCTCTGTAGCCATTTCCATTTCTGAACATTTTGAACCCGTTTTCAAATTTAAACTATGTTTTGGCTTCGTGTTTCGGAACTTTAACCGCTGTTTAACGATTGTGTTGGTCGCCATCTGTGTGGTCGAATTGGCCAATGTTTTGACAAGGGCCCTGGGGTGTTGTTGCAGTACGTGTTAGGTTGTATAGTGGGATTCCTGTGCCTGGTTTGACTGGTGAGCATCGTCAGACTAGCATTCACAGTTGTTTTAGTGTTAGGGCAACCTCTGTAGCGGTTAGGGAAATGATTGGGCTATTGAATTAATCAATGGAATAATATTGCATGTTTAGGAAGTTCGAGAAGTGTCTGATTTGTTTTTAATAATGATTTTGATTAATAGAGCAAGGGTGAGTTGCAACATTCCAGAACCATGCAATACGATCGTAGATTCCCGACCTGCTCTTGTTCTACGGGTAACGTCCTCATCAATATTTCCCTCCTTGGCTAAGAAGCACGGATGCGGGTGCGGGTGAGGATACGACACGGGTACGGATACGCCGATACGGCATTTTTGAAAATTTTAGGATACGGGTGCGGCGGGGATACGGCAAATTTTATAAATATTTTTGTAATTATATACACTTAGTATTAAATTTTTAAACAGTTTGAATCTCAATAATCATAATATATGTGTTTGATATATGTAAAAAGATATTAATATTCCAGACAAACTAGTAAGATTTTAAGTTTAATGAGCTCTTTTGTAAATTTTAAAGCTTTCAATCAAATTAGTGAGAATTTGTTAAATTTAATGGGCTGTTTTATAAATATTAAAATTGTAAATTTGAAAAGAATAAAGTTTTTATGTGGTTTAACTTTTATTTCTTTGAATTCATGGGGTGGTTTATGAAATAACTTAATAATGGGTACTTAACATAAAATAACAAAACTTTGTGTCAAGATCTCCATAGATATCATCGACTATCGATCGACCGACTGACCGACCAGCCGACGGTTCTTCTTCTTCTTCTCTGGCCGGTCGCCGGTCGCCGGTAAGTCCTTCTTCTTCTTCTCCTCCTCCTCCTTCTGTTGCTTCTACTTCTTCTTTCCAGTCTCCTCTCTCGTCAGAGTCCTTGCCGGTGGTCGCCGGTGTCGCTGGAGTGGACGGTGGTCGCCGGTGTCGCTTGAGTGGCCGGTGGTCACAGATCGCAGGATACTCACCCGAGCCGCACCCGATATTTAGATTTAAAAAAAAAAAAAAAGGTTGGATACGCACCTGACACGCACCGGTGCCGCACCCGAGGCGCACCCGCACCCGCACCCGACGCGTACCCGGTGCCGGTGCTTCACCCTAAGTGCCGCACCGGTGCTTCATAGCTCCTTGGACTATTTTGATCCAAGTATCTAAAAATGTGCTCGACTCCACCCTCAGATGTCCTCTTACAAATCTGAAGTCGAACTACTCAGTATTAGTCCTTATTAGCCTCCTCTAAGGCATTTACTCCTACCCTTGTCTTATCTATCAACACTTTATCACCCACGAATCACATCATCCACCATTTTGTTGTCCTGTTACTAAAGCAAAAAGGTGGGGCCATAAAATCGATCTGTACTGAAGTCGAATTGAAATGGGAAAGCCTTAATATATGCCTTATGCAGATCTACATAGATCATGCGAAGGCTAGGCGTGAAATACGTTCCATGCCTAGAAAAGAATAGCATCTGTATACATCTTGTAGGCACGAAATGAAACCTATTCCAGAAATTTTAGTATTCAATTTTAGTCTACATACAGTTAACCTCCCCACAAGCTTGACTCCTCTATAGGTATGCTAGTTAAGGTACTTCCTTTTAATCTCCTCCCATTTGTTGGGCATTTTCTTGTTGGTCAAAAGCTTGTTAAACAACCTAGTCAACCGTTATGGGCCCACATCAGCCAAGCATCTTCAAACTTCAATGGGAATAATGTGTGGTCTAAAAGCCTTTCCATTTAAAAAACTTGATTTGCCTCCGTAACCAAGTCTTTCAACCTCATTTCCTAGAGTGAGAGCCTGTGGTTCTCATTCTTGATGCACTTTATATGGTTCAGGTTTTTGCTCCTCCTTTCTCTTAACGTAGCCGCCTTTGAACTACTTCTCTTCCCTCTTAGGATATACCTTTGGTATAAATCTGCATAGCCCTTACCTTTATCCTCCTTCATTGCCTTCTTTGCTTCTTTCTGTTGCAAAAAATTTGGGTTGCTTCCCAAAATTTTTTCTTCACTCCCACACTTGTATGACTCATAATAGCATTCCCTCTTTAGCTTAATTTTTTGTGGTGTCTCGGACTTCCTTGTTCCACCACCAGGTTTGTTGATTATATCTATGATTTTCTCATATTTGAATCATAGGTGTGAAGGTTCCTAAGTTTTCATTTATTGTAGTGTGTAGACTTTAATTAAGTGATGATAAATTATATCGAATATTCTTAGATATACCTATGGTTAATAGATCACCTCATTTGGGTGTTACTGGTTTTGGCAAATTTAAACAGACACACACGAGTTTAAGTAGTGGTGTGGTGAGAAACACAGGGTTGAGGGCAGAAAGAAACTGAGATTACTAATTTGTTCCCTCTATGTTAAGTAACTTTCTCGCATTTTAACTTTGTTTAGGTGAGAGGCAGAACTAGTCTTTAGCTTAATATAGAGGTATTCACTATGTGCATGCTTACATATACGTTTGATAGCATAAAAATAAAAAAATATCGCAACTTTGGTCAACATCAATTTGGAGTCTTGGACAATGACTTGCTTATTTGAATCCATCAACATCTACACAAATGAGTAACTATCATTTACATCGGACATATAGCAGCATTCTGTGTTTAAATGTACTTTGGAGCTACATTTTGACATGTGTGCATACAAAATTCTGTACCGGTGCATATTGTCCTTGTGTATGACCGCATGACATGATTTTTACTATCTTTATTTGGATTTTTACTATCTTTATTTTTGTTTTTGTCGTCGTCTGTCTCATTTATTTTTCATGTTAAAATACTGTTATTGTCTGCGTGTAGTTGTTTGTCCCTAGATGGCCTGTGAGTTGCTTGAGGCCTCCCGCTCTTTTTTTAGCCGTCCATCCATTTTTTCGTATGAGTTACCTAGCAATTCAAAGTAGGATCATGCTGACGCAACTAGAAGCAGTATCCGGTGTAAAATTTCAACCACGCCATATTTAGTTGAAATGAGTTCATTTCTTGTTAATTTTTGTGTGTTCATGCTTGTTAACATTTCACTTGGGACCCCAGATGTCCCTGCAATATGATGAGTGTTTTCCTCGTGTTGTTGGGGAGTTGTGAATTATCTCTTGAAAAGGGTCTACTAAACAGAATTTGATGCGCTATGGTACTTGCTTATCATCTTGTTGGTTTAGTAGAGGGTTAGGTGTGGAATAGGTTGGCTATGGTGATAGTATCTATGTTACATGGACCCTTCACTTTTGGGTGAAGGGGCGGTGTCGACACGACTTGATGCCGACACAGGTACAGGATCCGTGTCAGATCCGTCATCTACCAGTCGGATACGCCGCGTCAACATTCCGGCTAGAGAGCAACGGTAAGGATCGAAGAAAGAAGAAGCTGTGAAGGTTTTTAAGAGAGAGAAGAAGAAGATCTCTAATGCTTTGAAGAGAAAAAAGAGAAGAGAAGAAGATATGGCCATCGACTCAGAGAAAGAAGAGAAGAAGAGGAAGAAGAAGAAGAAGAAGAAGAAGAAGAAGAAGAAACGAGAGAGGGAGAGTACCTTCTGCTTGGTCACGTGGGTTTCTGTCTGCTTTTTGGGTCTTCTCACTTCTGTCTCCTTTTTGACAGCCTTTTTTACAGGCTTTCTTTTGGTTTTTTTCCTTTTCTTCCCCCCCCCAACTTTTTGACATTAACTTATAAAAAAGGAACAAAAAATATCTAAATCGAAATAAAATGTATAAAAAGTGAAAGAATCTATTTATTCTGGGCAGTAATTATATATAATTTATGTCAAATTTATATATACCTGTAAAAAAATAATTTAACACTCAATCTCATTTAAAGTATTTTATGTATCTTAAAAGCTTTAGCCATGTCCCCGTACCCGTGTCCAACTTTTGGACGGTGTCCACGTATCCTAGAATTTAAAAAATAGGCGAGTCCGACACTTAGACACGTACCTGATCCGGACACCGACACCGAGTCCATGTAACATAGGATAGTATTCTATGGCTTGGCTTGAAATAGGAGTATAGGACATCCATATTTAGGTTCAATTAAATTATCTTGTGTTGCCATGTCATATGGTGATTGAATTTACAAATACTCTTTTACTTTCATTTTTTGTGCTTGTTTTTGGTTGGTCTTTGACCTGGTTATAACTGAGTGACCTGGCCCCCCGCACTATAGTTATTAAAGGGCTTCATCACATGATAAGATCAGCTCACTAAGCAAAATTTTGATATCCTTTATCATTGTCCCACAGTTCTGTGATCTCGACGTTTATACCTATGAGTGGCGGTTGAACAGGAACGATAGATTAGTATGCATCAATGCCGATGGAGGACTTTTACATAGGCTTACGTGCCTTTCATGGATAAACTACTCTCAATTATTAAGGCCTGAAGCGTGACTTAGTAGTAATGAACTGATGAATCCTATAAACTGGAACAGACCAAGTCACATAACTGGCAAAAGGTTTTTCCTTGTAAATCCTTTGCTTTCTGAAAGGCAGGTATGAAGTTAGATGCTGAACAAAAATCCAAAAGAACAAAAGCATTTACAATCCATAGTCTTGGATCATATTGCAAGATGAAAGCTTTAAAGACAGAGGTACGGTGTCTTACCAATCGACAGCCTAACAAAATCCTCAAATATGTTCATAAGCATTTCTACGGGAGCACTTAAACCTAATAACTACTGTAATACTAAAGTATGGTAAACAACTAAACAAATTTTTTTTCAACCACTTATAAGAACATCTCATAATTATGTAATGTAACGAAATTAACCAGCTTCTTTCTCCTATTTATGAGAATTGCTTTCTTGGAGAACGAGCAGTCCCCTAGTGCGAGCCTCAATATTATCCTACCACTTATAGAAATAACGGGTGGTCAAGCTAGGTGAAGTCTATTAGCAGTCACTTTGAATGGATATGCCGAAAGGTTTAACTCTGCACTCTGTTTCCTGCCTAGCCCTTCCAGCTCCCTGCATAAATGGGATTGCAATTGGTAATAGCGTTCCGTCTATAACAAGCCAAGTACGATGGTCCTTCAGGTGCAAATAAGAAGGTATTTCACACACTTGAGATTGACTTACTACTCGACTTATAGAGGGTATGCAGTCTGCTTATCAAAAAGCAATTAGAAAGAGTATTAAGCCTCGGTTGACTCTGGTTTTAGTTCCACCATAGTACTCAAAGGCATGAAGAGAGCTCATGTAATGTAGTCTTAGGTTGAGTAAAATTGATTCTTATGTTTGTTTTACCTTCAATCTGCAGATAGGGCAGTTTTAGGCTTTTAGCTACACTTGGTATGGTTTTGTGGATTAGGTCATTAGGTCAAAATATTCCAACGTATTAAACTTCACGAGTTTACTTTCTTGGAGCACTGATTTCCTTAAAAATTAAGAGAAGACGCAACTAATTGTAGAGTTAACAATTCGACCTTTTCACTTCATAGTGTGGTTTTAGGGACTATTGATTGCAAAAGGCATTTTCCAAAATGCCATACTGATGTTTCACTTCTGTAAGCTCAACTATTTCTTTATGTAGGTTTGTCACTTCAGTGACGATTGATTTGAAAAAGCGGGGATGCTTTTCGTATGCAGTATTGCATGACTCCCTCGCTAGTAAAGTGTGAACATTTGGAGCAACATTCAAGATCATTCGTGTTCCTCTCTTTTTATCTCTGAGACATTAATTTTTAAGTCGTTATAAGGGCTTTTGCACTTGAAAAATGATTATTTAACCAAACGCGACAAGCATGTGCTTTTGCATTCCAAAAGTGCTTTTAGGGCTCTAACTTTAGCATCCTCTCTTTGCAGTCTCGAACTCGGCCAAGCCGTAATCATTTTGTTGTTAGCACCCAGTCTAACTATCAAAGAAGGGTATTGGAAAAAAGAATTAGGAGAAAGGTTGTCTTGCTTACCTAGTAAGACGTTATAAACCAAGCCAAATTAACCGTGCTGTTCAAAAGCTTAGGCTTTTCTTTGAGCTTAGGACTGTTTACCAAGATTTTTCATGCAAAAAAGATCCCCTTCATCTGGAGGAAGACAGAAAGAATATTCCCTGAAGAAAAGAAGCATTTAGTAGTGATGACTTTCACCTTCCATAGATGCGTGTAGGCAGCTTTATATCAAGTTTGGTAAAGCTGTCCTGATCAGATAGTATAAGTTAGTACTTAAACAAAGAGGTATTGCTGGCTGACTTGCAAACACTTCCGATCAAATGGTTATAAGCTAGTACTTGAACAGGAGGAGGTATCGCGGGCCGACTTGCAAACACTTCTGATCAAATGGTTAGCATATTTGAAAGATTATAAACGTATGATTTATTTTAAGTGTTCTATTTTGCTGTCTGACTGGTCAAGTAAAGAAGTTTTTCAAAAACCACTGTTAGCAAGTTAAGAACCTGTTTGTAGAACCACTTCTTGGAGAACTCCATATTAGAAGTTTGACAATGAGCATCTAACCATATGATGATAAAATCGGGCTGCACCATGTGGCCAAAAAGATATGGGCCGAAGATCTGCTGCACCATGGTCATCGTTTTGGATATCTTTCTACTAGTAAATATAAATATACTTGTTTGGTTGACTTATTCCAAACAACATGGCACTTTTTGGACAACATTGTAGTTATATATCAACTTATTTTACATGCAGATTTTCTCTTAACGATCTTCTTTATGTTTGTTCTCTATAGCGGTTTAATTTTTTGTGCGTATATTGGTTTTGACATCCTCTTTTGGAAATTAATCTTTTGTCAAAATTTTGAGTCTCAACCTAAAACGAAAAAAGCACTGGAAGTTGTTGTCCTCTTTGATGGATCCTAACTGTTTTACATTCTCAATTGGAGTGCTAATTAAGTTACGAAGGACATGATTTCCTCTGTGGTTTATGCAGGATTTGCTGGCTAGGAGGGGAATTGGAGGTCAGGATGTTATACTACCATGAAGAAGTTTGATGTAGCAGATGAACTGTGAATTTTGCATACTCCCTCGTTAGAATTTCACTTGAACAGATTGAAGAATATCGGTTGTCCTTTCTAGAGCTAACTGGGGTGTCTTTTTTGAAGTTGTAAGTTTAGAGATAGAATTTACAAGGAATTTTGTGTTTAAGGATTGAGATTTGAGTTACAATTTAGGTGGTTTTTTGGGTATTTTGAGTGAGATGTAAAATCAGTTTGCGGCATATAGTGAGAAAATGTATCAGCATCTCTCGTGAGGCGGCGATGCAAAAAAAGAAATGGATAGGCTGTTTTTTGGACACTTATCTCCAGGTTCCTGTTTTTCTTGCTGTAATGTCTCTGCAAAGTTGCAGGTTTTTTTTTTCTTGTAACTGTCATTGGGTTTATGAGTTTACTTAGTGTGGAACACTTGGGGGTTACCCATTAGGGTCCCTGATGAATAAGTTACCAGAGTTTCTGATTCTATTTCCATTATTCTGGTCGACACATTGATCTGTGAAGTAGATCTAACACTTGTGCTGTAACCCAAAAGAGAGATGGTTGCGACTCTTTTGTGGCTGGTATCGAATCTCCAAGCCACTTCTTGAGGCTCTTTGAGGGTGAATGATGATTGAATCTTTTGGTTGCCATTTACCGAAATGGACCTTGTACAATCGCTCAGGGTTTTTAGCGACACAACGAAAAGAACAAAGTTCTTGCTACAAAGTGATTTCTTGATAATGATGGATGTTTTCTTTTGTTGCTAAAAGTACCTACAACGGTGCTTTCTTGATAGTGATGGATGTCTTTTTTGTCGCTAAAAGTACTTACAACAGCACTTTTTTAAACAGCATCCCAACTCCAAGAGCAATATGCCCAGTTCCGCCACTTGGGCGATCACTATTAATGACCCTGGGTGGCCAGTACAATTATTTACAACCACACAGAAACTATTAGCTAGTGCTAGTATGACTTTGTTTTCAATTTCTTTTTTGATATCTATAATATAGTTGTTACTTGTATTTTCTCGTGATCACGATCAGACAATTGCCACTAAGAGTAAGGTTTGAGAGGAACATAGGCCTTGTAATAAGCGTTTTATCGGGCAAGAGACATGCGCATCAGAATTCTTAAAAAACCTATGATCTTTAGCCGGAGTTATGTATCATACAAAGAGCGTGAAAACAGCACAAGCATCCCATCCCAGCTCATGGCAAGAAAAACCATCCATCGTAAATCATGGGTAAGAAAAACCATCAACATGCTTCCAGCAATCTTTCTCCAAGACATGCCTGATTCCGCACTGGTCCAACATTCCGGCCCCTCTCAGCCTGATTGGAGACCATAAATAGCATGCGTCAAATGCAGCATATGATGTTACCAGATATTGTTGCCTCTTTGTTGGAGTTCAGTTCATGACAGTGATAACTTAAGGAGGGAGCCTTTTTCTTGATACGCTTCTGTATACTTTATTTCCTTCTTTGATACTCCAGAAGTGAGAAAGTGGTCTTGAACATTGCCTTTCTTATCTTTTACTTTCTCTGCATGGGATCAGATGTGCTCATTCCATCTCACCTTTTGAAGCCTGTAATATTGAAGGTCTTGCTTTAGAGAAGAAGCTCATAATTGGCAATCCTGATCCCTGCAATTCAGATACAAAAATCAGGGGTCTGTTTGCCATTAATGCGGTGCATTGTCGCGAAAGCCGACATCCATTGCCGGGGTTGACCACTTTAGGGGAAAAGTACATGTTGACTCACTAACACACTGCAACTGCACCTGATTCCATAATTCATGGGAAAAGTTTGTAAGGTGAGCAGTAGCTCCTTAAGTGGCAATAGATGTTGATCACACTTCATGCTGAAGCTTGCCAATCGTGCAGCCAAACCAGTTCATTTTCCACCAAGTCAAATGCACCATATCCTTCACTTTTGATCTAACAAAGTGCAACAAGGAGACAATGGAAAAGGCATTTCTTCATCGAGATACTGGAAATAAGAAGAATTTATCATCTTACTCGTGGCTCGTGGAGATGAGCACTCAGCTTTCAGATTCCAAACCTTCTTTTCCTGCCAATTTCTGGAACCCCACAAGCTGTTGCAGCAAGAGAGATTACAGTAAGTGCCTATACTTCTGGAGATCTCAGATTCTCACATGCCACTTCTTGTGTTCTTCGAATCACTCATGTAGATTCTAGAGTATCGGAGCTGACAGGAGCTACTAGATGAAATGTATCCACCAACTGGCAAGAATCCATGTACAGATCGACTCGTCCCTGGATCACTCTAGCATCGATAGTCCACGGAGGGAACTAAGACATCAAGAGGTTGCATGAAATGACAGGTAATTCTATTACAAGTACGAAGTTCAGCGACGGGGAATAAAACTGACCACATACCAAGTGTTGTAATCTTCTGCAGACGTGGCCATAGAGGCAGGAATTTATTTCTCAACTTCAGATATCAGTCCTCAATGAACTCAAAAAGTTGAACGCATCTCAAACATATGTTGATCAGTTTGGCATCAAAGAGTTCCATTCTAGATATAATAAAATGAGCTTGGAATCAAAGGTTCGTTACTCGACCCATTCTTCCCGTGTCAGATTAATCTTGACTTTTCGATGAAGACATATTAGTAAGAAAGCATTTTGAACTCTCTCTCTCTCTCTGCACTCTGTTTTGAGTAATCTGTGGTGAATTTCTGCTACTGCTTGAAGAAGATTATCCAAAAGGAGGAGAACCACCCAAGTGGAAATACAAAGGGAAAGAGCTTCAGATGCAAAGTGAAGAGGGTTGATACTATTTTCGTTGCTTAAGCTTTGTCCCAATGCCATATCATAAGTAGCACATATTGCTGCATTTATAAGTTTGCAGACAAGAGAGTGCGTAAATTTGAACTACTTATCCAGAATTACAACCATATTCAATCGATGAAAAGAGTAGCTCCAGAAGGCTACAATTAGTAAGTTAATGCCAATATTACTCAGGCGTACATCATGAATGCCTCTAAATTCTTTTACACAAAAATGCAATTCTAGACCGCTGTAGTCTATTCTGCGATTTTTGGGGTCAGAATCTACTTCCCCAAATACACATCCTTGGTCCATCAGAGGCCACTTGGCCCTAATCTAAGCAATCTGGGAAATTGATCAAGATTAGAGTAGCGGAAGTCGATCAATTCCCCTCCCCTCCGTAAACCTCACAAGTCCCAGATGTAGGGAAAATTGACTTTAGGCCACTTGGTATGCTTCTAAGAGACTTTACTAGCTGAACTAACTGAAATACAGTTTGTCATTTTATATATGTAGGCTAGTTTGGTACATCAGATATCTACATCACGTGTGTCTGCATATTCTCGTATATGTCACAATTCGTCTTTGACAAAGTTCGTTCCAATCCGCTCCAGACTTCCAATGGTACTGGCTAGGGGGCTAGAGACAAGGGTTTGTTGAGACAAGGTCCACGCAGGTGGATATGTCTTAGAAGCTTCATGGTTCTCGTCAATCTTACATAGACTCGCTACAAGCATCAGGAAAGGGTACTTGTCTAAGCATTAAATTGATCTAATCTCCAAGAAAGAAAACGGGGTCACGGAAAATTATTGATATCCATAATCAGTTCTTAATACATCAAAGGGTGAAGTAGTGCCTTATGTAGCACATATTGTTTGAATTTATAGCTTCTCTCATTCAAAAGTATTTATGAAAACATAAGATTATGTTCGTGTAGCGTATCCTATGACATGTTTCAGTCGCATAATCATACCCTTGTCCGAGGTGGCTACAGACAGTTCGTGCAAACATTTCTTGAACCCTTCGCTTCCACATTCTACAAGATGTTCGGCACATAAATAGCACACGTACACCATGGGTACTACTCGGCCCTTACTCAGAGGTTTGTAACTGGGATTTCTACACACTTCTCCTTTTTTTGACCGGCTACTGCTGTACTGATTCCTCTTGCTCATCTATTGTTCTCTCTCTCTCTCTGCTCCCGACCTCCCCTTTGGACCTCCTATCTGACTCCAGGCCATAAAAAAGTTGACGTCTTTGTTCCTTGCTACCACACTTAGTATCACTCAGGAACGGTTGCTACATACAAACACAAGTCTAGTTCTTGGTACCAAGGGATACCCAATCTGACATTTGACGACGTCGTCTCTCCATCAGATAGAATGCCAGTTCGAAGCTGGGTTGCGGTTTCAAAGAGAAGATGATAGAAACAATCCGGCAGACTTCTCAAGAACTAAACACAAAGTTGGAAGAAACTAAGAAATCGGTCTGTGGGAGCTGTAAGCCTGCAACTATAAGACAATTCGAGGCAAGCAAAAGCAGAAGCACTCCGCATCTCCCAGTGGAAAACTTCAAGAGTAGTTTGGCATTGTTTTAAGTGAGAAGAGAAAAGAGAAGGGAAAACGTGATGTCTTTGAATATTTTGAAGCACGAGTGCGACCAGATTGGTTTACGGCTAATGAGGCTTCAGATCGATGGTAGAAAAATAGGTCGAGAACTACTGTGGAAATGAAATACACCAAAAACAACTGAAGCGAATAGTTTTGACTTTTGACATTTCAACATCAGTTTATTACCATTGCAGCAAACAATATCTAGGCATAATTACACAACAGGCCGAGATGCCTTGATTGCTGTCATGGACAATAGAGTCAAGGAAAGTTGGCGTGAAAAGGCTAATATCCAGTTAAACCTAAGGACTTTGACATGATTCAAGTCAAGTTTCGTATTATCATACATTACCTTGGTCTCAACAGCTAACTGAATGTGAAAAATCTATAAAGGTGATTATCATAGCAATACAGAGAGCTAGAAGACACAGGGAACTAAGTTACAATAGGGTAATAGTTGCATAAGAACCTAATACCAGTTGCATTACAAGTACAACAAAGCTTGAAAAACACTAAACAAATCTTGGTTGTGATCTAGACTATCCCAACATAGAATTCAAAAAGGCCCCCGCACTAATTGATTCCGCTCAGTACTAAAATAGAAATGACTTACTGAGACTCGACGCACATAAGTTATCGATCTCATTGTCAGCTGGACGATTCAAGCAAAATTCAGAAAAATGCTCTGCTCCCATAAAACACTTTTGGGCTTGGTTCATTGCCTTTTGATGCTTGTACTTTCTCATCAGAAGCAGTATTACCTGAACTCTCTTGTTCGCTATGGGTGCTCATAGGAAGCTTCATCTTTGCCAGAGCATCTGTGAATTGCTGCATGCTCTTCATATACATATCAACTATCTCTTGTTGGACCACCTTTGGTTCTGGTACAACGTCCACGTTGATTACAGGCTGTGCAGTTGTGCTATTTGGCATGGCAGATGTACCTCGCTCAGCCTCTCCATCATCCTCTTTCTTCTCCTTCGTAGACGAAGTGGAGTCCTGATTCACAGAATTTGAAGATCCCAGTGTGTCGCAAACAGTTTGAGAGCTTGTGGGAACCAAAGCTTTAGGAGACTCGACACTTCGCGGAGACTTATCAATCTTCGAAACTGCATTATCAATCTTCGAAACTGCATCACCAAGTTCTGTGTCAACGTTTTCGATGTCATTATCACTGCTATCTGAGCTTTGGTGGTTCCCATTTCGAGAGGAGTGAACGCTTTTGGAGCTTTGGGAAATCTCAAAATACTCGGAAACCATCATCTCATTCTCATTCAGAATATTGGGATCCACAAACTCTATCTTATTCAGTTCTCCAGTCACTGAACTAGGTACTTCTGGATCTACTGCAGCAAAAGAGGAATGCGGTGCAGGAATTTCCAGGACTTCTGGCAATGCTCCGGTATAAGTAAGAGTCAATCGGACAAACCCAGCAGGAGAATGGAAAACATCACTCGAGGAAAGCGAAAAATCGCGTGCCAGCTTTCGATTCTCAACGACTACATTAGAAAGAGGAATGAACGCAAATCCCAACAACTGATCTTGAAGATAATTCTTAACCCTACTGAGCATCCATATCTCACATTTCAGTGACGAGTCAAATGTTTGAACATCAAGTCGGAAATTCTCATCAAAAATTGGGTTTTTCCCTCCACCATTAATGATCTTGGTGGAAAGAGTTGTTTCAGGGTCACTAGTCAGGAAAAACTTGGCATAGACATCTTGCTTCTGGTAAATACAAATGTTATGGATGTCCCTTGCTTGGTGTATGTAAACCTCAAGCACCCCAATAGACCCCCCTGATTTTTCCACACTATCTTCCCCTGAATCCCCTCTGTGACAATCCATAGGCGAATCACAAGGGTTCATAGCCACTGCAAGGGGTTTCGGACTCGGTGGCTCGACAGCAGAAGGGGGTTTTGACACCGCTATCCCTTGACCAGATTCCATGAGTAATAATAACCACAATGACTTCACAAACTGAAAACAAAATCTGGAGTCTCGAAATAGTTTGTCTAAAAACACAAAGTTTGCAATAATTAAGAGGGCCAAAGTAAGCAGGACAAAGTCAAGGAAAAGTGAAATTCCCAATACCCCGAATCTCAATTATGAAGAATTCTAAATGTTAAGATTTCAAAATTCTGTTTTCTCTTCCACATCCAGAGTTCATGAAACTGAAACTGAAACCAAAACCCTAAGCACTCACCAAGCGAAGTCTGAAGGTTGAATTGTATCTCTCACTGAAGTCAATTGTACACCTCACTGACCAAGACAAAATGCAAAGTCTGTCTTGTATAGAGCACCTAATTTTCGGTGATGCAAGCAGAGAACCGAAGTAAAAGCAAACGGTTTCAAAACCTTCGGGAGCATTCAGCAGAATGACCGAATAATGGGTACGCTTCAGCAGAAATTGTGCCAAATACAAGATAGCAAATTCAAAGGCAACAACGACCCATCAAGAGTTAATTAGAGGTGTATACAAAGTCCAAGAAAGCAGCTAACTTCGTGCAAGTAGGAACACTTGTCAAGAATCCAAGGCACAGAAAGTAAAGAGACAGACTAAATAATGTACCGTACCGGAAAAGTCTTCGTTCAAATGCAAAAAGCAGCGACAGAAATGGCCAGATTTCTGAGAAGTGAGAGACAACTGAGGATGATGAGATGGGTTCATCTCTTGTTTACTTTTCAGGCCTTTTTGGCTTTTTGCATAGAAGGGTAATCCTGAATTCTGCGAAGTCACTGGCAGCATCTAGTGGGTAGAAAAGGAGAGAAAACCCAGTTCTTGATTGGTGTCACGGATATGAAAATGACCTGAACAGTAAGGAGAACAGAACAGTGAATATCTTTTTTTTTTCTTTTTTTGAAACAACGTGGCCCCCTCCAATAATCCAATAATAGAATCATCGGATCACAAGCCTGCACAAGTGTCTTTCTTGCTTGCCTATGCACTTCATCTACTTGTTGTCTGGCAGCGTGTTTAAATTTACAAAATATAAAGCAGAAGTCTTCTAACAGTCTTAATGTCTACCAGAAGGGAATACGACTGTCCATGCCGTTGTTCTATTAGAGCCAACTTTTATAACCAATGTCAGTCTTCGACTCAACCCGGATACCTCCCTGTGCTTTTGCCCGCCCGCAGTAATGCTTCTCAGATTGCCATTGCCTCCGCTTGTTCATTTGGTGATGCTCTTCTTTGATTATGATTTTGAGTCCTGCCACCTTTGTTTTCTTGCACCAAGCTGCATCAGTTATGATTTCTAAGGCTCTCCTGCTTGACATTAGTTGCTTATATATCTTCCTAGTTGGACTGCAAAAACTGATGTAACATCGGAATTATTTGTAGTTTTCAGTTTACGGATATTGGATAATTTATTCAAAATTTCCTCACTTTTTCCCCCAAACAGCCTTGTAAGAAACTATTATTTTTTTTCAGATTGAGCACTCTCCTTGAAAAATTGTTGAGTTTGTAACTATGTCAAAAGGGCCCGGCAGCCCGCGGGCTGGTCCGACCCGGCCCTCAAAAAGCCCGGACTGGCCCGGCCCTCAAATGAACATTGCAGGCCCTAAAAGAAAAGGCTTTGGACCTGCGCTTGGATTAGGCCGAGGTTTCACCCAAAACGGCCCGAGCTAGGCCTGGCCCGGAAAAAGCCCGGCCCGAAAAAAGCCCTAAATTGGCCCGCGTTTTGGCCCGGATTTGGGCCCTTTTCTGGCCCTAAAGTGGGCTGACCCACTTATTTTCAAATTTTATTTTCCCTCCCCTTTTCCCCCCAAAGGCCATATTCCCCAATAACTCTGAAAATTTTATTTTTACCCCCCAACAACTATATAACGGCTAGTTTGGGGGTATTTTGGTCTAAGTTAATTTTTTCAAATCTTTTAAGGTTTTTTTACACTTTTACCCTTCCCAACAACTATAAACGGCTAGTTGTAAGGGGTATTTTGATCTTTTGTGGACTTTGAAAAATCTATAAATTCACACCATTCTTTCTAATTTTTCACACCAATCTTCTTACTCTCTCTTATCTAAACATTCTACATTTTACAAGCTTTGCTACTATTTCCCTCTCCAATTGCTACTCTTGTTAATTACTACTCTTATTTACATTAGTATTCTTGTTTTGTTTACATTAGTATTCTTGCTACTATTTCCCTCTCCAATTAGTATTTTTGCTAAATTCAAATTACTAGTTACTCCTCTTATTCATTTGTTCTCTCTAATTATTTTGTTTACTAATTAGCTTTTAGTGAATTCTTATTTATTAATTACTATTACTAAAAAAAATTAATTACTAACTCTCTCCAATTCTGAATCACTAATTATTCTTATTCATTTGTTACTTTTTAGTTCTTTTTAATTGTTATTTCTAATAACTTATTACTGCTCTAGTTTTATTTTCTAATCTAGTAAAAAAATTTAGCGTCAAATATGGCTGGATTACTGAAGAAATTGAAGCGTGGATTATCATCACGAAAAACACGGCCCGATGCACAAGCACTACGAGCAGCACAAGCACCACCACCACGGCCATCACAAACACCAATCCAAGCACCACCACAACCATTTGTTCCTGAATGAATGAGTACAGGTTGTATGATAGATACCCAAGTCAATTGGGAGTTCAATCAAAACATTCCAGATTTTGAATACACGCCTTCACAAGATAGCCCGCATTTTAGTCAAGGACGCAGCTCAGTTGGCGAAGCTACTACTCCGTGGCATAATGTTAACCCGATGAGTGGTCATGATGGAGAAGGGCCGAGCAATCCTTTCGATAGTCAGCCAGAAGTCCTAAAGGTAAAAAAAAAAGAAAGCCGAGTGTTGGAATCATTTTGATGAAATTGTGGTGAACGGCATCCGAAAAGCTCGATGTAAGTATTGCGCTAAATTATTTTCTATTGGTAGTGGTAATGGACATCTTAACAGGCATTACCTCCAGTGTGCACCTCGACAAGGCCACGTCGAACCTACCCAAACACAGTTATCTTTTGACGGTAAGTTATTTATTTATAATCAGCGAGAGCAAAGAGACGGTACTGAATTTGTTATTCATGATGAACAAGCTTTTAGTTTTGTCGATAAGTACTCTAGATATATGAATACCTACGCACAACCTTTGTACAAAAAGGTTCATAGCACTCCGATCCGATGTACAGTATTATGCTGCTAAAGCACATTTGATTGATTATTTCGATCATTTTGACGGTAGAGTTAGTCTTACTCCTGATATTTGGCAATCTCCGTTTACTTTTGTTAGTTATGCTTGTGTGAGGCCCATTGGATTGATATTGATTAGGTTATGAACAAAAGAATCATCGCATTTGAACTATTTCCTTTTCCGCATGATGCAAATAATGTTGCTAGTATTATAATTAATGCATGTACCACATTTAAAATAAAGAATAAGATTATGAGTGTTAGTTTTGATAATGCTTCTACTAATAAAGCTGATGTTGCAGCTTTAAAGGAGACCCTTCATCCTGTACTTGATGGTAAATTATTTCATGTTCGTTGTGTTTGTCACATTATTAATTTAATTGTTCAAGATGGTTTAATTGTTGCAGGAGATATTCTTCTCAAAATGAGGGGTATGACAGCGTTTGTTAATAGTTCGGGCCCTAGAACACAACAATTTAAAACGCTTTGTGTTCATTATAATATGCCTCGCAGGAGACCACTTACAGATGTGGTTCACAGGTGGAACTCTACATACCATATGCTTTTACATATTTTGGCATACAAAGAAGTCTATACACATTTTCTACTAACCTCGTTCCCAGCCGGCTTGCCAACTCGGAGGAATGGCAGATGACTACATACCTAACTGAATTTTTAGGAGTATTCTACACGTCTACCAACTTATTGTTTGGTACGTACTATCCCACCTCTCCTATCGCTATAATAGAAAATTTTAAGATAGCTACAATGTTAACAAAATGGAGATATATAGGACCCTTTCAACAAATAGTAAAAGAGATGGATAAAATTTTTAATAAATATTGGAAGAAATTGCCTGTTATTTTTGTTGTGGCTACTTGTTTAGATCCTAGGTTAAAGTTGCATGGCGTGAACGTTTCGATACAAGAAATTGCAAAACTAATGAACTACACACAAGAGGACACAACTACACTCACAACGAAAGTGAGCAAGGAATTCGAGAATCTGTTCAACCTCTATCATAATTCCTCTGATGTGCGCGGGCGAGCTTTATCATCGACTAACGAGATGAATTATGCACCATACCTTAAGGGCCTTGAACATTTAGTAGTAAGACAACTACCAAGTGAAGGTACTCCTAATACGGCAGGTTCGTCTACTTTTTCCTCTTTTAATGAGATTGGTTTATATTCCAATTCTAATCATTATGCTAATTTATCAATGTAAGAACAAGTTAATTTTAATTTGTTAAATTTTTTAAAACAAAATCAAAATATGTATAGAACTTTATCCCAAATTGCACGGGATCTACTGCCAGTGCAAGCCTTCACGGTTGCTTCAGAGTTGGCATTTTCAGCGAGCGGGAGGGTTTTGGATGACAGGAAGAGTCGTCTTAACCCCGAGTCGCTCGAGCTATGTGTATGTTAGAAGAATTATCTTGATGCGAAATATCACGAGCAAGATAAACCGATTGATGATAGGAAGAGCAGTGACTCGGACGTTGAAATACTTCTGGATGATTAGGTAATTTCTTTTTATTTTCCGTTTCTCAAGTTTTTAGAATAAATTTTTTCATAAAATATAGATTTTTATATATAATACATGTATATATAGAGAATAAGTTTTTACAAGCAAGATAGATATTTTTTCATAGATATAAAAAAATAGGTAACTTCGCCTATTTGTTTACAAGCAGCCGGTCCTAAGCCCGGATAAAAGGAGGATGGCCTATGAATAAATTTATCTTTAATTTAACTCCATCAGTTAGAATATTTGAATGCTAGAAATATTTATTGTATACACACATATTACTACATATATGTGTGCGTGTCTAGGAATTTTTAGTTGTTTTATTTTCTTATATACACATGTATATGTGGTAATATGTATACATATATATTACTATATGTAGTAATATGTATATTGTATACACTCATTATTACATTGCAATTTGCTTACATAATTACAAAAAATTATGACAATTAAAGTATTTACCATGAATAACAAGAAATTAAAAAAAAAGAAAGAGATTGGGCCCTGGTCCGACCCAAGCCCGGCCCTAAATATAGGGCCTAAGGCCAGGGTTTGGACTGGGCCTAAATATTCTATTATTTTGGCCAGGCCCGGTTTGCTATGAGTCTGGCCCGGCCCAGACCCTTTTTCGCCGTTGGCCCGCTGGGCCTGGGCCGGCCCAAGCCCAATACTTTGACATCATTATTTGTAACCTTCAATAGAGTCTAATAGGTGGCTGTAGAGATGTCAAAAGGGTCGGGCCGGGCCGCGAGCGGCTCGGCCTAGCCCTAAACGTGAATAGTGCTGGCCCTAACCTGTAGGGCCTTGGGCCTGGGCTAGGGCATGCCTAATATTTTTTAAAATTGGCCCGGCCCAGCCCTAAAAAGGCTCAGGTCAGGCCCGGCCCTTGGCCGGTTTCTAGCCTTCTTTTCGGCCCTATTTTGGCCCAGCCCTTTGGCCCTAAACCATTTTGAGTCATTTTTTTCCCTTCCCCTTCTTTCTCGCACATCATTCTCTCCACACCTCATATTTTACTCTTTTATTTTAACTTTTTTGACATGCACAATTCTTTATATTTACTCACGTGAAGAGATTGTCTTTTTGCGAACAAAATTACTCTTTGTTGCTAATCAATATTCTCAAATAGAGTAAACGTAAAGCTCTAAGGCACTTCATTAGTCACGAGAGAGATATTGAATGGTTTAGGACCTATCAATTATATTTATTTTGTGAATTAGTATTTTTGCAACACAAAAAAGAAAAAAAGGGCCTGGGCCCGACCCTAAAGTTAAGGCCTAGGGCTTAGGCCTAGACAGGGCCTCAATTTCCAAGATTTGGGCCCGGCCTAGTTTACAAGGCCCGAAGCCCTAAATGGCCCGCCCCTTTTCTGGCCCACTAGGCCAGGGCTGGACCGGCCCAAGCCCGGCCCTTTGACACCTCTAGATGGCTGCAGTGTGTATTACGTTTACGTTCCTTTTGCCTGTTGAAAATAACAGGAAACTATTACATTAAAACTGAAAAATTAGTGTAGCAAACTTATCATAAAATTGAGTAGACTGAAGTGTGTGATGCACTGTCCTCAAGAGTAGTTTCGCCCGCTCGAAGATAATATCTCGGCACTCAAGATTTCGGACGGCTATCCTCTAGGATTCAACAGTCTCTTCTTTGTTAACGAGCACTCGAATAACAATAGTTATAGAAATAGTCTTCTACTTGCTTTTACCATTGGAAATACAGAGAAAATAGTAATTGAGGACATGGTGTTTAAAATGGAGGAGATCGTGTCGTCCTCTTAGAGTGAGGAAAGAACAAAAGTGTAATTAATTCTGATATACTGGGATTAAATTTCAGAATTTATCAAAGATTAATTTCCACCATGGGGTAGGACCACGAGGGCTTTAGGGATGGGATTTGCACCTCTCTGGATGCGAGTAACACGTGATGTGTCCGGCTAATTATTTTTTCCAATAAATTTTTTGAAATTGGTCTTGAAATGGCTTGGGCTTAAACCCAACTTACGTGGGCATCAAGTTCACCTTTACGAGTGGGGGAGATACGAGATTTTGAATTTTGCTTTTAATACAATAATTTATTTCTGAAATGAATTTTTGAATTAATTCTTTGTAACAGATTTTTAACAGCTATTTTTGCATTAACTATTAGGCCTCTACCTCACTTATAAAATGAGTCATTTTCCACACTTTCTACCCATAAGAACAACACATTTTTTTGCTTTAGGAGTTTTGTATGGAGGTATTGGTGGGGGGGGGGGGGGGGGATGTACTACTAATTAGCCCTTGATAGCCTCTCGTCTTTGTGCTGTAATTTTATAGGTGGTTGAGTACACTTTTGACTTATGCGGTTCTGCTTGTTCTTCTCATTGTAAATATATATATATATATATGTAAAATTTAGGTCTTATTATGATACTTAAAGTTATGCTGAAATATAGAATGTGCTATGCTTTAATTTAATTATAATTTGTATAGGTTCTATAAGTAATCTGTTAATTTCTGACCGTTGCGATCTTTTATACATAGAGTCACAGAATTGTTGTGACCTTTATCAGTCGCTGGTCAACTTGAAAAACTTTGTAATTTTAATTTATTAATGCAATTCTTTTTATCCAAAAAAAAAGGTTCTATTTGTCTTTTCTCCTGATTTTTATATACTTAAACTTGTGAGCATTTTGGTAACGTAACGAGTGAAACTTTTACTTCATTTGTTTCTGCAAAAATACGAGTGAAATAATATGAAAAGCTGGACTTTTTTTTTTTTTATCCTGGAGGCGACACGTCAATAATCTTGCTGCACCAATGTTAATCCGAAGGGATGAATCCTCCTTAGAGAAGGACCTAGTCCATGCCTCCGCCAACTAATTTTACTTTATTCATTAAAAGTTATTCTTGCCTTTTTTCTGGTAATATGTGGATAGTATAATAAAATTAAAAGATCAAACCTGATTATGAGAGGAATAATGATTATTTCATAATCCTCACTTTCTAAGATTATGGACTAAATAGGTTTTTAACTTTTTGAGACAAGTTAAATCTCTTAATATGTTTTGCCAAACACCCCCATACTTGATTTGATCTATATTAAATTAGATTTGACAGTCCTAAATCAATCACAAGTACCCTCTTAGTGAGTCTTTTTTCTTTTGTAACGTACGCAAAAATTTGCATTGACGTATTCATTTGTTGCAACAATATTTTACTTCAACCAAATATTGTATTTTTTTGGCAAATTTCAATTCACAAAAGAATTGAATAATTTGGGTTAACTATTAAGGTATTCACTTGTCAATTGAAGCAGATATGTCTTGGTCTTTTGAATATGAAAAAGACCAAGCCCCGTTTGACATGACTTTTTTTCAGTTTTGAAAATTGAAAAAAATAAACGCGTTTAGTAACCAGTTTTTTTTTCTTCAGTTTAAAAAATCAGTTTTTAAACCAAGACTGTTTTTGAAAACTCTAAAAATGAGTTTCGGTTTTCAGTTTTAGTTTTTTTTAGACCACCACCCTCCCACCGCCGGTAGCAACCTCCACGACCACCGCCGGCGGCCACCTCCGGCGGCCATCGCTGGCAACTGCCGGCAGCCACCGTCGGCCGCCGGCCACCACTACCGTAAATCACCACAAAAAAAATTTCAAAATAAAAACTAAGTAATCAAATACCAAAAAAAAAATTTCAAAATAAAAACTGGGTTATCAAACATCCATTTGCTTTTGTAAAAAAAAAAGATGAAACTGTTCTTTGTTTTGTTTTTTTAATTGAAATCAAAACTGAAAAGCATCGTCAAACAGAGCCTAAATTTTGAGCCGATATTTCTCATATGCATCTTAGATTTCATGGTGCTCTTTCCTGTCGACAGAAAATGATGATTGCCTTTGAAGTGTAAAGCGTATAAGAGATTAATTACGTTTAAAATATATTAAGTTAACGAGAAACAACTTACCAAATAGTCAAGATGGCCGAGTTGGTCTAAGGCGCCAGTTTCAGGTACTGGTCCGAAAGGGCATGGGTTCGAATCCCATTCTTGACATTCCTTTTTCCTTTGCTTTAATTTAATTGACTCAATATAGATCTACGTATTTATTTACTATTATTCTTATTCTTATTTCTAGCATGATTGAACTTAGGAATGCCTATTTTCACGTTATGTTATTCTTGTTTGCACCCACATTCATTGTAAAAAAATAAATAAATTATGTTTTGTCGCTAATATATCTTTTTAGTGACAAAAAAGAGTGTGGACCAACATATATAGTATGAAAATTGACGCTTCTTGAAGATGTGTTATATATGGTTTTATAGGGCTTGCCTTGGAGAAAATTTTCCACAACATTTGTTTTTGGTTGTTAATGAATCACTCTTTTCTATTTTTTGAATGTGAAATTAAATTATACACAACAGGAAGCACAATGAAAAAATTAGCATGAACTAATGGCTCAATGGAAGCTGGAAATTCTTCCGATCAAACTTGGATCTGAGATGAAGCAACAAAGTTCACTTATCGTTGAAAATTACGATCTACTTGGATGTAAAAGGAGTGCTTAACTAAAGAGGTTATTGTTGAAAGTGAGATCAATCGTTACATTGACAAACTAGCAAAGGCTTGTCGCAATTTTGATACTTTTGTCGACAAACTAGCAAAGACTTGTCGCAACCCATATTGGCAGTATATAAAGAGTAAAATCTCCACTAGCTGAAATCACTAGAGATCCAGAGACAGATAAGCAGTTGGAGCCACAATTTTGATACTTTTTTTTATTATAATATTAAAAACAAAGTGCACTTAAAAAGCATACTAAAATTAAACTAAAACTAAAGTATTAGAGTCACAACAGTTGATGAGAAGTGATGATAAGCAGTTGGAGCCACAAATGCAGGTGTTGGTCTAAACCTCTTTGTGCCTGTACTAAGTTGATAAAAAGAGAGAAAAAAAAATGAGAAATTAGAGTATTGTCAAATAACAAAAAAAACTCTGAGTATTATCAAATAAGAAAAAAACTCTGAGTATTATTTATCATTGATACTTTGGGCACATGTAAGCGGATGTGATTTAGAGAAGTAAACTTTACATAAAATTATAATTAGTTTAAAAAATTAAATTTTATTTTGTTCTAAAAAAATTAGTCAAAATGTACGAAAGATCATGTACATATATAAAACTTTTTTAGAGTAGGACTAGTATCACAAATTATCCAAATAATGTATGATAAGTAGGATGTTTATAATAACGATTTATAGTAAGATACTTCGATAATTTTTTCAGTCAATCTTCATTATTTAAAGTTAATTAAAACCGTGCAAACCCTTATGACCTTGTCCAGTTATCCATTTATATTTTTGTCAAACAATTCAATATATCACATGTATTGCACAATATTTCTGATAGAGTGATAAATTACATTTTACAAGGCGCAATATATCATGCATTGCACAATATTTCTGATTGAGTGATAAATTATAATTTACAAGGCACAATATATTATATATCACATTGGCACATTGCACAATTAATATGTTATCATTGATAACATAAGCTCACACAGTCACATTCACCCTCAAGGAAAAAAAAAAACACTCACATTCACAAATCACAAGGGCCAAGGCACAGTGTGCACTGAGAGTGAGACATCGTCACACCGAGAGTCTGAGACAGACTCACAGACCACAACTCCACCTCCACCGTCTCCACGTCTCCACAAGCCACAAGGCACAAGCAGTCAAAGCAGCAGCAGGTCAAGCAGCCTTGTCCGCGTCGTCTCCTGAGCGGCTTCAGGCCCGGTCGCCGACAGGGGTGGCTGTGAGGGGCCAGATCTGCTGATTTTGGTTGGAGTTCAGAGTAGCAGTTGAAGAGACAAAGAGCGGAGCTCGTCGCGTAGCCTGAGCGGCTTCAGTCGCGGACGTGCGGCCGCCGGCAGGGACCAGATCTGGTCGGAGTAGCCTCGTCACGGCCTGAGTTGAGTCAACCGGCGGTCACTCACGGAGTTACGGTCACGGAGAGAGAGAGAGAGAGAGAGAGAGAGAGAGACTGCCGACTGTGGGTCTCGGGGAATGGGGTCGGTGCGATTCCGGAAAACAATTTTTTTTTCAAAAGCCAGGGGTGCTTTAGCCCCCCTTGTCACCCTTGTCACCACGTAGGTCCGCCACTGCTTTTAAAGGCCTCTTAGTGATACCCTTTTAATTTCAGTGATGGAAAATGGACCGTTACTGTCGAAACATGTAAAGTGACTATCAATTCCCAGAAGTTACTCCTACGTACTTTCTTCTTTCTCCCGTAGTCTGCATATCACATGAATGCATTCAATTTGTACTATTGCAAACAGGTATACAGTGAAAGAAAGGTTAGCCCTACTAACAAAATAATTTTGGCTTTAAGATGATTGTACAATCTACGTCACCGTACACTTTTTTACTAAAAGACACATAAAATTTTGGCAACAAGTGCGAGTTGCTTGTTACTAAAATTTATGTGCGATCGACATGACATCAATAGCATAAAGACTTCTAGCGTCTCGGACTTTAAAGTCAAAACTGGCATTCATGTGTACGAATGCATCCATCCGAATTTCCCAAAACTTTGGTGGCAACAAAAGAAATGACCCCATAGCCATGACAGCACAATCCATTTATAGACTTCGTTGATTCAACTATGGCTTGATCCACTTCCTTTCTCAAACTCCCCAATCAAGCCTTCTCTTCTCAGCTTATCTTCCTTTGCTTTTCTACAGAAAACCACCCAAGAATTCACTTCCAATGCTAAACAAACGCCAATCAATGTAGAAAGGCACAAACAATAGCCCAGTTTAGCATAAGACCTGCCCTCCCCCATAACATCAAATCCCTGAAACACATTTACAACCCCTAAGACCACACATGCATACCCTACAAAGTGGTGGTATGATTTCCAATACTTTCTAAATTTGGTGGTGGTTTTAGGCCTGAACAACAGTGCCAATGTTTGAAGACTCCCCAAACAAAATGCAGCAAACCCAAGTTTCCGGTGAAGCCCGTATACCCTTCCAGGTGACATTTCCCCTAGCCGAACTCCAATGGAAAATCCAACCGTTCCCAGGAAAAACGCAGAAAGTTGTATGGCTGCATGAGCATAAAACCACGCAGGCCCTAGCGCCTGTATGTGTCGTAGGTAACGAGCCGTTACCGCGCCAGTGGGAAGCAACACTCCCCATGAAATGGCGTTTATAATACCGTGAGCGACTTTTAGGCTTTGGATTTTGCTCTGTCCTACGGATTCCATGCCTGAGAGAATGTCTACGGTGGCAATGGAGGAAAGATCATTATTTGTGGTAGGATGGATAGTGGGGGAGTAGCCTTGGACATAAAGCCCTCGATTCCAAACGTGATGAATCTTGGTTTTATTGGGTACTAGTTTTAGGGTGGCATAGATTTGGATGGTGGCACCATTGTGGATTGTGGCCATTTTGCCACCATAGAGGGTGGCAGAAGAGGAGAGAAGGTGGATGTCAAGGGGGCGGGAGAGTAGGGAATTCTTTTGGAGCTTTACGGTAGGGTCTAAGATGTAAGGTAATAGGACTAACTGGCCGGAGTTGGGGTCTGGGAAGGCGATTAGGGCACGTGTTCCCGTCATCTCGGGTGAAGTAGGGTTAATGCCCCAGGCAACCCAACCGGAAGGCGATATGAAGGTACCGAAAAACACAAGGTCGAGTGTGGCATTATGCGGGTAGAATGTCCATGCTATGGAGGCTTGTTGGGAGGGAAGTGCCATGCATTTTTCGAAGGTTTTCGTGGTGGCGATGGTGGTGCAATGGGCCGAAACCGCTGTATGAGGTTGGAAGGATAGGAATATCAAGAAGAGGAATAGAAGCATTGTGGTGGTGGAAGAAGCTTGTGAGATCAAAGAGCTAGTATAAAAGAAGTTTGCTTTTGGTGACAAAAATGGATGTTGTATAGAAGTATTAAAGGATGAGGAGAATAATGGCACATGGCCGGCCAGGAGTGGTCGAGGGGCTGAATTATGAGTATGTGCTTTGTGCTTGGCTTTGAAGCAAGGCAATGGAGGAGTTGTTGGGTGGGCGTGATTTAGTAATGAAGACTTTCAGTTTCTATTGGCTTCAGTTGATTCTTGAGGAGAAGTGGAACATCATTGAGGTGGGAACTGGGATTATGTTTGTCTTTGAAGCTAAGTGACAATGAAGCATCCATGACTTCGGATAAGAAAGTTTATAAGATTTTCAAGGTTGGAGTCATCACTTGCAGAAAGTAGAAGACTTACTTCAATGACACACCAGCAGTTCTGGATCATTCTTATATCAAGTATGGACTTATATCAAAGTATGCTTTTTCTGAGTAGAAGAATTGGCAACTATACTACAAAGGACAGCAAGAGTGCTTTAGGAAGAATGATACAATGTAACCAGGCCCATTGCATTGTTACTTTTTGGTAATGAAGGAACTTATAGTTACGCGACCTTATGTCTAATAGGCCATTATCAAAGCCATTTTACATGGACTACTCATGATAAATGTGATGCTACCTAATGTCTTATGATTCTTTTACATTACTATAAGGTGGATTATACTTTGTATTGGCTAATAAATCGAACTAGTTTTTTCGTTTTGCAGTAAAAGTGTACTGATATAAGTCTCTTAATACGATGTCAAGAGACTTTACCACATAAACTAGCTGACACTCAGATATGATATCTCATTCTTAATCACAACGTATCTTTTTGGTACACTAAAGATTTAAATGTTGTTAGATGATTTTTAGCAATTAATTTAGTTATTGTTGGTGCAAAAGACCTTAACTTTTTAGAGAGAAATTTTATTAGTCCCAAAAAATAAAATAAAAAAATGACAGTCCTAATTGACATAACACCTGCAAGTTGATCAACTATATCGAGCCATCGTCTCAAGCCGCTCTCAGGCGATGAAGGTGAGCCTGGAAGGAAGGAAGGTGATACTGGTACCATACATGAAAGAGCATGTCCCCAAGTACCACCAATGGATGCAAGACCCCGCCCTCCTTGCAGCCACTGGGTCCGAGCCACTGACCCTTGACCAGGAGTACCAGATGCAGCTCTCTTGGACCCAAGACCCCTTCAGTACTATCCCTCTTTACTATTTCTTTCCCTGTATATATATGTCCTGCTATTTATAAGTGATAAACATATATTGATCATAATTACCTAATAAAACTGATGTTCTGGACATGGGTTTGCTTTGCAGAGCAAACTTTTATTATTTTAGAAAAGGAACTCGTTGAGGGAGGCTTTGTACATGGAGACCCACTTGTGGAAGGTCAGTTTAAGCTCTTTAACGCTGTTGTTTTTGTTTTACAGTTTTTCATTGATTTCTTACTTCTAGGCTTGAATTGAATGTGTTTTCGAATTTGAACTTCTTTACGCATCGTTGATAGCGATGAAAATTTGTCTAATAAAACATCGGTAGGCGTTTACAGTTGCAGATAATTTGTTTTTAGGAGGCCTGCTTGCTGTATCGAAGTTGAATTTGTAGAAAAACCTTTTTTATTGTTTGGTGAAGTAGAAAAAGGTGGGGGCAGGAATAGACGAACTAGTGGTGGTGACCGTTGAGGGGAGTTCGCCAGTCAACGGTTTGTTGAGGAGGTAGAGTTTTGGCGTAAATACAAATTGATTTTTTCCCTTCTTTTCATATTAAATTCATTGTTACTTTATGTAAGTGTATGTAAATCTACGGAGGGGATCTATGTATCTTTATGCATATTTACAAAAAGAAAGCAATGCTATTGACTTGAGTACTTTATCGTTCAGGCTGATGCTATATCTTCTCGAGAGGAGAGCAGGGAATAATTGATGAACTGTATCAATTTTACACCCAGCAATATATAGCACCGAATAACAGTTACAAAATATTGTCGTTGAAGATATGCAAAACGTGAACTGACATCCCTTTGGACCACTTGAGTTCTTCGTTCAGTAGTGACTAGGCTGTAGGCATGATTAACCACATTCAGCCTTTCAACCTCGCATCATTCAGCTCTTCCCTACTTCTTGTGGGGTTTTCTTCATGAAAAAGAAAAAACTCACTGCTGTTTATACAACCAAGTAAAACGCCAAAATATAAGCGATTCGGTTGTGAACTGTTTATCCCATGATCCTTTATGCAATACACATTCACCATCCAGTTGTGTGTGAGAGAGAGAGAGAACGTTGAAGCAAGGTGTCCTTTCTGTTCCTTTATGCGGTACTTTTGGCAACATGATATCTCCAAACATGATGCAGGATCATACATGAGGTTTCGGTTAGTATTTCCAATCCTTCTTAGATGCATTATCCAGCACCAAGTTTCAAGCACTATCAATGGAAGTAGCCATACAGCTCTTCTGTTTCCGGTGTCAACCTATTTCACATGACTGTGTACCGACCATTATCGTGCCATTGGGTCCTTAGGCATTCTGACCTTACAATGGGGTGGACTACACTAGGTGGTGGATTACGGATCAGGAAGTTTAACAAGAAAGTTAAGCAAATCTACTTATTTACTTTTTAAGGAAGTATTTGGTGAAATCAGGCTTTCAAATGTTTGCATAAGGTTGAAACTAATTGGAAACTCTTTCGGTGTTTGGCGCACCGAATAAGGGCTGTGGATAGGATAGCAATGATCCTATCCAGCGTTTTGCCGTTCAAGTAGGGGGTAGATAAGGTGTCCAATGACAGGTTTTAACCCGCTCAGGAGGGATAATTCTATACCGGTGGGGGGGGGGTTGTTACTTTTATCTTAATCAGTTGGGATAAAACATCGATGGGCAGGAGACAAAAGAGAGTACCGCAACACCCACCGCTGGCGTAGCATCTGCCGGCCAGCACCGGCACATGACCCATCTTTGCGGCCCTTCTTCCCGACTTTCGCGATCGGTAACGGGATGGTGGTTGAGGAGATTGATGATAGGTGGTGGTTGAGGAAGTCGACTGTCGGTTGTGGTTGAGGAAGCCGGCGATTAGCAATTGGTGGTGGAAGTGGCAACCGGCAATTGCTGTGGCGATGGAGGTTGGTGACAGTGGTCTTTTTTCAATGCTTGGATAAAGGTTGTGCGATTGATGGTGGTTGCAATAGTGGTTGTGGGAGTGCTAATGCGGTGGTGTTGACTTTTTGTTAGTGGTGTGGTGGTGGTTTAGGATGGAAGTTGCTGCCAATGGTGAAGGTTGGGTTTGGTAGCGGTGGGCAGTGATGGTGGTTTTGGTTTTGCAATAGGTGGTTGGGCTGTTGCAGGGTGGTGTTAATGGTCGGTTCAATAGGTGCTTGTGCGTTTTGATGGTGGCTGCAGTGGTGGTGGTGGGTGTGCTGATGAGATGGTGTGTTGATAGTGTTAGTGGTCTGGTGGTGGGGTTTCGGGTGGTGGTGGGTTTAGAATGGTGGTTGATGCCGGTGGTGAAGGTGGCAAGATGATCCTATCCGATGCTTATCCGTCTTGTAGTCTGGGTTTGGTCCAAGCGCGGGATAAGTTATATCCTCTCCTATCCAACTGAATAATCCTACGCGCCAAATGCAGCCTTTGAGAGGAAGGAACTCGTTCTTGGTATCTGTCTCGTTCTGAGTATGGTTGATAATAAATATGCTTTAAGGTGTGAAGAATTAAACGATTCATCTTCAAACCCAGTTTAGGTTTTCACCATTTACATTGATGTGTAAAGCATCGCTGATATTCTTTATTACAACGGAAATCGCAATATTGCAGCATACGATCAAGTGATCCAAGAAATTACTCGAGGTTTTGACGTTAATGCAAAGTGGAGGCTTGAATGTGGTGTATTATGTTCCAATTATGTGTATACAACTTAAGGTATAATCACCCATTTGCTTGTGGGAATATGATTGTTTACGCTGAAATAAAACACCTTCACTGCTTCCACTCTTTTGCCATTATTGGCAGAATGTGCACATTAGTTGCTTAAGACTTTACTGTATCTCTAGCTTTTCTAATTTGCTAGGAGGTTTTGAAAACATAGAAGAAATATGGTACTCATGAAAGTATTACACGACAGTGAATTTTTTTATATATATCATGCAAGTCCCTTAGTATGACATATCTTAGTCTTGACAAATCATCACTGTATTTGTTAAATAAAGTACAAATCAACAAATTATCACTAAATGAACAAATTATCACTAATCTGGGCCACAATAAGTTGAGAAGGATAACAATGGTTTTTGTGTCAGCCTCGCACATGAATCATCTAATGTGCAGGCTATTTTGCCTCGTAAGGGGTATGCAATGACCGCAGCCAAAGTCAAGGATTGAGTTTTATTTAAATTACGAAACAATTATAGAGTATATAACCCCTGGGAATTTTAACTTAGTTGATAGATAAATCCAACTCTGACAATAGGAAATGCTTAATATACCCTATGATAACACGACTATCTACTTAACTACCCATTATATTGCCAAGTAGTCAGCATTCTGAGATCCCAATAATCAAAAGACAGCTTCCAGACTCCCATGTGTCCTTTGCTTTCTTGGACAGTTTCGTTTTCTGCATGAATAGGTGATTTGTGCTGGGTTTTCCCTCCGTTTTTGCAGCCTTATGAGTAACATCACTTGTCTTAAAAAGAAATGTCCAAACTCAGACTAAGCAATGAGAGAAAATGGGTTACAATCGTGAACAAATTCAAAAAGGGTTCTTGCATCCGAGACACAAGTTCCCTGCGAATAGGCCCAGTGTTAGGAATGTAGGGGCTTCTTGACTGCTAGTAATCCAAATTGTCTTTTAGTTGACAAGGATCATCCAGTACTGGTTTTTCAAATTTGGGTGACAGAGCAATGTTTCTTCTTTTTTGTCAGATTCCTTTTTGAAAGGCTAGGACTAACTTCGATATTCAGCTGAACCTGGATCCAATGAGTGAAATTCTCTTCTTGGTAACACTTGCGACCCCATTCAGTATTAGTTTAATTTTACTTCCCATTAGAACCTCTTCTCCCTTGTACTAGGGTCGTTGAAGGCATTGCTTTCATCTAAATAGCTTTCTTTCGCAAATATGGTTGTTTAACTTTTGCTTGTTCACATGCATAGTTCTGTTGCAATATGGCCTTAGGTAGGGTTATTGAAGCAAACTTTGGTCATGCAATGTCAAAGCGAATGAAGATGAGTTCAACAGTCATCTGCAAAGGTTGCAAGTTAGGATTTCGAAAACTGGGATGTGCGATGTGTCATTCCAGATTTGGCTCTTTCAATTCCATTTTATGAATGTTGAGGAGTTTAAGAGTGTTTCTGCAAAGGGGAATGAGACCAAAAATACGTGTGACAGATAAATTCACCCTTGTCAATATGTAGAATGAAGAAAAGGGGGAATTATAACGCCTTAGAGCAACAGGGAGCTTTGCTTGATCCGCTACATTAAGATAATACAACAAAGAGTGGTGCAATTTAGATTTTTCGTTTGCCATAATTGGACACCGGAGGGCAAAGTAATGCTGTTTTAAGTTCTGTTGTGTATTCTAAGTCAATCTGGGATTAGGTTTTGTGATGGCTATTCTGTGGTGAATTTGGTAGAGTTTCTCCCCTTTTCTCTTCCTCCCAAATGAAGGGGGTGGTGCTCTATTATAAGACTACTGGAGCTTCCGTGGTTCCAGAATGATCCATCAAATCTAGTCCGTTGGATCAGTTGAGTTAAAATGGCATTCTCAGAACTAGGGTTGGGCTATGCAATCGTAGTAGCTTTGGAATCTTGATAAAGAAGGAAATATTATGACCATAAGTGAGCCCTGCAAACGTTGGAATTTGAGTGCATGCCTTGGAGTTCGGTGCACGTATTGGAGTTTGGTCAAAAAAGGAAGATATTTCCCCAGAATTTCTGACAAATATTGTCCTTAGAGGCTAACGGGCAGGATTATATTGAACCTGGAGATTCGGGGTAGATCCCATGCTCGAGGTTCACCATGCACAAATGCACCGTCGAATCACAAAAAAGTAATCAGGCTTGGTTCACGTGCACCATAAACCCATTTTTGACCAATAAGAATTATGTAAATGGTTAAATGTAATTCAAATGCAATTTATGTGAAAGAAGATTAAAAAGCAGAAATGGGGTGGGTACAACACTATAGTGGAGTGGGTGGTAGTTTGAGACTTAGCCACAACAGAGTGCAAAGCTTACGTCAGAGGTGAGACAACTGTGGTAAGCCCTGAGATATTCACAGATGCACTCGGAGGAATCACAGTTCCCCGAAATGTGATGTGTACAACACTATAATGGAGTGGGTTGTAGTGTGAGACTTAGCTACAGCAGATTGCAAAGAGTACGTCAGAGGTAGGACGACTGTGCTAAGTCCTGAGATATTCACAGATGCACTCAGAGGTATCATAGTGGTATGGATCAATAGAGTTCCTACTCAGGTTAACAAAGGAGTTATCAGTTGACGTGGTTCATGACTAACAGATGCTTGGTAGGAAATCGGAGGAAGGTCCCCCAGCATGGACTCCAGCAGCTTGAGCCTATGGTACTAGGAGAAAGAAACAAGAACTTTTGTGCCATCCCACTCAATGCCCAAACGTCACGAGTGGGCATAACTGTCGGGAGCTTCACAATAGTATTAATTTCTTATAGAAAGTGAAGTAACAAGAATTGCAAAGAGCGTCACTCCTGAAAAGGTAGTAATAATAACAATAATAGCTTCAAAAGGAGTTTTTGATCTGGAAAATGAGATATCACGAGATTGTGGCCGGTAACTATGCCTTGTGATTGGAGTTGATGTTATACTTTTGTCTCGGGAAATTTTTTGATCCATTCTATTGATTCTTTCTGTGGCAATCTAGTTTCGTAATTTCTGTTGTGATGGTAATGCTCTTTTCCAGCCATGGTTGGGGATGTCAATCTATACATGAATGACTTGGATGATTCTCATATGGCAGAGATTGAAATAATGATAGCTGAACCCAAAAGGTATCGTGATTTTCTTCCAATATTGAATCTTAGAAGTTATGACAACGCCTTTTCCCTTCTTGTTTATGTGCCACACAGTTTATATGGGTAGTGGAAAGTTTCATACTTCTTTTTGCTACCTCTATGTATCTTTGAAGAATAGTACTTGTTTTTTATGGCTTTAAGCTAACTACTACAGTGAACATTGGCCTAAAGATGAAATACAAGAGAGAGCAGGTGAAATACATTTGTTACTACTACCCGTACGGGTGGAAATAGCATGGAAAGTTGAAGGGTTTAGCAATTTGTATGCCATCTAGAAATGTGAAATCCCTAGTTTAAGTACTAGAAAATCCGTGAGACGAGCTGTTTAGAAAATGTCAACTTTTTCATGACAAGATGACGGAGCTCCACTTTTACGAAATGGTATAAAACTTGGTTTATCCATTTATTTTTCCATGCTCTTTTCATAAGCGAGAGGAACTCCATTGGTGGAGTTACTTTGGTAACCCTACAGAGGATCCAAGACATAACCCAGTCAGTGATCATAAAAGCAAGCTCCATATGTTTCTTATTGCCAGGCATTTCAATAGAACATGAATCAAGTTTTCTTGGATAACTTTGGTCTTACTTCAGAAGCTTAGAAAAGTACATTTCGCGTAGTCATCTTTGATCAATGTGGTTTTTTAATTTATTGGTTATAGCTCAGTCCAGGCTTCCTTGCAACTTTCACAGTAAAAGGTTGAACTGACCTTGACACTATTTATTTCTTTATTAGAGGCTCCAGCTCTATAAAGACGAAGTTTGTGAAATCAACACTTAAATAAAGCTGCTTGGTTTTCTCGAAAGAAAAAAAGGTCTTGCGGGCCATGTTAACTTGGATTGTAAAATGATATTGTAGCTTTAACAAAGGATGACTGTGAGCCACATTTTTGCAACTGGAGCAATTTTTTTTGTACTTCAGCAATCATTCTCCTCTGAGGTGCACAATTAATTTGGTTCCCATATTCAAATCGTTTCCGCAGTTATTATTTTTGTGTCCCTTGTTCTCTAGAGTTCTCTATCCTTGCTTGACATTTTGTTACTACATTTTTTTATTGGTTCCTCCTGCTAGCATAGTCGTGGTAAAGGACTTGGAAAGGTATCATGTTTGATGATGATGGTGTTCGCCATTGAGAACCTTGGTATCAATGTCTTCCGTGCTAAAATTGGAGAATCAAACGAAGCCTCTCTTCATATGTTTCGAAAAATGGTCTCTCTCTCTCTCTCTCTCTCTCTCTCTCTCTATCCCCCTTCCTCCCCTCCTCCCTTCCCCCCTCCCCTCCTCCCACCGCCATGGCGGTCATCCACCAGCTGCCAATATGCCTTACATTTGCATACATTGCTAGGAGATGCTTGTGCTTAATACGCATGGCTTGTAATTGAGCGTGCCCCCCTGAACTAACTGACTCGCATCTTTGGTTTAGGGCTTTGTAGATGCTTCTTACAGCGAAATCTTCAAAGAGGTAAGATTACTTTAACACACTAGAAACAAAAACCATCACAGATTACTTAACACACTAGAAGCAAAAACCATCACACAAGGTGTGTGGCTTTGACTCTGTGTTTGGTTAGGTAAGTTAAAGTTTTAAATTTGTTCAGGAAAAAGGAAAGAAGAAGGAAACTTTACGTTGAGTTGTCACCTTCAGAATAATAAATTGGCAATGATGTCAAACTATGAGAGATTTCTGGAAATGAGGGGTGGGGGGAGAGGGTGGTGGAGGGACTGATACATGAGTCAAGACACTTGAAACTTTCGATATAATTGCATTATGCACAGGTCTTTTGATACCTTTTTTCTTGATATACTGTGTAGGTTACGTTGGAATTGCCGATAACAAAGCCAAAGATTGAGGAGCTGCATCAGTTAGTGGGTAATGTTATCACATATTCGTAGCAGCCACAAGAATGCTTTACATATCTGTACCAACTGCAGGAATATGCAATTGTTAGGAACTCTCTTCTTGAGTAATTTAGCCCAAACTTGAGTAAAGTCGATGGGAAAAGATATTCTTCTTGACCCTTTCTTCCCTAGTGTTTTTGTATCTGGGTTTTTGAGCTTTGAAATTCTAGAGATTTCATGTTAAGGAAATGATTCTTCTGAAGTTTTGAACACAAAGCAAGTTATTAAGATTTTGGCATGGAGTTTTTATGTAGACGTTGAGATGTAATTCCCATTTCCCATTGGTTTATTGCATCATATATAAAAATAAAGACCTATGAGAACATCGCGCACACAGTTAGCATATATGACCTAACTAACAGTCAGAGAGGACCACGTTGATGGAATGTGGCAAACTCAAAACTGACGTGTCATAGTCCAAATATCTGCTTCTAACCTGACAAAAAGTCCAGATACCCTACTGATTGAAGGTTTTCTAGGGATATTCAATGCATCTGGGGGATATCGTTTGAAACTGAACTTCCAGCTTGCCAGACATGGTCAACACTGGTCTCATTAAGTGGACCGACAAGAGCAAAGATAGCCATCTCATTGTTCGTGTATTCGGCAGAGATGTTTGAAACCTGGAAGCTGAGATCTCCTGGTAGCATTGAAGGGTTGTAGCTGGTTATCGATGTCGGATATGCTGTCATACTTCCATTAGTGTTATGAAAAGCCACAAGTGCTTGTGATCCAACCATACCTGCCCCTGTTGGGTTGATTGCCCACGCTATCCAACCATTGTAATTTTGACTGGCTCTGTATGCTATGGCGGCTTGTCTTGTGGATGGGAAGTAGTTCCAATGGAGATAGGCATGAAGATAAGGAAGGTCACTGCAAGAACTGAAGACTGTGTTGGATGCAAAGGTGTAGTTTGAGCAGGTTTGAGCCGATGAGAGGAGGAGATAGGATAGAGTGCAGAACAGGAAAATGGGTGTCGAACTTAAAGCCATTGACTGCTAAATGTTTAATGGCTACTCTTAGGCTTGTGATGAAGTGATTGTTGATTTGAGGCTGGTTTCTAATGGCTCTGTCAGGTGAAAGAAATGTTATGGGGCCTGTATCTGGTTTGAGAGATTGAGGCGGTCATTTTAATGGATGAGACAGTGGAATCAGTTTCAGGGACTGCTGGCTTATATCTGGTTTTTGCAGAGGATGTGAACTGTGAAAGTTTTGATGCAATGGGGGCTCTAAATTAGAACTGGTTTAGATAAGAAATTTATTAGCACTACCATTAAGATTGCAGAAATGGTAAACGCACACCAGAAACCAATCAATCGACTCCAAATTTCCAGGTGAATATCGCAAGTTTGGGATGGACTAGTGCATATTGGGGTCTATTTAACTTTCCTCTTAGTCATGAAAATTGCCTTCGTGTATGGCATTCATGCTGTGTTTCTCTTGTTTCTGCTTTCCTTGGAACATTTGCTTTTCCAAACTAATTACCAGCTCAGCAACAAAGCTGGTCCAGGAAGTGGATACTGCATGACATACCTACTTGAAGCTAACACAATACGTATGATTACATCAAGACTCAACTTTAAGGAGAGCTTAGGAAGTTCGTTT
Organism: Escallonia herrerae; assembly: GCA_033070095.1. Taxonomy (NCBI): domain Eukaryota; kingdom Viridiplantae; phylum Streptophyta; class Magnoliopsida; order Escalloniales; family Escalloniaceae; genus Escallonia; species Escallonia herrerae. The sequence continues at coordinate 411,237 of JAVXUP010000285.1, forward strand.
CAGCTTGTTCAACTGAAGAAAATTATACATACCACTTTCGAGTTCAAAATAAGAATGTTGTAATCTTGTGAAAAACACAATTGATATTTTTAATATGATTATTATAATTAAATCATAATAAGTAAATCGGTTGTTAACTGCTATTAAAGACTCAAAGTGTGGAAAGTTTATTGCACATTACATGATCTCATTTTCAAACCCGGATTGTTAATGTCAATTGCCCCTATATTTGTCACTATTTATTATACTTACTATTTTTTTATCACATCAAGTTACCGTTAAAGAGAATCTTGACTTTTTCATGTTATATCTTGTTATTCAAGTTACACTGATATTGTAATCAGTTTCAAATATCTTTCACAAATATCTAACTCTCATGAAATATTACAAGTTTGACATGGCAGTAATAAAGTGAAAGTGCTTTAAAGACAATCAATGTCAAGTGTATTTATAGGAGTTATCAAATCTTTTATAATATGTTTCTATACCTTGTATATAAGCCTAGGAAGTAAAACTAAGGAAAAGTTTGAATCATAACTATGTCATATATATTAATGAAAGTTCAAACATTAACACAAAAAGAATTGTCGAAAGTAAAGGAGTTATGATTAATAAATCTATAACAAAGTTTGTAAAATCACATGAGTTAGGAGCTTAAATGTTACGTCTTTAAAATCAATAATCACGTGAACTTAAGAGATTTAGCAGGTTCCTGAAGCTATGGTTGATTAGCGTGCCAAATGGACGACCAAAACGCGGTGAATTTGCAGTGGTAAGTTGAATATGCGATCAACTTCAAGAACATCACAACACGTTAATGTAGGTAATCGACTCTGTTCGTGGCATTCAGAGATTAGTCAGTGCTTACGAGTTGGTTTGGTGGTACAGTGAAGAGATTAGGATCTCACAATCTTAGGCAAGTCAAATGGACTGAAAACAAAAGCCAACGGAAGACCAGGCAAGTCGGTAGAAGCAGTTTGGTGGGAGTTGTTGGGGGTCATCCTTAAAGATGTCCAGTATCTACCCACTTTCCCTGTTTTTCCATGGAAAGCCTGAGTTTTGCACCACACAGACAAAAGGGTTTGGTGGTCAAGAGACGCTGCTTTCTAACCTCTAAAGTGGGCAAAGCTTGGATTTTAGTAAACTGTCCAGGTTAAGCTGTCGTCTCACCCTTCTTTTTAGTTAAAAACTACTCCGTATTAGGAAAGAAGCAACATTGCTGGAGCTTTTGCTTGCAACTCAAAGGATCTCACTCACTGACGTTTCATATTTAGATAGATATATAGATCTTTATTCCGACAAAGTAAGTTTGTACGTGGTGTTAGGCTTAGGTTATAAAATCTAGCAAGCTCTCGAATCTCCAGTATGAAAGTAGCTGAATTATTCATGCACTCATATTAGTTTATTGAGCCAACAGCGAGCCTTCGCGCCGCCGGTGAGCTCGAATTTTTTTTTTTAGTTTAACGAGTCTTTACTTTTGCACTCTATTTGTTATTTCGTACATTCATTTTGTTGCTTAAAAGTGCATTAACGAGAAAATATAAATATTTTAACAATGAACGAGGGTGTGAAAAAGCAAATTCAGCAGTGGATTGAAGGTGACAGTAGCCCATGGTGGTGCTGCAGCAATGCCAGCAGAGACGGTGGCGAAAAGCAAATTCCGGGAAAAGAAGATTAATTTGATTTTGAAATTTGTGTATGGTATAATGCTCAAAGGATTGTATTGGAATTTTTAAGTACTATGCTGACGTAAGCAAACAATGTATAACACACGCAAACGGCGTTATACAAAAAGGTATATGTATTATGATCTTTAAGATTCTGATCTGATACGTAACATTTTGAAAGTCAAAGGAGTTAATTATAATTACTCTCTAATCTCAGGGGGGTTCAACGATATTATCCCTTTCATCTAATTTTTCCTACCGTCCAACGTTTGAAAAATTGCTGAGCTTGTACTTTGTACTTCTACATTGTGAATTCATATTTGGAAAAAAAGAACAAGAGTAAAGTTGACCGAGAATCAAAAGTATGATGGTGAAATTGTTGCGCCAACGTCCCCACAAAAGAAAAAAGAAAAAGGAGGAATCGTCACACTAACAATGTGAAAGCAAGGTTTCATATTAGTCTATACATTTGCTGAGTTCATCATCTCATGACAGCTAACGTGGTTGGGGCCTTGGATTGGGGTGGGGGGTGGAGAAGACAGACAATAATCTTTTATGAAAAACAATTTTCTACGACCGAAATTGAGAAGTATCCTTTGCATGGCAAGTGTTCGACGATCATGAGAAAGAAAGTATAAGGTCAGACGTTAATGAGGTAAAGGATTTTTAGCGAAGGTTATTTGCCACTAATTTGTTGACGAGTCCTCATGAAGAATAGTGTCGTGAGTTTCTTTGTTATGATGACTCTGGTGTGGTGAGTTTCCTCGCGATAAAAATTCTTAAAAGCAGTACTTAATAATTTTTAACCATTCTTTGTTATGTGTAAGTTGTTGAAAAAAAAATATTAAGGAGAAAGAATGCGCACTTTCTCTTTAAGACAATTTTTGTCACCTTATACTGTAACGAGTTACTGCAAATCTTCCTGCAGAATCTTAACGAAACAGAAGTTATCTTATGAGAGAGATAATGAAAAGTTTTTCATCCTCAAATAAGAAAAGTCTTGACATTTATTTATTGTGCACGAAAGATGTCTTTAAAGAAGGTTTAATAACTCCATCAAATCAAGGTTGCAACTTTATACTAAAAGGTGAATAATGACAACCTTTAAAAATTAAAGACAAGCGTCAATTATTAAAAAGTTTGCAACATAAGCAAGCCGGAAGTACTTGCATTTGGTCTAGAATGCCCCCGTGTTCTATGACATCACCAGGACATTATTGAGGTACAAAGAAATAAAACGTAACCACCGCTTCAAAATTTTAGCCTTTAACATTTTTGCGAAAGCAACTAGTTGGTATAATAATGACATGAATAATTGGCTTGAGGTCCAAATTATTTCAATCACCACTACACCATCTTTTATGTGTATTTGTACACTACCTTATTATTCAGATCTAACTTTTAATTTAGAAAAATCATTATTGCATTTGATCTGTAAATTGAACATCTTATTTTGGTATTCTGATTTTCAAAATAAATGGGGTGATAATATGCTTGTATGCGATGATTGGTTACAAATTCGGTCTCAATAATTGCGTGTGGCAAGAGATCGTTACATATTCGTCTCAACAAGTAACATATACTCATGGTGTCTCAACGAGTAACATATGCACATGGCTCAACATACCTCTATGAGATCATAATCATGTTAATACATTCTTTCCCCAGAGAAGAATGAGCTCAACAATGAGCAGCACTTGAGATTTGTCCGTCTAAGGGGGAGAGGGTGTGGGGGAGGTGGGCAGGATTTGGGTACTGACCAAACCAAAAGCAATTGAAATTCAATGGTCCGCATGGCCAAGGGTCCTCCTCTCGCGTGAACCATTTTCAACTATGTCTAATGTGAGTTCTCACAGCTCACCAAGTCATGTGATCCACCCCCGACCTATGTTACATGAACTCAGTGTCGGTGTCCGAATTGGATACGTGTCCGAGTGTCGGACTCACCTATTTTCGAAATTCTAGGATACATGGATACCGTCCAAAAGTTGGACATGGGTACGGGGACACGGCTAACAATTTTATGGTACATAAAATACTTTAAATGAAATTGAGTGTTCAATTTTTTTTACGAGTATATATAAGTTTCATATAAATTATATATAATTACTGCTCAGAATAAATAGATTCTTTCATTTTTGGTTGGATAATATACATTTTATTTCGATTTAGATATTTTTTGTTCATTTTTGTAAGTCAATGTCAAAAAATTAGAAAAAAAAACAAAAGAAAGGCTGTCAAAAAGCAGACAGAAGTGAAAAGACCCAAAAAGCAGACAAGAAACCCACGTGGCCCAGCAGAAGGTACTCTCTCTCTCTCTCTCTCTCTCTCTTCATCTTCTTCTTTCTCAGAGGTTGATGGCCATCTTCACAGCTTCTTCTTTCTTCGATCCTTACCGTTGCTATCTGGCCGGAATGTAAACGTGGCGTATCCGTCTGGCAGATGACAGATCTGACACGGATCTCGTACCCGTATCGGTGTCGAGTTGTGTCGACACCGCCCCTTCACCCCAAAGTGAAGGGTCCATGTAACATAGCCCCCAACTGAGTCAACGCGTTATGGAACACTCTCTCTCTCTCTCTCTCTCTCTCTCACACACACACACACACACAAAATATTACAAAATTTGTTTTAATTAGTGTTGTCTTGAATTTATTTTGTTGATGGTCGACAACAATATAAATTATTTAGCCAGAAAGGCATGTGGCAAGCACACAATTCTATTTAAAAAATCAATAGCAGGAAGGGATTACAGCAGACAAAGAGTTATTATATATTATATATCTGACGGGAGCTTCTCATACCCCTTCTCCTTTCCCCGAGAAGGGGGAGGGGGACGAGTTGTGCAACACTAGGCTTATAAGTTAATAAGTTAACTTGCTTGTTAAGATTATTTGGGCTAATATCACATTTGTATGATAAAGTATACACCAAATGCGGCTCAAGTAACTAATATTTAAAATGTACCAAATTAGGGATGGCAATGGTGCGGGGCGGATACGGATCTAGTAAAATCTGAAACCCGCCCCGCTAGTTATGAAACATTGTCCCGCCCGCACCTGGTTATGTATGTAGAATACCACAACCGATCCTATTTGAATTTAGAAAATTCGTACCCGCCCCGATCCGCCCCGCCCTTGCTGTAGCACTCAAAAATCCGAAACTGTCCCAAAAACTCAAAAAGCGCCAGAGAAACATTGAGTTAGAACTGTCTTGCGCTTGTGCTTAGATTGGGCATTTCAGTGCAGGATACAGTATGCAATGTGAACCTTGATACATGTACATGGACATCTTAATGCCTGCAAAGAACAATTAGGTTCTCATTCCTTTGGAAATGATGAACTAGGATAGTGAACACTGATGTCAAAGCATGAGTTTTTTAGTTATTTGAAATTCTGGGGGGATGGAACTAATTTCCTACAAGGCTTTGCTGGCCAAATTTGTTAAATAAAAGAATCAATATGCCAATCATCGTCTCCTTTTTCCTGTGTAGCCAAGTGATAAGTAATAAACCTTTCATTACCATGATATGGCTCTCCTGTTAAGCGATTGCTTTCGGTGGTGGAGCCGTTAAGGTGGTTCTGCTGGTCTGAGGTCATAGGATGGAGCTGCCGGCGGTGCAGATGCAGTGCCGCAGCAGTGGAGACGCAGTGCTGCAGCGGTGGAGGCACAGTGCCGTAGCGGCCGATGTTGGAGAGAGATAGAGATGGTCAGCAAAAGAGAGTGCCAATGTATCTTTGGTCGGCCGAGTGTGTGAGAGAGAGATAGAGATGGTCGTGTCTCAGATTCTAGGGTTTTGATTCAGGACAAAAGATAATGTATATAGTACATGATGGACGGCTGAGATTAATTATTGTATAGGGTAAGTTGACCGGGTCGGATCGGGTCGGATCTCGGGGTGGGTTGGACAGAATACCATACCATACCCGACCCTAACCCCGCTGCGGGTTTAGATAAACAATACCGTACCCGTCCCGTGACCCGGTCAAAGTCAACATAACCAGCTCCTATCGGATCGGAGCGGGTCGGAGATCCTCCGATTGCGGATTTTTTTGCCATCCCTATACCAAATGAATATGTAGGCTCATTTTCCTTTCCAATTAAGTTGCCTAATGAATGCTAACAGCTGTCAAAAAATCGAGGGGTAAACTTGAAATTTAAAGTCTCCCGAACAATAGTGCATGACTTAATCATGTTTGTTGATTTATCCATAACGTGCATTCTAATTCATCTCTCTTCTCTTTTGTGTTTCAAGCACCGACAGAACCGGAAACGCCCTCAATAGTTGCATTTCACAGTATCTATGTTTAGAATGAAGCTAAAAAGCCATCCCCAACCTCCGCAGTCGACCCACCATTGGCATTAATTCCAACACCAACACCAAAATCAAAACCACACTCAAGGCCACCCCAACACCACCATAAGCCTGCACCCTAAAAATGCGGATGAATCAAATTGAGTGACGTGAATTTAATCTTAAGTTATTAATTAGGCCTGATTCAATTTACTTTGATACCATATAAATTCATTCAACATAAAACCAATTGAATATCGGATGAGAGGTTCGCAAGGCCAAGTGTTATTTGTTATTTCCGCGTGGGATTTGACCACGGATGAAACTTCAAGCCCTTATAGTATTTGCCCTTCCCACGACCTGACCAGATATTTGGTGGTTCTTCATTGTCATGTAACACAAAATGCACATATGTAGAAAGGAACTTGTGTGACCAAGCGATGATTGGCCTGCCTTGATTGTCACAACTGCTCAAGGTGGTGGGACACTCGAAATCAGCTCTGTCCATGAAAAGCCCAGGAACATTCTGCTACATTATGAAAAGGCACGCTCCCTCCACACGCCAACGTAGCCTTTAAGACTTGGTCTTCACCCTTGAGATTCCAAGTCCTGTGCTTCATAGATACGTTCGCCTCTGAGTAGAACGATATTGAATAAAATTTTCAAGTTTTAAGCCGCTTTTCTGATTAAAGTTTTGAGGAGTTCAGCTTTGTAAATGGGTTTTGAGTTTTTAATTCGGATTAAACTCGTAAACCGATTTATTGTCCTACTTAATAATTTTGTAAACTCGTAACGAGTTAGATATGTTACTTAATGTATATCATAGAAGGAAAAATAAAATAAAATAAAATCAAAGGATCATATTATTTCTACTCTTTTATATGCCTTTTCACTCCTGTTTTTTTATCGCGAAAAAGGTATCTTAATGTTGGTGGTTTGTCTTGTTGGCCTTATAATCACAGGCAAGAGGATTGATTAATATACCAGGAATGAAAATAGCCACTTACAAAATGAAATTGTCAATCCTTCCCTCCTCTCTTCACCTTTTTAACTCTCCACCTCTCTCACTCCTCTCTTACTTCTCTATCTCTCGACCCTTTTGCCGACACTAGTGGGCAGTAGTGCAAGTTTCTTTAAAGTCTGTGAAAACATTCACCTCAAAATCAATTAGTTATGAGGGAACAGGCCTACAAGACATATATATTAAATTATTATTTATTATTTACTCAATGTGAGATTGATATCCAATGTGATGTTTATATCTCTCAACACGCCCTCTCAGTGTGGCTCGGCTGATTTTTGACTAAGCCTAACACGTGGAGAAATTGACTGGATAACGGCGATGAACTAATTATGAATTGTCTGCTTGGGCCTGGATCGACCAGCTCTGATATCATGTTAAGTTACCATCTAATCTAAAAACTTAAACTTATAGAATTGATGGTAACTTAACATAGTATCATAACTCTGGTTTGATAAGGTCTACTTGCATATCTGGTCCCCTTCGGTTTATTTATGTCTTGGTTTGTCTTTTCATGTGTAATCTGTCTTACTTAGTTTGTCTCTTCACGTGCAATCTGAAGCTTGCAAGCGAGGAAAATTGTTAAGTATGATAACATTGTTGATCTCATTCTCTAATAACTTAATCTTTTAGAACTGATGATAACTTAATATGGTATCAGAGCTCTGATTTGGTAAGGTCTTGATTTAATTCTTCCCGCTTGTATATCTGGTTCTCTTCAGCTTATTTCTGACTTGTATTTAAGTATGATAACATTGTTGGGCTCATTCTCCCATCGTTTGCTCCGACACTTGCGCCACAATCTGCGATTCCCACTTGCGCGGCCGTGAGCCCGCCATCGATCCACTAAGCGATCTCATGAAGGAGGAGGAAAATTGGCCATCCAGGAGAAGAAAGCGTGCCATTCTCATTTATATAGAGGGGCAATTTAGCCATCTTCATCATTCTGTTACAGAATTTTTACGGTGCAACACTTCTACTTTTTCATGTGTCTTTACGAAATTTTTATAACAACAAGGGTGTTTTTGCAACTACCCCAAATTACAGGGATACTTTAGACAATTTTTCCTAGAGTTAACTATAATCACTCACTAACTTTAAGGACTTCAATGATTATTATCCCTTTCATCTAATTTTTCCTATAGTCCAACGTTTGAAAAATTGATGAGCTTGTACTTTGTACTTCTACAATTGTGAATCATATTTGGAAAAAAGGAGCAAGAGTAAAGTTGACCTAGAATCAAAAGTATGACCGTGAAATTGTTACACCAACCTCCCAACAAAAAAGGGAAAAAGGAGGAATCGTCAAACTGACAATGTGAAAGCAAGGTTTCATATTAGTTTATACATTTGCTGGGTCTCATTACAGGTACATGGTTGGTTGGGGCCTTGGACTGGTGACCGAAATTGTAAAGTAACGTTTGCACCTCAGGCATTTTCTATCCATGTTTACGATATTTTTTCCAACAGCACACGCAATTGATGGATAAAAATTATTAAGTACTGCCTTTAGGAGTTTTTATCACGAAGAAACTCACCACACCAGAGTTGTCATAACGAAAAAAACTCACCTCACTAGACTCGTCAACAAAACAGACGATATAAGTCTAATTCTTTTTTTTTTTCCCTTTCACTTTTCAATCACTAATTTGGACATGGCAAGTAACCTTCGCTAAAAATTCTTTACCATATTAACGTCTGACCTTATACTTTCTTTCTCATGATCGTCAAAATCACCGTGGAGGATGACTGCAAAATATGTGGTAAGGAAGGGAAAGCTTGTTCCATGTGTTGAGATTATGTTCTTTTGCTAGACATGCGTGAGCACTAACCTCTTATAATTTGTATAAGGAGAGTATTTGTGATGAATCGGTTTTCGAATAGTGGTTGGAGGTACGGAAATGTGGGAAGAAAAAATAATTTAAACTAATGGTCATGTTATGTTGGTGTTTGTGGACTAATAAGAATGAAGTTTGCTTCAAGGGAGCTTAGCTTGATGCATTGAACTAGATTCATGAGCTCAATTGCAGCCGGAAAATGTTCCATAATGCCATACACTCTCTCTTTAAAATAATTTTTGCTACTTTATACTGCAATGGATTACAGCAAATTTGTCTCTCAAGATAAAATAAGCGACCATTGGATACAACTTGCTGAATAGTAACGAAACAAAAGTTATCTTATGAGAGAGAATATGAAAAGTTTTTCATCCTCAATTAAGAAAAGTCTTGGCACTTATTTTCAGTGCACGCCAAGTATCTTTAAAAAGGCTTAATAACTCCACCAAATCAAGGTTGCAATTTTATACTAAAAGGTGAATAATCACAACCCTTAAAAATTAAAGACAAGTGTCAATTATTAAAAAATTTCCAACATAAGCAAGCCGGAAATACTCGCATTTGGTCTAGAATGTCCATGTTCTATGACATCACTGGCACATTATTGAGGTACAGCGATATAAAACGTAACCACCACTTCAAACTTTTAGCCTTTAACATAACATTTTTGCGAAAGCAACTAGTTGGTATAATGACATGAATAGTTTGTTTGAGGTCCAAATTATTTCAATCACTGCCATATCATCTTCTATGTGTATTTATATACTATCTTATTACTCTTGAGATCTAACTTCTAATTTAGACAAGTCATTACTACATTTGATTTGTAAAATGAACACATCATTCTGGTATCACTATTTTCATAACGATTGACTGATATTACGCTTATATGCGACGACCGTTACAAATTTGATCTTTATAATCACATGGTGAGAAATCGTAACATATTCTCTCAACAAGTAATATATGTTCATGGCTCACCATAGTTCTATGAGATCATAATCATGTTAGTACATTCCTTTCCCAGAGAAGACCGGGCTCAACCATGAGCAGCACTTGGGGGAGGTGGCAGGATTTGGGTATTTGACCAAACCAAAAGCAATTGAAATTCAATGCCCCACATGGGGTCCTTCCTTCTCTCGCGTGAACCATTTTCAACTACGTCTAATGTGAGATCTAACAGCTCACCAATTCGTGTGATCTACCCCCGACTGAGTCAACACGTTATGAATCTCTCTCTTAAAAATATTACTTCGTACAAAATAAGTATCTTTCGTTTTAATTAGTGTTTTGTTGAATTTGTTTTGTTGATGGTCGACAACAATATATAGTTACTTATTTAGCCGTAGCCGGAAAAGGTACGTGGCAAGCATACAATTCTATTTGAAAAACTAAAGGCGTGTGGCAAGCACATAGTTTTAATTTAAAAAATCAATAATAAGAAAAGGTTACGGTATACAAAAAGTTAATCTCTGTGTGTGTGTGCGCGCGCGCGCGCTCGTGTGACGGAGGCTTTCCATTAAGTTCCTTTCCAATTAAGTTTGCCATCTAATGAATGCTAACAGCTATCAAAAAAATCGAGGGACAAACTTGAAATTCAAAGTCTCTCAAACAGTACCACGTGGCTCAATCGTGTTCGTTGATTTATCCATCAGGTGCAATCTATTTCATTACCATCTCTCTTCCCTTTTGTATGTGTGTCTAGAATCAAATCAAAAAGCCACCACCTACCTCCGCGCTCGACCCACTGTTGGCGTTAACTCCGACACCAAAACTAAAACATCACCCAAGACCACCCCAACACGGCCAAAAGCTTGCACCCTAAAAATGCGGATGAATCAAATTGAGCGACGTAAATTTAATTTTAAGTTATTAAATAGTCCTGATTCGATTTAATTTGATACCATATAAATTAATTCAACTCAAAACCAATTGAATATCGGATAAGAGGCTCGCAAGGCCAAGTGTTACTTGTTATTTCCGCGTGAGATTTGACCATAAACGAAACTTCAATCCCTTGTAGTATTTGCCCTTTCCACGACCTGACCAGTTGTTTGGTGGTTCTTCATTGTCATGGAACACAAGATGCATATATGTAGAAACGAACTTCATTGTCATGAAACGAACTTCTGAGACAAAAGGATGATTGGCCTCGGAACATTCTGCTACATTATCCCTCCACACGCCGACGTAGCCTTTAAGACTCGGTCTTCACCCTTGAGATTCCAAGTCTTGTGTTTCATAGATACGTTCGCCTCTGAGTAGAACGATGGAAGTTCTCTGTCTTTTTTTTTTGGGTCCTGAATTACAGAATGAAGTAGCTCTCTCCTAGAAGCACTGTTTGTGTCAATTTGAAGTATTCGAGATAACAAAATATTGAATAAAATTTTCAAGTTTTAATCCACTTTTCTGTTTAAAATTTTGAGGAGTTCAGCTTTGTAACCGGGTTTTGAGTTTTTAATTCGGATTACACCAAAATACTGATTTATTGTCCTAATTAATAATTTTGTAAACTCGTACCGAGTTAGATATGTTACTTAATGTATATCATAGAAGGAAAAAAAAATCAAAGTATCATATTATTTCTACTCCTTTATATGCCTTTCTACTCTTTTTTTATCGCGAAAAAGGTACTTAATGTTGATGGTTGTTTTGTTAACCTTATAATCACAAGCAAGAGGATTGATTAATATACGAGGAATGCAAATAGCCTCTTACAAAATGAAACCGTCAATCTAACCCTATCATTTTTCAATTTCTCAGTCATCGTGCAGTCGCTTCCCTCTTCTCTCTGCCCTTTTTATTCTCCATCTCTCTCACTCCTCTCCTACTTCTTTATCTCTCGACCCTTTTCCCGACACTAGTGGTGGCAGTAGTGCAAGTTTCTTTAAAGTATGTGAAAGTATCCATCTCAAAACTAATTGACTATGAGAGGATAGGTCTACAAAGCATATATATTAAAGTATTATTTATCAGGTGTGAAGTTTATATCCAATATGAAGTTTATATCTCTCAACACGCCCCATCAGTGTGGCCCGGCTGATTTTTGACTGAGCCTAACACGTGAAAAAATTGACTGGGTAACGGCGATAAACTAATTATGAATTGTCTGCTTGAGTCTGGATCGATCAGATCTGATACCATGTTAAGTTACCATCTATTCTAAAATTTAAGCTTTTAGAATTAATGATAACTTAGTATGGTATCAGAGCTCTGGTTTGGTAAGGTCTTGAGTTCAATTTTCTCACTTGCATATCTTGTCCCCTTCAGTTTATTTTTGTCTTGATTTGTCTCTCCATGTATAATCTGTCTGACTTGGTTTGTCTCTCCACGTGCAATCGAGGGCTTGCACGTGAAGGGAAGTGTTTAGCATGATAACATTGTTGGATTTATTCTCTAATAACTTAAACTTTTAGAGCTGATAGTAACTTAACATGATATCAGAACTCTGGTTTGACAAGGTCTTGGGTTCAATTATTCTCGCTTGCATACCTGGTCCCCTTTAATTTATTTTCACGTGAGAGAGAGTGTTAAGCATAATAACATTATTGGATCTATTCTCTAATAGCTTAAACTTTTAGAGTAGATAGTAACTTAACAAAGTCAACTATTTATTCTTAAATTTGAAGTAAGTTTCCGTTCTAAGTAAAATTCTCACGTAATTTTTGGTTTTTAAAACCCAAATAATCAAAATATAATTTGGTTTGGTCCGCTTCTGCTAGAGTTGAAAGCTTGCCATTTTGTTTTGTCTCTCCACGTGCAATCGGGAGCTTGCATTGAGGGGAAGTGTTAGGTATGATAATATTATTGGATTCATTCTCTAATAACTGAAGCTTTTAGAATTGATGCTAACTTAACATGGTATTAGAACTCTAGTTTGGTAAGGTCTTGAGTTCAATTCTTCCCGCTTGCATATCTAGTCCCCTTTAGTTTATTTTCACGTGAGGGGGAGTGTTAAGTATGATAACATTATTGGACCTATTTTCTAATAACTTAAGTTTTTAGAGTAGATAGTAACTTAACAAAGTTAACTCTTTATTCTTAAATTTGAAGTAAGTTTCCGTTCTAAGTAAAATTCTCACGTAATTTTTGGTTTTTAAAACCCAAATAATCAAAATATAATTTGGTTTGGTCCGCTTCTGCTAGAGTTGAAAGCTTGCCATTTTGTTTTGTCTCTCCACGTGCAATCGGGAGCTTGCATTGAGGGGAAGTGTTAGGTATGATAATATTATTGGATTCATTCTCTAATAACTGAAGCTTTTAGAATTGATGCTAACTTAACATGGTATTAGAACTCTAGTTTGGTAAGGTCTTGAGTTCAATTCTTCCCGCTTGCATATCTAGTCCCCTTTAGTTTATTTTCACGTGAGGGGGAGTGTTAAGTATGATAACATTATTGGACCTATTTTCTAATAACTTAAGTTTTTAGAGTAGATAGTAACTTAACAAAGTTAACTCTTTATTCTTAAATTTGAAGTAAGTTTCCGTTCTAAGTAAAATTCTCACGTAATTTTTGGTTTTTATCCACAAAAAAAAAAAACCCAAATAATCGAAATATAATCTGGTTTGGTCCACTTCTGCTACCAGATCTGATACCATGTTAAGTTATCATCTACTTTAAAAGTTTAAGCTTTTAGAATTAATGATAACTTAGCATGGTATCAGAACTCTGGTTTGACAAGGTCTTGGGTTCAATTTTCTCACTTGCATATCTGGTCCCCTTCAGTTTATTTTTGTCTTGATTTGCCTCTCCACGTATAATCTGTTTGACTTGGTTTGTCTCTCCACGTGCAATTGAGGGCTTGCACGTGAAGGGAAGTGTTAAGCATGATAACATTGTTGGATTCATTCTCTAATAACTTAAGCTTTTAGAGCTGATGGTAACTTAACATGGTATCAGAACTATGATTTTGTAAGGTCTTGAGTTCAATTATTCCCGCTTGCATATCTGGTCCCCTTCAGTTTATTTCCACGTGGTGGGAGTGTTAAACATGATAACATTATTGGATCTATTTTCTAATAGTTTAAGCTTTTAGAGTATATGATAACTTAACAAAGTCAACTCTTTATTCTTAAATTTGAAGTAAGTTTCTGTTCTAAGTAAAATTCTCACGTAATTTATGGTTTTTATCCAAAAAAAAACCCAAATAATCAAAATATAATCTGGTTTGGTTCGCTTCTGCTAGAATTGAAAGCTTGTCATTCGGTTTGTCTCTCCACATACAATCGGGGGCTTGCATGTGAGGGGAAGTGTTAAGCATGATAACATGTGGATTCATTCTCTAATAACTTAAACTTTTAGAACTGATGGAACTTAACATGATATCAGAACTCTGGTTTGGTAAGGTCCAGAGTTCAATTCTTCCCGCTTGCATATCTGATCCCCTTCAGTTTATTTTCACGTGAGGGAGAGTGTTAAGTATGATAACATTATTGGACATATTCTCTAATAGTTTAAACTTTTAGAGTAGATGATAACTTAATAAAGTCAACTCTTTATTCTTAAATTTGAAGTAAGTTTCCGTTCTAAGTAAAATTCTCACGTATTTTTCGATTTTTATCCAGAAAAAATCCAAATAATCGAAATATAATCTGGTTTGGTCCACTTCTGCTAGAGTTGAAAGCTTGTCATTCGATTTTTCAATCTAGAAATTGAAACAACGTACTTTTGGATTCGGTTTATTAGGGTCCTTATCCCGTCTACTCACCCAACTTACTCAAATAGACCCTAGATACAAAACTTGAAATAACAACAAAGCCTCCTTAGGGCTTGCCATACGCAGTATTTTGCTTATGAAACTTATTACATGGCCACGCCTAAAGACGTACGAAAAAACATCAGCAGTGTCCTAGTTGGGTGTAATTTAGTACAACGTAATTACAAAGATTATTTATCATAGAGATAGGTCATCACATTATTTAAAGAAGATGGTTACCAATTCAAAGCATTGAAGGGGGACGAATAGATCCATTGGAAAAAGTGCAGGAGAGATGGAGGTAATCAGGCAAGATGCTTATAGAATTTGGAGAGCCTAGACAGAGCGTATTACTATGTCAATGCCTTGATTCTTTCTCCTATGCAACAATAATTCTCATTGAATTTTCGCTTACTTCTCATATGCACGCAATGCATTTATTTGTCAAGCTTACACTTCAAGAAAAAGGAGCCGCGTACGTGGAAATGGCATGCGTATTCCATAAACCCTGCTATAATAAAGCAGAAGCTCAAAGGATTTTTTTGGTGTCGCATGGAAAAATAAAAAATTGAAGCAATGAAGTTAAGGTAAATGCGCTAATAATCATAAATTCATGCGACCATAAGTCTTAATTATAACGAGTGCATAAGAAAATTCCGTTAACATGAGAAGCAAGTGCGAATCTCATAGAATCCTTCTCTATAAACCAGAGCATGCATAGGCGGTGGCGGCTAAATTTGGCTTGGATTGCGGATTTTAGTTTGCTCAACTTGAAGGTAATGCATCAAGTGTCATCCAAGCTTTAACTTTTTAAAACTAAAATCTATCTATCGAATATTGAGTTGCATTACTGTCGACACCAGGAGCCTAGTTCACTGTTATGCCTCTTGTATGTTTTCGTCGGTTAGGCATACCGACAACTGTGTAGCACATGAATTAACGACATTTGTACGGAATGTATTAGCTATTAAAGTCTGGATAGAAGAGACACAATATTTTATAATGTCTGATATCTACAAAGATTGTAACCTTCATCATAAATAAACACCGTTCTCTTTGATAAAAAAAAAGAGAGGAAAAAAAGAGTCAACCCTATCCCAATTTCAATGGGCACAACTCAAACGACAAATTCCACTTCAAGAAAAATGCTACCCATTTTTGAAGATTGTGACAAGATTCAAGGTAAACTTTAATTTATTTGACATAATCTTTTCTTGATGGCATATTGTCCACCACATTTATCTAAGTTTTGTCGGTCTCTGTCTCTTGGGTTTAACAAACTTTGAGCTTTTTGTAGACCGTAATATTTATGTGGGTGACGAACTAACTTGGGTGATACATGTAACTTTTTTTCTCTTTGTGGATTTTTTCAATCTTTATTCCAAAAATTCATGCCCCGGTCAAACTTGTTGACTTTCACATTGAAGTCTTTATTTTTAAGCAGATGTACATGGTCCATATACAGCTGCCGTTTCGCTATGCTACTCATACGCTTAATTTTGTGTTGTCATGGTCTTTTAACATACAAACATCAGTTACATCCATCCTTTCATTTTTTTTATTCAAAATTTTTAATGTTTGTGGCCCCCGCAAGAGTCATTTTGCAAGAAGAAGGTCCGTATGGTGCTTAAACTATACACTGGGTCGGTAAACTATTTTCTTTTTTTAATTTAGTGTTATTGGTGTTTTAACCAGTTTCTTCCTTCTGGTCATTTCATCTCTATGTACGTTTCTTCAACCACCACCTACCCTAACATTTTGTCATCCTTAACGACCCGCACCACCACCTCTTTCGTGATGATAATTCGTTTGCAAATGTCGTACGTATGTGAAGCTACGACCAAAAAGTATGATGAACAACCCATTTCTGATACCATCTTCTTTGCCCTAAACCCCCATCACTACAACGAACCTAAAATGCCACATTCTTGGCTTTGCCACTAGACTTTATATCCATTAATTGATGTATTGGGATGAAATTAGATTTTTGATGGGATAAATTGCAAAACATTATTAAAGTCGATCCTTGCCAAAAATTCAAAATTTTGCGTACTGGCATATACCACTACCAATATGTTGTATCACATTGTTTTTTACGACTCCTACAATTTTAATCCAAATGTACTAATTGCACATGTAAAATACGCAATTTGAACAATGGAGGTTTAAATTGGTTCGGGTGGCTATGACGGGAGTGTAATATGGTGTTGATACGGAAAAGGGTTCGATGCTACGTGGAGGTGTCACAAAGGATGCAGTCTGAGTCAGCTTCCAGGTAGGCAACGCGGGAGACAGCAAGGATGGCGTAAGGGCTGAGAGCAAGGCTCCCCAGACAGGTCGCGAGAGCTGGCAGCGCCGCGCAGGCAGAGCGACGACGAACAGGGGCGACAGTCGACAGTCCGTGTTAAGGATGCAGCGTCGAGGGTTCGGGGACGGGAGTCCAAGTGTGTTTTTCTCACTAGAATTTCAGAGAGAATGTCTTTTTAGAGAGAGAAAGTGAAAAGTTCAAATGAGAGAAAGATCCTTGAAAAAGGTCCAAAGTCCACTATTTATAGGCAAAAATGTGCATGTGTCATAAGTTGACATGTGTCACCCCATGGGAATGACACGTCGCCATGGGGGGTCCAAAGTACTGATTCTCCGTTGGACTGCTGGTCCCCAAGTTCGTGCCGCTCTGCCCTCGCAGCATCTCTCTGCACGTCTGAGGAGACTGATCACGCTGCAGTAGCATGATCAGAGTAGCCCGGTGCCCCAGCCTCCAGTCCAAGCCCTTATTGAATCGCACAAGGTGCGTCCGGAGACGCGCAGAAAGCCTGATAGCTGTGAGGGTTGCCCCTGTAGCCAACTGCCGGGCGGACTAGGCGCGATGCCCTCCAAGGACCTGCTCCCGTCCCGGAGTGACCCGTGGGTCATTGCCCTGGTGGTGTCGACGATCAACAGTAACATGAGTGGACATGGTGGCCGCTTGGTGCATAGAGTCCGTTGCGGTGGAGTCTTCGCGTCGGAGTTCCCTGCAAGTGCGATGTTAGTGGCTTTAAGTTTGTGTCGACGATGGCTTCAGGGTTGCGAGCCCGTCCTACTGCGAGGGCCAGAGCCCCCGGTGATTGAGCCGGCGACGACATACAGCCCGTCCCGTAATTTGATTGAGCCGGTGACGGCATACAGCCCGTCCCGCAGTTTGATTGAGCCGGCGATGACACTAAGCCCGTGATGGCGCTCAGCCCATGCCGCAATTTGATTGAGCCGGTGACGGCACGAAGCCCGTCCCGCAGTTTGATTGAGCCGACGATGGCACTAAGCCCGTGATGGCGCTCGGCCCATGCTGCAGTTTGATTGAGCCGGAGACGGCATACAGCCCGTCCCGCAGTTTGATTGAACCGGCGACGGCCTACAGCTCGTCCCGCAGTTGATTGAGCCGGCGATGGCACTAAGCCCGTGAGGCGCTCAGCCTATGCCACAGTTTGATTGAGCCGGTGATGTCACTAAGCCCGTGATGGTGCTTAGCCCATGCCGCAGTTTGATTGAGCCGGCAACGGCATACAGCCCGTCCTGCAGTTTGATTGAGCCGGCGACGGCATACAGCCCGTCTCGTAGTTGATTGAGCTGGCGATGGCATACAGCCCGTCCCGCAGTTGATTGAGCCGGCGGTGATGGAGCTCAGCCCATGCCGCAGTTTGATTGAGCCGGCAACGGCATATAGCTCGTCCCGTAGTTTGATTGAGCCGGCGATGGCACTAAGCCCATGATGGCGCTCAGCCCATGCCACAATTTGACTGAGCCGGCGACGGCATACAGCTCGTCCCGCAGTTGATTGAGCCGGCGATGGCACTAAGCCCGTGATGGCGCTCAGCCCATGCCGCAGTTTGATTGAGCCGGCAACGGCATACAGCCCGTCCCACAGTTTGATTGAGCCGGCGACGGCATACAACCTATCCCGCAATTGATTGAGCCGGCGATGGCACTAAGCCCGTGATGGCGCTCATCCCATGTGGCAGGGAGGGGTCCTTGTGCTAGAGCACTACGAGCGGAGCCCCCGAAATGTCGCACACTCCGGAGAGTGGGTCGAAGCATGTTGCACGTCCATGGCGGGGGCGCATGATGTGGTGAACAGGTGTGATGCCCGGAGGCCCATAATATGGTCGTGGTGCATGGGCACGGCGACGACTGTCACGGAAGTTTACTTGGTGCCGGGGGCACGTATCATCAGCGTGGTGCAAGGGCGCGGCGACGACCATCGCGGAGCAATACTTAGTGCCAGGGGCACGTATCATCAGCGTGGCGCAAGGGCACGTCGCCGATTGTCCGGGAGCAATACTTGGTGCCGGGGGCAAGTATGATAAGCATGGCGCAAGGGTGCGGCGACGACTGTCGCGGAGGTATACTTGTGATAGTATGCTGCCGTTGTGACGATTGTGCACGGTCGGTGACGAGCGTCAAGTGACCATTGGCCTTGAGTGCGCATTGTAGAGAGCGCGATGAGTGATGTCCGGGGTTTAAGAATCTCTTGCAAGGCAAAGGGGTGGCCGACCCCCTTAGGAGGAAGGGATGGCCGACCCCTTAGGGAAGGGGTGGCCGACCCTCTTTGAGGGGTCGACCCCTTTTTCCAATGGTTTGACCGTGTTGACGTCGCTGTATTGGTGATGCCTGTGGACTCTTGTTTGACCTGGTTATGGTGTTGAATAATTGACCGTTGACTGGGTGATGTGTTGCGCGACGCGTTCCCTTAGCGGGCCCCGAGGGTCTGGCCAGGATAGGGTATGAACATATGGCAAGGATGTTGGTAACTCTAAGACGAGGAGTGGTTGTCAAGTAGGACTTGATATCTACTTGTTCAATATATGTTTTGGTTCTGTCATCAATGTGGTGGTTGTACGGAAGGAATGTGGTGGTGGTACGGAAGGGGTGGTGTGCGGTGTTGATTGTGTTGGTGGCATGGGAGGGGTGCCGATGGTGCAGGGCAACGACAGAGCCACCTTGTGAAGAGCTTATTTGCTATGGTACATAAAATCCAAGGCCATGGTGGCAAGATATTTGATGGGGCATCAATTACCTTTTTTCATTAACGTAAAAAATTTGACTAAATTTACCAAAAGAACGAAGTTGATTAATGATGTAATTTTAAAAGACCAAGAGCGCAATCAATTCAGAAACTAATCTGACAACATGTTAATAGTTCATGAACCATAAAATAACTTCTTCTTATTAAGAAACAACTCTAGTGCTCCTGCAGTGAGGGGTACAAACATTAAGATTTTGATTTGTGATTTAAAGAACCACGAGGGCTAGAAAGAAAGAAAGAAAGTTGAAAGACTAATACAGTGAATTGGCAATAATTCGTGGACCACGCGGACATTTTTTTAAAATCTTATGCAATTGACAAAACTGAGGGAGACTTACCCACCGGCCGACTCCGTAATAAATGAAAAGTTATGGGTGATTTTTAGCCACCCGTCAAGAGGTCTCATATGCAGAAAAGGTACTACGAATCTTACATCTTTCTAGTCTTGTAACTGATCAATTTATTCAAATATGCATGTAACGGTCTAAAAAAATAAAAATATTACAAAGTTGAAAGGTGCTCATCTTTGTTACGCGATGCATTTAATGGAGTTGACCAACTTTTTTGTTAGTGTTTTCTTTTGTTTTTCTTTTTAATTTTAAATATACAGTTTAGTCCACCTTTTATATTGTTACAAACTCAAAGCAAGGAGCATTTAGAATTGAAGCTCCAACTCTTTCTATTGCAGCCAGGCATTTCATTTATTCATCATAATATCTAACACCACGCTTTATTTTTTTCTCCAATTATTCATCTGTATCTATCGTAGGATAGAGATTTTCGAAATCTCAATAGCATCGCAATTTTTTCCTTCCTAGACTAGAAAAGTGGAGCATAGAAGAGATAATCTACCCATGTTAAACGTCAACCATGTTATAATACTCACTCCATCTTTTTTTTTTTTTTTTTTTTTGGCAGAACTTTGGTAGGTCTGAACATTAAGTTGAACTCGAATAGTATAACAAGTTAAATAAGCTTCGTTTGCAGAGTTTTTTTTTTAAACCACAGTAAAAGCAATAAGAATTCACATAGAGTCAAAGGAGAAAAATCCAATAAAAAGGAGTGTGTATTATCTAGCTAAAATGGCAATAGGACATCTATTTATTTTCTTCATGTGCTGTTGTATTGTATGAATCATAAATTTATGGGCCATAGTGGACACATTTTTACCAAATTTTATGGCATTTTGGTATAAATTATCAAAAATCATAATATTAAAGGGCATTTGCAATTGAGTTTAGAATGATCAAATTTGATTAAATTCAGATTAAATCAAATTTAAAGTGTTTGACCAAAAAATTAAACCTGTTAAATGTGCTCCAATGTGCTCAAAGTTGATTAAATGTACAATCTTTATTTTCTTGAATTCTGATTTATTCAGTTTTACAGAATTAGGTTTCACTTGAAGAATTACCAAGATATCCTCACATATATAAAGACATTAAACGAGCTCATTAAATCTAATACACTATACGATCATTTTGTCATACTTAACCAACCTACTTTCACCCCTTTTTCTTTCAAGCATCTTTAGCAACTTTTAGTTTGTTATACTTAAAATAGATTAAACTGAATTTAACAACTGATTATGATGAAACAACCTCTTAATTACTAAGATGGTATTTAAGATTGATTTTAGAATGGTCAAACCTGATTAAATTCAGATTAAATCAGGTTTAAAGTATTTGACGTAAATTGATTAAATTTGCTCTAATGTGCTCAAAACTGATTAAATCTAGAATTTTTATTTTCTTGAATTCTGAATTAATCAGTTTGGAGAATCAGGTTTGACCAAAAGAATTACCAAAATATATTTACATAAACACAGACATTGAACGCTGCATTTCAATTTGAACACACTTTATGATAATTTTATCGTACTAGACCTATTTTAATTTCCTTTTATCCAAACACCTTAGTTACTATTATGTTTAAAATGACTTAAAAAGCTAATTTTAGAAACAAGTTCAGATTTAACAAAAAAAAAATACTTTTGAGAATTAATCCCAAACGGAGTATATATGTTGTTTATCCCTCAAGTTTGTATTGTCACCTTTCCTATTTTTCCTACGGTCTTACGGGTCCAAATTCGCAGAGAAGGTCAGTTCAGAAACATGACAATCATTTAATGAAAAAGGTTCAGAATTTTGGACAGTACTATCAATGAAGGATCTAATGGCCCTAATTTAAAACCAATACCATACCAAAGTAAAATCCATTCAAATTACTGAATTCTATTTCAATGATTTCATTCAAGATGAGACGATTCAAGTTTGAAAATGCTGAACAAAATGATGGGTACGACTTTTTTTTTTTGGAATTATAAATTAGCGAAAATAAACATTATCACTTAAATTAAAAGTTTTGACAACGGAGCTAACCTCCGCCCGTCCTAGGCGTACGCGAATTTTATTTTATTATAATGTTAGTAGAGGGAAGATGAGCCAACGTACGCCCCCATGTGGACACGGAGAGTGGTTGGAACGTGAAAGACCAATTTAGGGGGGGGGGGGGGGGGGGGGTCTGATTTTCAAAGCTTAGAGCCAAGTCATTTGAACTTTTATATTACACACATGAAGCCTTTTACCCTTCCTGGCTGCTTCCGCCACAACCTTTTTCTCTGTTTTCCATTGGTCTTTGTACTTATATATACGAACTATACACCTCCCTTCCACGAGAACCAGCCAACAACCCCACCTCTTCACCAACAATTCGTAGACTTTCTCTTTCCCTTCTCTACCATCTACCCTTTGAAAAGCTATAAAGCCTGTGGAAGTTTCTTTCTTCCATTGATCAAACCATTTCTTTGTGATTCAAAGCCTCAAACACGCAGAGGCAAAACGTACCTTAGAAATCAGTTTTAGTATCAGTTGGGACGTAGTGCCCATATACTCAAAACTGGTTTTGGGAAGGTAGAAATCAATCAAGATGGATAGATTCTTGAAAACAGTGCTGTTTTCGAGTATTCTGGTATCTGTCTTTGTGTCATCTTGTGCTCAAAATTGCTCCGTCTCCAACAACATATTTACCTCATGCAACACTCTTCCTGTCCTGAATTCCTACCTGTACTGGAATTATCACCAAGCAAACCACACCGCCGATATCGCGTACCGGCAAACCGGAGTCACCTCGTCGCAGTGGGTGGCATGGGCGCTCAACGTTGGTGGATCGGGGATGGTTGGGGCACAGTGTTTGGTTGCATTCACAAACTCTAGTGGCCTTGTACGTGCCTACACCACCCCTGTGAATGGTTACGGTCCTAGCATGGCAGCGGGCGCTTTGAGCTTCAACGTGCCGAGGATATCGGCTGAGTTAAACAATGGTGAGATGGTCATTTTTGCTACCTTGCAACTTCCAACCGGCAGTACCAGCTTTAATCAGGTGTGGCAAGTTGGTCCTGTTTCCGGGGATACTCCTCAAGAGCATGCTCAGGCTTCAGCTAATAAGGAATCTACCGGAACTGTGGACTTTGCCTCTGGAAGTACTACTTCAAGCAGTGGTGGCGGTGGAGTCGGTTCACGACAGCGGAAAAAAAATGTAAGTGGTTCCATGGTCACCTTTCTCTGTTTCTTCGGTGCTTTATTAATATATTTTTTTTTCTTCTTAGTTTTAGCTCCTCTCTATGAGGGTCCAATTAAGGGAGTGCGAGATTCTTTAATTTTTCAATAGACTGTTTTAAATTTCTGCGACAGATTTTGATTCTTGGTGTCATTGGGATGCAATTTTTTCAGGTTCACGGTGTGTTGAATGTGGTGAGTTGGGGAATTTTGGTGCCTATCGGGGCTATGACAGCAAGGTACTTGAAGGTGTTCAAGTCAGCTGATCCTGCCTGGTTTTACGTTCATGTTGCTTGCCAATGTTCAGCCTACATCGTCGGCGTAGCCGGATGGGCCACCGGTCTGAAACTTGGCAGCGAATCTCCAATTGTATACGATACCCACAGGAATATTGGCATAACCCTGTTTTGTCTCGGGACGCTTCAGGTACTTGATCTGAACAATTTTGTGCTTTTCGATACTTAAAAGTTGGATTTGGGTTATGATTACTACCTGGACTTTGGAAAAAAAAATGACTTCTTGTTAGAACCTAAAGGGTGCTCTAAGTGCAATAACTTGAAAACTTCGGGGATTTTAATGTAATTAGTTGTAAAACTTGGCGAAGGAGGGGTATCAAACCTGACCCACTTGCTCAGCAAGACTCCCTCGCGAATAAGAGTTTTCTCAAATCGAGTCACTTGAGTAATAGCACAATAGAGTAGGCATATAAGCTGATGCGTGGTTTATTTTGTAGGTATTTGCTCTGCTGTTGAGGCCTAAGAAGGACCACAAATTCAGATTTTACTGGAACCTATATCATTGGAGCGTGGGATATGCCGTCATCATTCTAAGCATTGTTAACATCTTCGAGGGTTTCGATATTCTGGACCCCGAGAAGAAATGGAAACGAGCATATATTGGGGTGCTCATTTTCTTGGGAGCGACTGCAGTTTTGCTGGAAGCCTTCACATGGTTTGTTGTTATAAAGAGGAAAAAATCCGACACTGAGAAATACCCGGACGTCGCAACTCGGAATGGTGTGAATGGACATGGTGGTGCAAGTGCGGTTAATGCATATGGCGGAACAAGGCCACGACAGGAAATATAACTAATCTTATTAGTAATGAGTCGTAGCGTTTATGATTTAGCATTGCCAGTTTTAGACCCTTTGTGTTCATTTTTTCTTCTTATGAGTTCTTAGTAGAGTAGACTGCTTTTTGGACATGGTATTAGTGTAAATTTTATGTTATATACACATCCATATTTCTTCTTTTATTAGTATATATATATATATATATGGAGTTCCCTAGTTCAAAGTATAAGATGGTCTTCTGTGTGCTGTGACATATCTTTGTTTCATTTAGTTGTATACTGGGCCAAGATTTAGACGCAAGCTGTGTTTTCAACCTCCTTCATGTAGCCGAGCTGCTCAAGGAGGTGAAGTACATTTTAAACTAGCAGGAACCTCATATTTACATGAAGCTCATTCATCTTAACAAACACATTAGAAGCATAGCATGAATGAATGGATACAATGCACTTATGAATAGGTAGGATGAACAAAATAGCACTGGCTCATGCAGCAAGTGCAAATTTAAAGCGTCTACTAAAAGCAATGCATAATCTACACAAGTATCTATGAGGTTCAAAATACTGGTGAAGTGGTCTATTATAGTTAGATGCAGTAACCTTTTATCGTTAAGATAGTTAAAATCAGACTAATAAGGTGATTATATCACCCTATTTACCAACTTAGGTAAATACATTCATTTTAGACTTATTGTAACGTACGTAACACTACCCAAAAAAATACATCCGTTGTTGCCTATACACAATTAACATGCAACATCACATTTGTCGAAGCTGGACAAGGGTGAATATTCGGTTCAAGGATGGCAATCTCTCTAAAAACTTGAGTTTTGTCTGCCTCAAACTGCTCATTCTGTATGGGCAAATTATGAGACAATTTTATCAAAGCACAAAGCATATAACTCTAAAGGTAAGAGAAGTTCAGATATCATTATCTCAACACGAAAAAAATATCATTAATAGGTATTAGAAGTTTCGTACCTTTGTGAAACCTGAAGCCAGCAAAGAACCTGAGGAGCTTGCTTCTGTTTGCGACAAGTACGTTGGCAATCTCGAGAGGTTTATTGTGATTAGCAGCAGAGAGCTACTGGGGGAGCCAGGAGCGCAATGGACATGAGGGAAAAACCATGAGAAACAGAATTAAGACAAAAAGCCTTCGGAGAAAGGATGCCACAACCATTCTTTGGAGCTATAAAGAAAGGTACAGATTGTATGAGGATACCTTGAAAACATGAAAAGCTTCTAGCTGGGTAGTCTTATTTGAATCCTGAAAAAGAATAAAGAGATCAGGTTAAGAAGTAAAAGCTCACATTTGAGATAACTCTATCGAAGCACGTGTTTTGTTGAGAAAGCGAGAGTACTCTGAGCAGATTCATAAGGATTTAATGTTGTCCAAGGAGCTCAGATACTGCAGCATCACTAAAGAATTTGAACGGTCCAATAACATTGCTCCCAACAACTGTGAAAATGGAAGACCATCAGCAATGGATTGTAGTTGATGTGTAATCTACAACAGATTACAAGAGGAAGCCAAATTGTAGCTGCACTCCATTTTTGTCGTTCAAGGTCTAAATGTAACTGAAATGTTCTCCTAATAGTCACTAAAAACGACCAGAAGTGGATCGTCTCTTTCATTTCCATGACAAAAAATAAAACACTTGAAAGGGCCATTTAGGTTAATTTCATGTGCACTTTTTACCCTTCCTTCCCCACTATGTTTAAACCCTAAAGTACTTTAAGGCAAATTGAACCATTACATTGCAATCCCGCAGCAACAAACCCAAATTGGCAAAGCCGTTTTAATCAAAATAATATGGACATGTGAAGTCCCAAACTAGCAAGACTATGTTAACCATTTAAAATAACAGCTCCACCAATGCAACTTCAGGAACCGATGGGTTAGAAAATACGCTTCTGCATCTGAAGTGCCAACTTGGGGATCTTAGTGCCTATAGGAAAGAAAAAAAAAATCTCCCTGTGATAAGTCAAGAAGACGTAGTAACAAGCCAAGAACTCTATCTAGATAAAGACTAGAGAGAAGAAAGCATCTGATATGAATTCATATTTTCATTCGAAGAAAAAGCACGTCACTTCTCAGAGAGATAAGGAAAAAGGAAAAGAAAACATTGTGATCATTGACAATAAAAAGGAGCAGCATAGTGGTCTAAAAATCAAAATAATGGTCAAGCATCGAGACTGAACCTTGACAGCATTCCACCTGGTGATTTATATTAGGAGATTCCAGCGGGAATAACCGCAAGAAGAAAAATGAAAATTTAAACATGCTAAAAGGAAAGACTGAGTTCATACATGAACTTTTGCCAATTAGTCCTCAAATAGCAAACGCTCAAATCATCATCAAACTGCACATATACTGCAGATGAAGCCTTTATTCTGGAAAAATGAAAGCCGTCTTACATAATACTATAATCTCACACTCCAGTCCTCCTAGACTGTGACCCTTGTTTCTTTCAACAGTCACGACAGGATTTTCTATAGCTGAAAGGAGGGCAGGCTTCTAAATGTTTTTGTTAACTTAGGATCTTCCATTTCAAAGAGAGTATTTAACCTCTGCCACAGAATTCGTAGAAGGCTAACATACTTTCAGGTGATGCATTACCTGAACATTCAGAGAAATACTCAACAAGGCAGATGAAAAGACAAGACCTTAATGCCTTCAGAGTTTTTCCACAAAACTAAAACATAAGGGTCTCAGCTTCACACCAGATAGTCTAAACTATAACATCAAGACAATGTTGCTAATTGTTTCCTCAGGGACTGTAAGGTTATATAGCACACAATTTATCAGTCTGTATAGCAAAGGTGTTAAAGATTATTGGAAAGCCGCAACAAGAAGTAAATTAAGGATGAGAAAATTCAGTTCTACTCACAACTGGAGTTCAAGTGTGAACTCCTCAGCTGTCCCAATTATATGCCTTGAACTATCAACTTAGAGGCTAGTATAATATTGCTACTGTTATTACGACTATAATAATTTAAAAAAATAACACCATTGGCATTGAATTTAGAAATTTATCCATGAGAGACCAATATATTTTCTGTTTGCCAACTATGGAACTGATAGAACTTAATCCCTGCACACAAAAAGTACAAATTCAACTCTGTAAACAGCCTGAAGCTGTCCACAATCTCTAAATAGGTTTCACTAGAATCAATCACCACTCGGCATATAAAAGTGCAAACTATGAGCAGTGAGCCCCTTTAAAGACAATTCTTCTCCTTTCTCCCCAAATGCACCACAAGAAGAAGGAGGACTCAGATCCCAGCGTTAAAAGACCAACTACAGCTACTTTTATACCATTGTTCTTAGCTCGTTAAACTTCCTGTTATTATTAGCCATGCTTTAATGGAGATCACTTATATTAGGCCCATAAGAGAGTAGGTTATTGAAGTGAAATATACACTTGCCTATTCGTAATTTCTGGAGAGAAATTCAGCAACAGTTGACCTAAGCCTTGTCAAAAGCCCCTCACGGTATACGTACAACAGCACCCATATAAAGCAAAGAAACAAAGATCTATATAAACACTCAAATCTGACGTAAAGTAATTCTAAAAGTTTTTAGTGAGACATGTGTTTGAAATAGACAAGATTGCACCCCTAAATGTGAAAGTATTGCTTGATATAAAATGTTTCATTTTTCCAAGAGTAGTAAGGATCTTAACAGACAAAGATAACACAAAAGCATACATATGCAGTAAATAGTCCATAAATTTAGAGCTTGAAACCCATTCATTAAATGCATTACGGCATGTATGGCATGGGATGCAAGCATTAAATCACAGACGCTAATAACAGACGGTATGTATGCATGTCTTTCTTACTACGCGCTTCTCAAGTAAATACCAAGCATCGTGAAATCCCCAAAACTAAACATGGAGTACTTGGCCAAGTTATTGGATCTTGAGGTTAGCTGATTGTGATGTGTTTGTGTAATTTTCTACATGGTTTTGTTTTCTGAGTCTCGATTCCATATGGATGGAAATGCTTATACAATTTCATAGAAACCTACATGCCAAATGAACGAAATGAGGAACTGATGCGGAAGCAGTCTTTGCTATGAGTGCTACAAATCGATGGCTAAATTAGAAGTTACCATTGAAACGTATATAGTAGTAAAACTGTCTATTGCAAATGTCGTGGCATTGACGGTGGCAGAAATATAGCTTTAATATCAAGTGCAAATACAGGTAGAGTCACGTCCCTTATTTTGACATAAAAATGTGTTGAAAATTTTGATTCAAACAACATCAAGGTTTCTTCGTACTTTTCCAAAAAGTTAATTACACTCGGCACTTACCAGGTTCCGTTTTCTTACACACGGTTACATCTAACTATTGAAACTAAACTAAATTGCAAATTTTATTTTTCAGCTCACACAGTTAACAGAATCAGCGGATAGACGGTAATACCCCTCAAAGGAAAATAAAATTTCTGAAAATGCCATTTATTTTCCTCCTCTTTCTTCCATAAGATCTCTCTCTCTCTCTCTCTCCTCTAAACGACCACCACTGTCTGTGTAAAGCAATTGGAACCTAAAAAACGAACCCCAGAGCTTGATTCAATCAAACCGTAGGGTTCAAGCAGGGTACTTTGAAGACTTTCAAGGTGCTATTATCAAGGAATTGAACTGGAGTTTTTAGATATCGAGAAATTTGCCTACGGCGATGGGAGCTCGAGAACAGTGGTGATGAAGAACAAGGACTGCAGTGAGTAATAGAGGACAAATTTATGGGTTAAGGTCAGCGGTTGTAGGTTTCGATTTGTGAGTGCCAATATTCGCGCCTGTAAGGGGCATACGTTGGCGGTAGGTTAGGGGTATATGTGTGGCTGTGTTGTGATGGGAAAAAGGTAGTTTAGTGTTTGGTGGAGAGTTTACGGTGGTTGTGATAGCTAGCGGTTCGAGGTGGCTGAGCGTTGCCAGTGGCTGGTGTAGTAGAAGAGGAAAATTTCTTAAGGTCAAATTTGGTAGATCACAGTAAATAGTATGGTGTGGAAGTGTTCTAACTTTTCTTCACAGTTTCTTAACTTTGTGTAAGAGTGTAAGACCACTGTAAATCAGTGTCCCGTGTGTAATCATTCCTTCTCCAAAATTGTATTAAGTATCATTATATTCTTATTTATGAACATGCTAAACAAACTAGTTTATTCATGTTATTTTTCTTTATAAAACATAAAATAGAAATGAATAATGTAAATAACCAAACGGAGTGCAAACCTGCAAGAACCTCCATAATGTAAGCACATTTATATTATGCATACATGATACTCTAAAAAATATAGAGTTATTTAAACATTATGTATAACTAAGATATTCAGTAAATCTAAGTCACAAGCTTTATCAATCCTATTCAAGGTTTCATATATTCTGATGCCAAGGAAAGTGGGTTTGCAGTCGACGTGGAGGTGCCACAAGGAATGCAATCCGAGTCAGATGTCAAGTATGTTGATGTGAGACACAGCAAGGGCAGAGACCAATGGCTTCTCAGACAGAGCTTGAGGGTGACAGTGCTGCGAGGGCGATGGCACAAGGTGAATACACGACGACAGTCACAGTCCGATGCTTAGGTCCAAAGTCAAGGTTCGGTATGTTTATCTCTCTAGGATTCTAGAGTGAGAAAGTGAGAAGTTTGAGAATGTCCAACTGTCAGAAAATGTCCAAACGCCCCAAATGAATTCTCAAGACCTCTATTTATAGAGGTTGAGATGATGATGTCATAATCGACACATGGCGCTCCCCAGGAGTAACACGTCACCGGGGGGTCCACGGGTGTCGATGCTTCACGGACTGTCGGATCGCATATTCGCCCGGTCTGCTCCTCACAGCGTCGCTCTGTCAGTCTGGAAAGACTGGCTCCCACAGTGTCAGTGTGGCTAGAGAAACCCCTTGATCTAGCCACTAATCCAAGCCCTTGCAGAGTCCTACAGGCCTGCAGTGGTGGAGAAGACCCGACACCCAACTGCCAGGCGGACTAGGGGCGATGCCCTTCGAGTCCTACCCCTGTCTCGGAGTGACCCGGGGGTCATAGTCCATAGGGGTGCCAACGCAAGCCCCCAGTGCCGGAGCAAGTAGGCCAGTCATGAAGACACCTTGGCAGAGATAGTGTCCCGGAGGAGTCGCCTATCCTACGGGTGAGTCTTTGTGCCGGAGCACTTGGAGCTCATCAAGGTAGCATCCTGGAGGAGCCGTCTACCTGGCGGAAGGAGAGTTGAAAAGCTCCCTAGCAAAGATAGTATCCCGGAGGAGTCGCCTATTCCACAGGTGAGTCCTTGTGCCGGATCATTCAGAGAGCGTCAAGATAGCTTCCCGAAAAAGCTGTCTACCCGATTGACCGAGGTAGCATCCCGGAGGAGCCATCTTCCTGGCAAAAGGGGAGTTGAAGAGTTACCTGTAGGAGATAGTGTCCCGGAAGAGTCGCCTATCCCCGCAAGATGCTGCACACTCCGGAGAGTGGGTCGAAGCTTATTCCACGTCCATGGCGGGGGCGCATGGTGTGGTGAATGAGTGTGATGCCCAAGGGGCATGTAACATGATTGTGGCGCATGGGTGCGATGAAGTGCATATGGTGCTGAGGGCACGACTTTGTGATAAAGAGCATGGGGGCACGACTGTATCAGCAGCGCGGCACATGGCATGGCGGAATGTTGGAGTGAGGCGCCTGAGCACCTACAACGGGGGTCGAGGAGTGACGTCTGTGCGACGGGGGTTGCGAAGTGACATCCGGGAGATAGGGGTAGCAGAGTGACGTTCGGGCGACAGGGGTTGCGGAGTGATGTCCGGGCGACGGGAGTGACGTCCGGGAGACGGGAGTGACATATGGGCGACAGGGGTAGCGGAGTGACGTCCCAACAACGGGGGTCGCAGAGTGACGTCTGGGCGACAGGAGTGAAGTCCGGGTGATAGGGGTAGCGGAGTGACTTTCGGGCGACGGGGGTCGCGGAGTGACGTCCGAGCGATGGAGGTTAGGGAGTGACGTCCGGTCCCTTTAAGAGTAGTGAAAATGCTAAGTATGGAAGCCAAAGGCCAACCCTTTGGGGGAAGACCAAGGCCGACCCCCAAAGGGAGGCCGAGGCCGACCTCAAGGGGAAGGCCAAGGCCGACTTCCTTCGGTAAGAGCCAATGTGTGCCGACGGGTGACGGGCGATGTGTGACGGTCAGAGTGTGATGAGCAGTCGAGCAAGGATGAGTTTCTTGGTGATGAAGTCACGTAGAAAAAAATGAGAAGTGCACGTGACTTGAGCGTGCATGTCTTTGACTGATTGAAAGTGTTGAATATTTGTGCCAACGTGTCATGCAAAATGAAACCCCCGGTGGGTCTTTGGGTGTGACCATAATAGGTTGGGAACATATTCTTATCAGCTCAACAAAGGTAAGGGTGTGAATTTCCTAAATCTAGCCTCACCCACAACGTATTTGGCGATTTTGACATGGCTATTCAAACGCTCTGCACTAGATTTCGATACAAAAAAAAAATTGAGGGTGGATAAAAATGACTAGAAAATTAGCATGTTGGTGAAAATGAGATACATTTTATGTTCACAGTAGAAGGAATTCCAGGGGGGCCCTAAATGAATTTGAATGTCTGAATTTTTTTTCTATTTCTAGAATGCACGTAAGTATGATGATATTGGGCTATGCGGCTATGAAGTAATTGGCCTTTTTCATATAAATTCCATTTATAAAAATCTTTAGTTTGGGTCGTACGTCATTTGATTGATTCTATTTCGCCATTTTTGTGGTATTAACCTAGACCATATAATTTCTGATAATATCGTCCATCGGTAATCGAAATTACATTAGTAGGAATATAAGCCGAAACATCTCCTAACTGAGTTTCAACTATTGGTAAAGCGGTCATACTTCCTCCACCTAATAGAGAACTTAATTTAGATTTCTATTCGACGCCAATAAAGAATAATGTTTGTATTGGGATTTTGCCACGTGTAGATCTATAGAAAGTGTTTATAAAATTGATTAGATTCTTGCTAGGATTTTGCCACGTGTAGATCTAGAATTCAACTGAATTTATTGATCATTACATATAATTCAATTAAGATATTGTATGAAATTATGATTTCTTCTATTCTCTTTATAAAACATTTTTTGAGCTTTGGATTGATGCAAAAATGACTTTTTGTGCAACTGAGTATATTGTGTAGTCATATTTCTGATGCCAAGGAAGGTGGGTTCGCAGTCGACGTGGAGGTGCCATAAGGAATGTAGTCCGAGTCAGATGTCAAGTATGATGATGTAGGACAAAGTAAGGATGGAACAAGGGTAGAGACCAAGGGCTTCCCAGACAGAGCATGAGGGTGGCAGTGCTGCGAGGGCGATGGCGCAAAGTAAATACACGACGACAGTCACAGTCCGATGCTTAGGTCCAGAGTCAGGGTCCTGTATGTTTTTTCTCTAGAATTCTAAAGTGAAAAAGTGAAAAATGTTGAAGTCCAAGAAGTCCCAAATTAATTCTCAAGACCCTATTTATAGAGGTTGAGATGATGATGTCATCATATGACACGTGTCGCTCCAGGGAGTGACACGTCACCGAGGGGTCCACAGCTCCCGGTGCTCCACGGACCACGGACTGTCGAATCGCATATTCACCCAGCCTGCCCTGCATAGTGTCGCTCTGTCTGGAAAGACTGGCTCCCACAGCGTCGGTGTGGGCAGAGAACCCCTTGATCTAGCCACTAATCCAAGCCCTTGCAGAGTCCCACAAGCCTGGCAGCAGTGGGGAAGACCCGACGCCTAACTACCAGGCAGACTAGGCACGATGCCTTCCGAAGACCTGCTCCTATCTTGGAGTGACTCGGGGGTCATAGTCCATAGGGGTGCCAACGCAAGCCCCCGGTGTCGGAGCACGTAGGCCAGTCACGAAGACACCCTGGCAGAGATGGTGTCTTGGAGGAGTTGCCTATCCCACGGGTGAGTCCTTGTGCCGGAGCACTCGGAGAGCGTCCGGGTAGCATTCCAGAGGAGCCATTACCCTACAAGCCAAGGTAGCATCCTAGAGGAGCTGTCTACTTGGCAGAAGGGGAGTTGAAAAGCTCCCTAGCGAAGACAGTATCCCAGAGGAGTCGCCTATTCCGCAAGTTAAGGTAGCATCCTGGAGGAGCTGTTTACTAGCAGAAAAGGAGTTGAAAAGCTCCCTAGCAGAGATAGTGTCTTAGAGAGCAAGCCTATCCCGCGAGTGAGTTCTTGTGCAGGAACACTCGGAGTGCGTCAAGGTAGCATCCTGGAGGAGTCGTCTACCTGACGGGCCGAGGTATCATCCCATAGGAGCCGTCTACCTGGCAGAAAGGGAGTTGAAAAGCTCATTGGCAGAGATAGTGTCCCGGAGGAGTCGCCTATCCCCGCGAGCGAGTCCTTGTGTCGGAGCACTCGGAGTGAGTCGAGGTAGCATCTCGGAGGAGTCGCCTATCCCCGCGGGGTGCTGCACACTTCGAAGAGTGGGTCGAAGCATGTTCCACGATCAAGGCAAGGTGCACATGGTGTGGTGAAAGGATGGACCAACGTAAGGTGCGTGGTAATGTGATAAGGAGCCAGGGGTGACTGTATCAGTGGCGCAGCAGAGTGTGTAAGGTGACGGCACGTGGGCGCAGGTGATGGGGGTCGCAGAGACGGCGAGCACACGTGGGCAAAGAGGTCGCAAAGTCGGAGCACCGATGAGGGCAAAGGGGGTCGCGGAGACGACGCCTGAGTGACTGGCTATGGGCGACGAGTGTTGCGGAGACGACGCCCGAGCGATGAGTGTTGTGAAGTTGGCGCAGATGATGGATGTCGCAGAGTCGGCGTGGGTGACTGACATTGGCGAGTTAGCACGAGCAGCGGACGTTGGCACGGGCAATAAACGTCACAAAGTCGACACAGGCGATGGGCGTCGCGGAGGCACATGACCCTTTGAAGAGAAGTGCAAGTGCTAAGGGGAAGGCCACAACCCTTGGGGAGAGGCCAAGGCCAACCCCAAGGGGAAGGCTAAGGCCGAGGCCGTCCCTAAAGGGAAGGCCAAGGTCGAGGCTGACCCCTAGGGGAAGGCCAAGGCCCACTTCCTTGGGCAAATGCCAAGGCATACCGATGAGTGACGTGCGGCATGCGAAGGTCGAGGAGTGATGAGGAGTTGCGCAAAAATGAGTTTCTTCATGACGAAGTCACGTAACAAAGGTGAGAAGTTTGACCGGTTGGAAGCATTGAATATATTTGCCTACGTGCCGTGCAAAATAGGACCCCCACTAGACCCTTAAGTGCAACCAAGATAGGTTGGGAATAATTTCAAGTAAAAGTTCTTAGATGGAGCTGCTTGATGTTTTACATAAAACATATTATTATTGCTCTATTCCAAATCACATGAGCGGTTCGATACCTTGTAATAGTACTCATGCGCGAGAGAAATATTAGATCGCATAGAGTCGACGAATGTGGTGGGTTCATTAACAATTAACAGCATTCAAGTAATGCCCTTTGATTTCACCTGTTTCAGCCTGTGCTTTATAAATTGCTTCCGCACAGCTTCTGATAAACTTTGATTTTTGACTAGCCCAGAACTAACTCTTCGATATATCTCTTGTTGGAAGTACTCCTAATCCCATTGATAATTGGTAGGCCCAAATAATTCAATCGGTGTAGTTGCTGAACCATACCACATAATTGCGGCAACAACAAAAGCTGCAAAAAAGACAGCGGCGATATTGTTGGAAAGGACGGTTTCAATATTAAAAACTTTTTGTTTTGTTGAATTAACTAGTTCCTTTCTGTTAGAAAGAAATTATGTTCCAGTAAGAAAATATTAAACATGTCATGGTTACGGGAGTCTATCCATCGCATATAGACATTAAGGGCATCGTGGCATAACCATCAAGGTGAAGTCGGGACCTATTGATCCTTAGGATTGGTATATTCTTTTATATCCTCTAGTTTCTCTGGCTCAAGCCAAGTATCACAACTCTTTCTACCCATCCTGTATATTGTCCTTCCTTGGACCATTTGTATCTATATGCATCAGGATCCCGATTCATGGATCTCTCGGTAAGAGAAATAATGTTCACAATAGTTTTAGATATATTGATATAATCTATTAGCATAGTGATGCATGTAAATGAGATATATTTTCAGTATTTCACACATTTGTTGTCAATATGATTCTGCTCATCATTAAAGTATTGGGCTAATATATGCATAAAAGTTATATACGTAAGTGATGTCGATTATTAAGTTGTATCATATATGTAAAGAAACCTCAGTGTGAAAGTTATTCTTTCTGTTGTTTTTAATTCAAAACATTATCGACTATGTTAAAATATTTGATTGACGAGAAAATCAAATTGCATCTCAACCTGACCAAATTGCATATGCACGCATCCATTAGCTAATGCAACCAAACGAAGAAAAGAGAGATGTGCAAAGTACCTTGTCTTGGCGAGCACTGGTAGCGTAGTAAAGGAGGAGCTGCCGGACGTGGCGCACGAGCTCCGCTGGAGGCGGCGCGGCGGGGCTTGGACTTGTTGAAGATCCCCTTCATGGGGCACCCAACGCACAGACGCCCCGTTTCTAGCCCACACCGACAATGCAACTCTCTCTTTACAATGTTAACTGTGCTTCCTGGAATTTAGGAGCGTGTTTATTAAGGTTTTTGGCAAAGCGATACATAAACGTTGCTCCACATTCCAAAATTAACGGCCGTTTGGCAAGATTTCGTTATGAGGTTGGAGTTGCAGAGGAACAGGGAGACGGGCGCTCGCGTGTCGCTCACGTGCTGCCCAATTCCCACTGCACGTTTTTCTTGTAATTTGCAAAACAAGCCCCAGATTATGGCACGATTGTGGATTGCTCTCGTAAAATAAATTTGGTAGCAAGATTGCCCCTCATAAGTTGTTGCGCATTTCGACAGGTTAGATGGACTATGATTGTTGCCTTGCAAAACTAGAATTATAATTCCATGCTTGGAATTAAGGTCTTGATTCGAGTCAAACTCTATAAAATTTATTTTGCATTATCTTGGCCTACTTTTAAATCTTTATTTCTATTTAGAAATTACTATTTCAAGAAGTCAACGAGTCACACAGTTTCTGTTGGAAACATCACAGTCAAGTTTGACTGTAACCTTATAAGATCTGTTAGAATCTCACACGAATTCTGTCGGAGGTCATCAGAATGTGACATTTAGGTTTATCGTGCACTTCGGTCTCTAAACACTTTTACAAAAACCCGATTTGAAAGATTTCAAGTAATTGTATTCAAACACTAAAACTTCAATTCCTCTTCAATTAGGAATTTAATGCCAATTTCCATTGGGATGGCTAGAGAACTTCAAAATACTACAAACCTACAATCATGACATACTTAAAATTCACATGTACTTCTTCTCCTTATCAAAGAAAACTTTCGTGATGGTAATTTAAACTTTTTTTTTTTTGCTTACATTTAGATTGAAAGAATTGAAGACGAACGACCTTGAGTCTTACCAAAAACTCTAAACATCCATTGACATAAAACTTTAAACCAATTTTGATTTTTTCCGAGAAACAATTATTATTTCTAATTATTTAACCAGTACAATGCACGAGCTACTATTAAGAAGATTTTTAAGAAACACAAGAAGAACCAAATGCATCAAGTATAAAGTATAATTTAAGAGCAAGAAGACAAAATGGGGTCAGCTTGAAGTTGGTTAATGAATGTGCTCTGAGTTTTTGGGACTATATTTGAAAGCTGTAAAAGCCCTCTCTCATATGATAAAGTTGGTATTTAAAACGGGTACAAGAAAATGTAACGGGTCGGGTTACCAATACGAGATCACACACGTTGACAACCCAAATTCCAAAATTCGAAACTGGTGTTCGGATTTTGCTGAGGAGGGATAACCTCGGCCACAGATCCTCGTCCCACTCTTGGCCAACGTTAACAGCACGAGAGTGACCCAAAATGATTGCCCTTCGCAGAATGGCTTTGCCATCATCGCACTCCCTCTTCGCTTCCCCATCCCTCCACCTCTCACCAAACCCTAAACCCTCTTTAGTCTCTCCTCACTCTCCTGCCAGTACCTTCATCTCCAAAAAACTCGCAGAGAAGAGAATTGGGTTTTTCTTTCTACACAAGAGGAGACATGGGTTCTCCGCAATTTCCGCTGTGGCCACCGATTCGAGTCAGACAGCCGTTGTTCTTGATAAGTCCTCCGAGGAGGCCCCAAAGGAGAAAGTCGTTCTTCCAACTAACAAATCATCCGAGACTCTTCTTAGAATTCGCCACACGGTAAAGTCACTTTGTGTATGTGTGTGTATGTGTTATTCACCATCTTAGTTGACACCACCTTGTTTAGCTAAAATGTGGGTGTGCCTTGAGAGACGAGGGAGTGTTTGATCTTTTTTCTAGCATTTGCAATACGGATCGTATACGTAGTGTTGGTTGAGTTTTATCAGATCAGGGTATAAGGACTATAGGCATTTCTTATGTACATGTTACACAATATCAACTTTGAGCAACCCGATTCTTGCTTATGCAAGAGTGTGTGCTTTGTGTATCCTCGACCATACATTTAGGTGGTCTGGTTAACTGTGATTAAGTGCGAGGAAGTGAAGAACATTTTCTTTAGCCTTTGACTTCTTCGATGTTAATTCAAATATTGTTGTTTGGGTATGATTGCAATATGAAATTGCACCTTTTTTTAGTATAAATTACAGGAAAGGAGCAACAGGGTTCGGGCTAATTTTTGTGTTTCTCGTAGTTCTATACCTCACCTGAGTCAAATTTGTAAGTGGGTCAAATATGTATTGCGCTGGTCCTTCCCATGTGGCTGTAGTAGGGGGTCCCCAATTGGATGCTGACCTTGGTTAATCACGCTCTGTCTATCCTTGTAATTCATATGTGGACTGAGGTGAAATTGTGCTGGGTGGAGTTGTGTGTTGAGAAGGGGAGTTGTATTGTTGTAGGGGGGTCCACTGGGTAATTTTTGTATTTAGTTCCCAAAACTGACTGGAAATGGCATACAATGTGAACAGAATTGTATGTGAAACATTAAACATATGCCACCCGTCTTGTGTTTGTGGAATATGTTAGCAACGGAAGCATTAGATGAATTAATACAGAAATACTACAACTTTAGGGCTAAATGCTTTGATTTATACCTGCAGTGTGCTCATGTAATGGCCATGGCTGTTCAAAAGATCTTTCCAGAAGCAAAAGTGACAATTGGGCCCTGGATTGAAAATGGTTTTTATTATGACTTTGATGTGGAGCCTTTGACCGATAAGGACCTGAAGAGGATTAAGAAGGAGATGGTGAGCATACAACTCCGTAACACTGCTAGCATTATATTGATAATGTGGAAGGTCACAAACTTGAGAAAATATTCATTATCTTATCGTTTCAGGGTACGGAATTTATTTCTTAAATCATCTGTAGGATCGCATCATTGGTCGAAATCTACCTTTAATTAGAGAGGAAGTTACCAGAGATGAAGCTCAGAGAAGAATAATGGCTATTAATGAACCTTACAAAATGGAGATTCTGGAAAGCATCAAGGAAGATCTGATCACAATCTATCATATTGGTAAGTCGTGTCCACCTTCTTAAAGGAAGATTGCTACTATTTGTTTAGTGGTCCTGCTACCAGCCGTGTCATCTTTGGGTTGAGTACCAACCTTCCTACGTAGCACTAATGTTGAAAATTCTTCTAGATATATGTTCCAGGGAATAATAAAATGAGTTTTTTTTTGGCTATATGTCCACAGGTAACTGATTATACCTATGCACTTGATGCCCCTGTTAGGTGTCTCATTTAGTTTGATTTAAGTGCTCTTTAATCTTAAATCAGTCTGATTAAGGCTCGTCTAAATCTTTAGGGCGTCAGAACTGACTATGGTGGCATGTGATCCATGTTAACCGGGAACTATGGCATATCTGCATCATTAACATCAAAAGACAGAGATAATAATATCTTGAATAGGAAAGATAGACTATGGAGGTACCAATTATTAAGGAACGTTTGTAATGGGAGTCTATTTAACTGTGCTTGTTTACAACTAGTATTCTGTCACATTGATTTTGGAACATAAGGGACTCATGCTTGTAAGATGTGTTTATGCTTTATATGCAGCTTCCGTGGTTTGTGCCTAAAATATGCTTAGCTTCCACATTGGAAGGAACTGTGTCAAATGTTTAAGATGTAAGGCTGTAGTTGAGTAAAATTTTTATCTTTAGGTTTATACCTAGGAAGAGGAACTGCAATGAAAAATTGGTTACCAAATTAACATTTGAAGGAAAGAAATAAATATACTTACTATGCAGAAATTCTCGCCTTTCCTTTAAGTAGGTACATGTGGCTGTTATGTTATCCTCAGTCTTCAGATCAGTATGGGTCCATAGACTCCATACATTCCCTAATAACACAGATTTTTATGCTTGCCTATGCCAACGCTATCTGTATGGCTTCATTTGTTTGGCAAATAGCTGAAGTGGGCAGGTGGCGGTATGGGTGGTCCAGGTGGATAATGGAGCATCAGATCTCATATAAGCATATTTTTAGGAGCTAGGTAGACTGGGCCGAAAAATGGATACCCACCTCAGAGCCCAACCTGAACTAAAAGCTTAAGCTAATAGGTCTTGGTCCCTCGGTGTTCTATCAACCCCTCAAAGTTAATAGTTGTTTCTGATGTGGATGGGTACAACACATATTTCCTTGACCAGTATCCCCCTCCATGTGTGCATACTACATCACCAGTTACAGCTCCCCCTTGAGCTGCATGTTTTGTTCTTCCAACAAGCAATCCCGGTCTTTCAAGTTCCCAGACAACACCACATGAGAGTTTAGTCACACTGTACAGACTACAGACCCTTTGTGTTGCAAAGCTATCTTTCTCAGCACCTATCAAGAGACTACGAGTTAACAAGCCGTTACTTCATAGTGGTGCACAGCTACACCCCAGCATTTACTCCATTTAGAACTTGGAGAGAACTGTGCGCTACCTTGCTTTGGGGAGTCAGCCCAGGTCAGCCGTGGCTCTGAGACCACTTGTTAGGGAGCTAGGGAGACTGGGCCAAGAATTGATGCCCGTCACCCACCTTGGAGCCCAACCTGACCTAAACATTATGCCAGCAGCTCTTGGGTCCTTAGTGTTATATCAACCCTTAAAAGTTTCTTGTTCTTCCGATGTGGAGTGATGCGCCCAAATACGGGGTAGATTTCCATTTACTCATTCCAGCCTACAAAAAAACAAGGCTTCTGTACCTTCAATTTGATTTTCTTTTGCTGTTTCACATGTGAACTACTCTCTCACCCTACCTGGTTGTCTCTTGGTAGTTGTTCCAATGATATGGGAGAGGCTAAATCTGGTTATTATTTAATAAAAGATGGGAAATATCATTGCTGTCCTGAAGCTTGAACTTGGGGTGTATACTATAGTTAGATGGGCTGGAAGGTCCAGAAAATGCTTAAAAATCGGGGGAATGAGGGTGCTTGAAGCATGGATTAGACCATTACTTGGTACAATGGTAAAATTGCAAGCTATCGAACTTCTCAAGTGTGAAAGCGTGAAATCAAGCATATGAAACGCAACTCCGTGTGAATATATGCTGTGCCATTCATACCAGGAACCAATATTTGGTTGTGGAACACAAAACGCGGAACTTATTGGTATCAACATTATTATATTATAATGAGAAGTACAGCTATAGAGCACTGACAAACAGAGATGCTTCCTCTCCTAATATCTTAGTCTGCGATTTCTTTTTTGGGCCCACGAGTATTCTCTGGCGAGGAAATGAAAGCATTATGTATCTAGAGTCCTAGATTCATATGGCGTTTCATCTGCGAGGTTCTTATCACGTGGTAATGTTTCATGCGGTAAGAGCCATCATCTTTAGAGATGTTGTAATCTGTTCTGTCTGTTTTGACTATCTTCTCTATATATTCCAGGTAATGAATGGTGGGATCTTTGTGCTGGGCCTCATGTTGAGTCTACTGGAAATATTAGTCGGAAGGCTGTTGAATTGGAATCCGTTGCTGGCGCCTACTGGAGAGGAGACACAGATAAACCAATGCTCCAAAGAATTTACGGCACAGCTTGGGAAAATGAAGAACAATTAAGTGCCTACCTCCACTTTAAAGAGGAGGCTAAGCGCCGGGATCACAGGCGCCTTGGTCAAGATCTTGATCTGTTCTCCATACAGGTAGCTCTTATAAAACTTCACATGATTGGGTTTAGAAATATTGGTGGATTTGCTTCATAATTTCATTGCATCTCAACTCTCGGTAGTCACACTTAACACACGTTATGGTAATTTGATTTGTTCCAAACTTTTTCATGGATAATCCGCAGGATGAAGCTGGTGGAGGTTTAGTATTCTGGCATCCCAAGGGTGCCATTGTGAGGCATGTAATAGAAGATGCATGGAAAAAAATTCACATAGGGCGTGGTTATGATCTGCTGTATACTCCACATGTCGCCAGAGCAGATCTTTGGAGTATTAGTGGTCATCTTGACTTTTATAGAGAGAACATGTATGATCAGATGAAGATTGAGGAAGAACTTTATCAGCTTCGACCAATGAATTGCCCTTATCATATTTTGGTTTACAAAAGGAAGCCTCACTCATATCGGGACTTTCCAATCAGGGTTGCTGAGCTGGGAACAGTATATAGGTACGAGTTATCTGGAAGCTTACATGGCCTTTTTCGAGTACGAGGTTTTACCCAGGTACATTTTCATGTCATGGATTTATATTATATCATCTTAGGAGTTGGAGCTACATTTCTTAGCTCGGACTCTATACATCTAAATTATTGGTGGAATATTAGTTGTTAGTTTAGCCCTTAAGCTATTGCACCTTAATTGAAAGGATTGTTAAGGGCATTTGCCATCGTTCCAGGATCTGTCTCATGAGATTCATGATTAAGGATTGGCTAATAGTTATTTATTACTTCTCTACTTGGATACCTAACTTCAAATGGACAAGCCCTCTATTGAGCATCCATTAGAGAGAAGCCCCTTAGAGAGTGGCGTGGAAGGGGAGGGGCTAGCCAATGCACACAGATTTTATGCAAAAAGAAGCAATAACTGAGCAACACGGTGGGGTCAACCCCCTTACAAAAAGCAAAACTTCGACCTTAAACCTAAAATAGCTACATCACTGCTCCAAGGTAAAACTCATTTTTGTGATCTACAGTAGCCACCGCCAAGGCTGGAAACTCCTCCGTAAATAAAGGAGACTAACATATGATGATTGAAGGAAATGGAAGCTCCATCCCTTCCAATGCTCATCTGTTCCTCTCCTGCCAAATATATGTTGAACTCCATGCCAAGAACCTCAACAGCTCTGACATCAGTCTCGGCATCACCCATGGGCTACCTGCCATAGCCAACTTAAAAGCCAGAAGCTTGTCTCTACTGCAGAATGTTGTACCGACTTCCCATCCTTCTCGCACATTAAGCACCAACACCAAGTGGAAATATTTTTCTGCCTTGTTAGCAAGTTGTCTATATCCAAAGTAAGTCTCTTCCAAATGCCGCTCCAGTTGAATGGAACTCCGAGCTGCTCCTGATAATCGAGTAAAAAGAGCTAATCGTACATTTACTTGTATATTTAAGTTTACATCTTGGGGCATTGTCCTATTGACTAGGAAACTCTAGCTCCCTAACAACAAGTGCAGTGGCTCAAACTCCTAATTTTGAACCTTGGGGGTTCAAGAATAAGGCATGACCTTAATGGCGAACTCTAGTTGCTCACCACTGCACCCCCACACGAGTCCTCAACCCAGAGTCCATGTCCCACCATAGCAATACTTCTCCAGAGACTTACCCCATGCCTGGTCTTTGATGGACCCTCACTGAGCCGACCTTCCCAAACCTACCTTTCATGCTCCCTCACAATGCTGCCCCCTCCCTTTGGAACCTCTTTAATGGCTCCTAAGAAGCGCCTGATATAAGGTAAGTCAGAAGTCTTATATTGTGGTCTTATTGAGAGGGAGCCTCATCTTGCCACAATTTGATCCTGCGGATTTGGAAACATCGTGAGCGTGCAACTAAATGAATTATATGCACAATATGGCAGGGATAAGATACTGTATCCTTGTGCATCTTTAGCCTCTCATTGGAGACGCCATGTTGTTTGAATTATTGACTTACTTTTCCCTAATGATTTCGCAGGATGATGCGCACATATTTTGTCTAGATGATCAAATTAAAGATGAAATAAGGGGTGTCTTAGATCTTACAGAAGAAATATTACTGCAATTTGGTTTTAACAAGTATGAAGTGAACCTTTCAACAAGGCCAGAGAAAGCCGTGGGAAGTGATGATATATGGGAAAAAGCAACATGTGCCCTCAAGAATGCTTTGGATGATAAAGGATGGAGCTACCAACTTGATGAAGGTGGGGGTGCCTTCTATGGCCCAAAAATTGATCTCAAGATTGAGGATGCTCTTGGGAGGAAGTGGCAGTGCTCTACCATACAAGTAGGTTCTTAACTTCAGAATAGTATATTTTGTTGGGAATTTTCATAGCATCAATTTAGTTGGTACGTTCGTAACTTATAATGGTTATGTGCTCTCTCTCTCTCTCTCTCTCTCTCTCTCTCTCTCTCACACACACACACACACGCACACACACACACACAGACGCGCACGCGCGTTCACAAATCAAATATGATCCTTGTCAAATTGGCTTCAAACTCGAAGCTTTCTTTCTCTGTAGACAGTAGTTCCTTTATTCATAAATGCTCTTGTTTTCACTTGTGCCACAGGTTGATTTTAATTTACCCCAACGTTTTGACATTACATATGTTGATTCCAACTCGGAAAAGAAACGGCCTATCATGATTCATAGAGCAGTTCTTGGGTCCTTGGAGCGGTTCTTTGGGGTGCTAATAGAGCACTATGCTGGAGATTTTCCATTATGGCTCTCTCCAATCCAAGCTCGAGTTTTGCCAGTTACAGACACACAGGTAAATACAGCGTCATCATAGACACATAGACATTCTCTTCTAATTACTTGAAATTCCAACTCGTATAATGGAAATTTAAAACTTGGGACCTGTAATTTATCCCACTACTTTGCAATTCGAATCCTACTTCTTGCCCTAATGTTTGTGCACCACCGGATCATTATTTCCGTACTTTTATGGCTGATGATACCGATGGTTTTGTCATGACGAATCCTCATCAAACAGCGACATGGCCTCATTTGCTCTATGTGAATCTATTCATTTGACAGCATCTGGAATCTCGTCTCTTTTGGTTTAATTATAGGTTTCTGCATTATGATAGATTGCTTCGTCTTAGCAGCTTGAATACTGCAATGAGG
Organism: Escallonia herrerae; assembly: GCA_033070095.1. Taxonomy (NCBI): domain Eukaryota; kingdom Viridiplantae; phylum Streptophyta; class Magnoliopsida; order Escalloniales; family Escalloniaceae; genus Escallonia; species Escallonia herrerae. The sequence continues at coordinate 455,751 of JAVXUP010000285.1, forward strand.
TGACTAGGAGAATGAAGGCTAGTGGTATTAGGGCCGAAGTGTGCAGTGGTGAGCGCCTGCCAAAACTCATCAGAAATGCAGAGAAGCAGAAAATCCCGTTGATGGCTGTCGTGGGGCCCAAGGAGGTTGAAACGCAGACTCTGACGGTGAGGTCCAGGTTTGGTGGGGAGCTGGGCACCATGAAGATTGATGATTTTATCAGCAGAACCGCATTTGCGGCTGAAAATAGAACATTCCTGTGATACACTGGGGGTTGTCCAGCAAATACGGTTTTTCTTCTAAAACATTTAGCTGATAAAGCAAATTTTTACGGTCAATAAAAGCATTTAGTCTTACCATCTTGAACTCGTGAGGTTAATCTTCAAAATCTGAGGTTTTTATATTAATGTATTCTGTTGTTATTATGTACGGATAAGTTCATTGAAAGGCAGGAACTAACAACGATACCCTACGTCGTAAGACAAACCAAGCCAGTTATTCGTGGTCGCACATCCGTGTGTGAGAACAAAGCAATTTTGTGCGAGCTTGTCAACTTATTGAGCTTAGTTCGATTAGTAATTAACTATATGAAGCTAAGGTTTAGAGCCTTGTTCATGTTGGCTTGAAAGTTGGAATGCTTTTTGGATATAAGTCAATAAATTGAGCTTGATATACAAAAAAACTACTATATAAAACCCGGATCGCCTTGTTTGAATACAATTTAAAATTTGATAAGTTAAAAAAAAAAAAAAAAACTACCCAAACCTCGACCAATAGATCTGATTGGTGTCGAAGTAGGATGAGCCCCCGCACGAAGGCAAAAGGCAATTGTTAATTTGAAGAAACTAAATTATTAGTGGTTGGAAAAATCTTGGTGGTGTGATTGTGGGAAAGATTTCATAGCCATCATTGTAAACTAAAACAGACCATTGACATGTCAGGCATAAACATGTGCTTTGCTCCATCCATCATTTTTCCTCCGAACAAGTATGAACTCCTACATATGAGGAAAATTTTCTGAACTTCAAAATCAGCCAAACACAACTGAAACATGTGGACCTCAGGGATACATTACCTAAAATTAGGCTCAACACTCGTGGTTTCAAAACTCATTTTCTCACATTATAAATGAAGCCCATTTCGCAGGTTCATTTTAAGAGTCTTGTGAGTTTCAACTTTTAAAACGCCCCCCAGAAAATAAAGAGCAGAAAGGTTCATAGAGAAGAAGCCATGATGAGTACCGTAGCGATTCGAGGAGTTACGTGCTTATTGTTCTGGTTGGCATTAGTCACTAATAGCCAGGGTTACACTTACGATGTAAGACACTATGGAGCAAAAATCAATGGTCATTCAGATGATAGCCAGGTGAGATTCCTTTACATGTTTCAGAGTATATCATCATCAAAAGATTTTTTTTTTCTCGTTTCTGTTGAATCGAGTTTTTATATTAATGAAAGTCTATTTTTGTAAGGCCATTGTGAGTGCCTGGAGAGAGGCATGTGCATCACCAAATCCAAGCAAGGTTGTAATCCCAGCAGGAACATTAATGGTTGGTCCTGTGAAATTCCAAGGTCCTTGCAAGGCTCCGGTTATAGTTCAGGCTCAAGGAACAATAAGCTAAAGTCCCAAGACGGTTGGATCGTTCTCCAAAACATCGATGGGTTGACACTCGTAGGTGGAACATTCGATGGTCAGGGATCAACTGCTTGGGCTGAAAACAATTGCGCCAGAACTGGAAAATGCAATTCCTTACCCATTGTAAGTCGTAATGTTTATGCTCCACCATCCCTTTAAAAGAGACGCAGTTTGCGTTCTGACATCTCGCGAAGAAGAGAACATTACACTGTCGTCCTTAATTACATTGTCCAGAAATAAGTGCCAGAAAGAGCTCAGAAGTAAGGGGCCACCTCACATAACAGAAAGTCAAAACTTCTTTTTATTAGAGAGGCAAACCTGAAAATTGCCGTGAAAGTATAAGGAGGTGTCTGGTCAAAGAATATACTGAATTCTTGCGCTTCCTCTTTCTAATATGATTGTTTTTATGCTTTGTATTTCTTGCAACAGAATCTGAGGTTTAATATGGTAAACAATTCGATAATTCGAGACATAACTTCGCTCAACGGCAAGCTGTTTCACATGAACCTGTTGGGGTGCAATAACATTACTCTTCAACATGTTACTATCGACGCACCAGCAACAAGCCTGAACACGGATGGAATTCACGTCGGTGGTTCAAACGGGATCAACATTTCCGATGCAAACATAAAAACGGGGATGATTGCGTTTCCCTAGGCGATGGCAGCCAACACGTGAACGTGGAGAAAGTGAACTGCGGCCCTGGCCATGGCATTAGCATTGGAAGCCTAGGCAAGTACCACAACGAAGAACCTGTAATTGGAGTTACTATAAGGAACTGCACCCTGACGAACACGATGAATGGTGTTAGGGTTAAAACATGGCCAGCTTCTCCCAATGGCCTTGCCCGGGACTTGCATTTCGAGAACTTAGTCATGAACAACGTCAGCACACCCATATTGATAGATCAACAGTATTGCCCCTATGGTCAATGCAAAGCACAGGTACATGATTAGGAAAGTTATGAAAATATTTTACCAAATTAATCTTTGAGAACGTTGTAAAAGGCTTTTGCTCAAGTTTTTGATCAAAGTGAGGCTTCTTGTGCTTTAGGTTCCATCCAAGGTTAAGATCACCGATGTGAGCTTTAAAGACATTCGCGGAACGTCTGCAACGAAACTTGCTGTGAAGCTTGTTTGCAGCAGAGGCACACCTTGCCAGAATGTTGAGATGAGTGGCATCCATTTGGTGTACCAAGGAAACAATGGATCTGCTACGTCCCAATGTGCCAACGTCAAGCCCATGCTCACTGGCCCGCTGTTCCCACCAGCTTGTGCATCGTCCTTGTCTTCTTAGTCTCCAGCTAGATATCTGGGACAGAGACTAAAGTGTATATATTCCTATAGAGAAAGTTTCATGCACCCCTTCATGCTTCCATGCATGATGAGTTGGTGAACTATACTTGTATATTTATTCCCCCCATGTTAACGTTCTCCCCCTTCTTTTGGGATGTGACTTAGAATCATACAGCACAAGTTATTTGAATCATGATCCTGAATGTTCTAGTTCTTCACTACTTGTATGAATAATCTGGAAGATTTTCATGCGTGAACATGTCTTATTCTTTGGACAAGGGCTTCCAACAGGTGGGTTAAATTGCACTGCAAAAAAAGGTTTCCTTGGTGCATATACCACTACATTATAAAAAGAGATAACAGCCCGGGTGGTCCCCGTACTATACGCGTTTTGTCATATTAGTTCATAAATAAAAATTTTCTCCATTTTAGTTCTTAAACATTATGTCATTTGTCAGCGTGGTCCTTTCTCCATATCCATCCAAAAATGTCCGTTTGTGGAACCCCACACAAGCGGCACAAAGGACACTTCCCCTTTCCTTTACCCATCTGTTTCCTTTCCCTCCAAAACAACACACCCTTTCTCCCGCTCAAATGTGTTTACCTACCAAGCCCTAACTTTTTGCACTCCAATTAATGCACTTCTTGTCTAAAACATCAAGACCTAACATTGCTTTGTTGCAAGGAAAAATATCCATGGATGTATACTGCTGCTATGGGCTAAAGGCGGTACAACGAACGTCATGGACCAATCGAAATCTTGGAAGGAGGTTCTACACTTGCAAAGTCATTGGTGTAAGATTTTTGTTTTTTCTTATGAGGTAGCTCCCCCCCCCCCTCTCCCCTATGCGCTTCAATCTTTATTTGCAGAGTTTTAAGGATAATAACTTTTTGCACACCAAATGTTTGACAAAATGCTTCATGTCGATTCTTTGAATGGCGTGACCCCCCAATGTGTGATTATTAGTTCAATTGATCCCTAAACTCTTGCGAAGTATTAGTGAACTCGAAGCTAGCAAGGCGAGGGCACGAATTAAAGAGAGGGCATTATGGGTGGCTATATATGATTGGTACGGGTGCAATTGATGCTGCGGTTTGCTATATGGTGACAACCAATTCTAAGTGATGATGTGTATGGGTGTTGTAAAATATATGGCTAGGGTTTGGGAAGTAATGCTTAGTTAGAGTTTTTTTGTATCAATGTAACTCTAACTCTTGTGTCAATGTAAGCAATAATTTAAGGCAAATAAATGACATCTATCATTTTGTAATGTTTATTGCCCAATGTATCTTCATTTACACATGAGTGCAATGCAATTCCAATTGACAACTCACAAAACGAGTGCAATGCAATTCCAATTGACAAAAATGTAATCACAAGTCAAAAGCAAAGCTACCATTGATTACCAAGTACCAAGCTACAACAAAGTTTCTAACGCACGAAAGCAAAACGAAGGACCCTGGTCCAAAGGGGGGACAAAAGAGAAAATTCTATCTCTACCACACCTCTTGTCCTCTCCGTCTTCGTCACCACCGTCGGTTTTCCTGGTGGGTGGTGACGTGGTGGCCTAGATCTCTCTTTGCTTAGGTTTTGTTTGGGTTTTGGCGGCTTTGGTGAGTGGGACAATATTTGTTGCTGTGATGGTTCACAATCAGAGAGCTGTGGTCATCCCAGTTTTTTGGCATCGGCGATTGGTTGACAAATGAAGTTGGGTTAAGCTATCGAAGTCCGTAGATGATTTATGATTGGATTGGTGATGGCCGAAGGGTGCGAATGTTCTTGCCATCGGGGTTGTCCTTGATTCGGTGGTGTTGGTCGTCAATTGCGGGTTTCTCTGTCGGAATTGTGGGTGCCGAGCTTCCTGGTTTTGAGAAGGTTGGTGAGTCTAGGCTTGGTTTATTTTCTTCTAGGGTTTATTTCCCCCTTCCCCCGTAGTTGATCCCCCTCCCCTTGCCCTAGAAAGGTTCGATGGTTATGATTGGCGGTGGAGTCTGTGCCTTGGAGATTTGTAGTTTTTGGTGGTTAAGGCTGATGTTGAGTCAAAGGTAGTTGCAGTAGATGGACGACAGTGGTATGTCTGGTATGGGCTTCCTCCATTTGGCTCCCGAGAAGTTGGCGATTCTGACGGGGTTATAACAGCTTAGATTTTTGGCATATCTCTTTGGCTTGGTTGCAATATGGTGATATTTGCTGTGCTCCAGGACTAGGCAGTGATGCGATGGCCTGAGAAGGTGGGGATTTTGGTTCCATTGTTTTTCAGCTTTTTAGCTTGTTAGAGATTTTGCTTTAAACTTAGTTGGTTAGGTTTTTCTGTATTTTTAATTTGTTCTTTATTATGTTGTTTGTTGTCGCCTTTTATGTTATTGTACTTCTTATCAGATGAGGGTGTCATCCGAGTGCTATTTTAAAATATCAATAGTAGGGTTCTTACCACTTTTTAAAAAAAGTACCAAGCTACAAAAAGTTGCAAAGTTGGTCTCCAAATTTCAAAAGTTGCCAAGTTTTGATACAAGCCATAATTACAACCACTTCTAGTACCCAAACATCCAAAATGTATGGTGTTTAATGGTCCCATCTGTATCCAAGCAACTACCAGTGATACACAAAAAGCTAAAAGCCATAATCACAGCAAGTACCCAACAAACCATCAAAGACCTATACCTTTTTTTCTTAGGTATTGAATCCTTTTTAGCTCCAACATCAACAAATCTTTTGTACTGTCAACCTCTTTCTTCACCTGCAACAACTCTTCTTGTATTAATTTTACAAGTTTCTTTGTTATGGCACTTTGATCTTTACTTGCAGGCTTCTCTTGAAACTTGCTTGTATTTGCAGGCTTCTCTTGAGTCTTGGTTGTGCTTGCAGATTTCCTTGTTACAACCTTTTTTGGACCTGTAGGCTTCTCTTGAGTCTTAGTTGTATCTGCATTGTCTGGAATACAGTCTTAAAACCCTACAGTGCTTAAAACTTGCCTTACATGCTCCCAAACAAACATACAGTCTCTGGAATCTGTTTTCATTCTCCCCACTGTCAAACACCTCTTTTACATCCATTTTTGTATTGGGATTAGTCCTACAAACCTCACCACAGTATTCCCATACCCTTTTATACTATTCTCTGTGGCTTCCATTAATCTGATCTAGGGCCTTTCTCTTGGCTTTATAGGCCTAGGTCTTGCTATTACCAAGTGTGAACTTCTCCCTTGCAGCATCTCTCAAAGCTGGCATTGGTATTTCAGGATTTGACCTAATTAAATCCATATAGATCTTAGGAAACCACTTTGAAGTTGCCCTCCTATGATAATAAATAGAAGGGCATTCATGTTCCTTAAAGTATGTCTTTATCTACGAGGTCGTGGTCCCCTGCATGATAGACCCTAAAATGCAACACTGACATTGCACACTCCCAATGCATATGGCCCTCACCCTACACTTCTCATTTTTAACAAACTCTATCTCCTTCTTATTCCTAATAGCATATTCTTCAATTGCATCTTTAAGTACTTCTCTACTAGAAAATGTCATGCCCAAAGCAAATTCAGGATTTTTCATGTCCCTATTAGGCTTAAAATGTGGATACCTCACCCTACCACCTTCTTCTTTATATTCTTTTTCAGAAGGTAAACTCCTTAACTCATCTGATAATTCATAAATTTCATCTCTTCCCCTATCCACAACCTCATTCACCTCCAGATCATAAATGCTTTCATCAATCAGGTTTCCTTTCCCTTTGTCAGCCTCTATATCATCCTCACTGAAGTCATAGTCATTATCCTTAAATGTTTCATATTCTACTTCTGAGTCAGTGTTATCCTCAATTTCATTTTCATGTCCCTGCTCTACAATCATTCCTTCGATCTGAGTCATTGTCTCCCTCTCTTCATTGTCATTATGATGTAACTGGATGTTAAGCTCAGTAATATTTTGATTGTCAACTATCATTGCCTCTATTTGGCTATAGTTGACATCAACCACTTCTTGAGATAACACAAATGGATGACCACCATTTTCTCTAGTTACAATTATGAATCCTGTGTCATTGTCACCCACTTTTGTATGCCCAAATTCCATGTAAAGCTCTATTATCTTATTGTTACCAACAAAATCCAACATGTCCATAATATCTGAATCATTTCTTAAGCTTCTCAAATCCTCATATAGATTTTTTCCTGGCACTTTATAATAAACAAAGCATTTTCCCTTATACCCTTCTTCCACTACCATTGAAACTACCTCACACACAGAAAAATAATCACTATGACACATGGCATAGTGATCAACCACCCCATCAACATAGTGGACAATGGGAGTGACCACAAACTTTCCCCATGGTGAAATTTGATTGTGAAAATTTTGAGCCATCCACTGCAAATAAATTAAGAATAATATTATGGTCGAAGAAAAATAGGAAAAATGTTGCAAATCTGATGTAAGGAGAAGGGGAATTAAGGGACCACAAACGCACAAGTATAATATACGACAAATCTATGCATTTACTACTTCTAATTTTAAATCAAGCACTAACATTGTTTAATCAACCTTACTATAGAATAGTGACAATCAATCTGACTCATTTCATGGAACAACTATATTATATCACAGGTGGATTACAAATGGTGGAAATTTGTAAGGATAATTTCAGATAAAGTAAGCAGACAAACCACAAAGCTTTGAGTTGTCCACCATCACATCCCTTGGCCTCTTCTCCCAACTCATTGTCCTCGATTGCAGCCCTTATCTCGATTTTGGTACTAATCAAAATCCTAAAACGTAATCTTGATTATTCTACAGTAATTGTTACTGTACACTCAGATTTTGTAACCCTAGCGTATCTGCTCCAAATTCCAACCCTAATCCCAATTTCGTTGACTCTCATATCCCTTTTTTTTTTCTCTTTCTTTGGAATAAATGCAAAGGTTTTTCTTCCTCAAAAGCTACAACGAATGTGTTGTTTTGCAGGAAAGGGAAATAGACGAGTAAAGGAAAGGGGAAGTGTCCTTTGTGCCCCTCATGTGGGTTCCACAAACGGACATTTTTGGATGGAAATGGAGAAAAGGACCACACTGGCAAACGACATAATGTTTAAGGACTAAAATGGAGATAATTTTATTTAGGGACTAATATGACAAACACGTATAGTACAGGGAACACCCGAGTTGTTGCCTCTTATAAAAATTGCACCTCTAATAGTACAAAACACGAATAGTAATGATAGGCTTCGACAGACAGTTGTAAATGTCACAACTTTTAGTCACATTTTTACATGTGGCAAAAATCATCTAGTTTGCTTTGGAGTATCGATCCTGCTGTTCTTAGATCTTTGTTGCGATAGGTTCATGTGCGATGATGTTGCATGCAAGAAAGTTTTATTTACATTGTGCCCATGATTTGTTTAAATAGGTAGGAGATTTCGTTCTTTTAAGCCATTTTACTTGAACTAGTTAAAGCCCCACGCATGGAGCACTTGGGGTTCTTGTGGTTGTGATCATGAGCATGTCAAATGTCATGCTATTGGTCATGTCAAAGACTAAGGCCCTGTTTGTTTTACGAAAATATTTTTGAAAAAATATTTTCTATATTTTCCAGTGTTTGGTGCGTTTATTGGAAAACTACTTACGAAATTTTTTTACGGTCCATAGAAAAACAATACAAAATTTTTGAAAAACCACTTACCAAAAGAAAACCCGTAAATCATTTTCCAAAACATTCCCGTCATTTCTCTCCCTTGTGCCCGACTCCATCTTTACCTCCAGACAGCTACCTCCTCACCATCACATATCCCGCCGCTGCCTCCTTACAATCGCATCCGCCTCTGCCGCTCTGTCTTTGCCACAACATTTTCAAGGTTTTCCTCTCTGATTCTATCATTGACTTTGGATCTTCTTCTTCATTATCTCTTATTTCTTATATAATCACCGCCTGACTTCTCGTTAGAGCTGAGCATACCCTTCAATATATTGATGCCTCTTCAATTCGGTAAGCTTTTATTCTATATTTGATGCAAAATCTTGTGAGTTCATAATGATCTCATTCACAGTTAATTGGATTTGGAAATAGATTTGGGTTCTTGTCACTAGTTTCATGTTATCTTTTGTAGCTTCATCGCTATGATATAGTTTCTAGAGTTGTAACACATAAATTTTGTCATTATTTTGAATTATTAGAAGTAATAGAGATGTAAGTCATGGTAATTATGAGATTCCATGAAACTCATAGCTTGGTAGTCACACTCAACAAACCTAAGAAACTTTATCATTTGATGCTTGATAATCCCGTTAAAATACTGCCTTTTTGTTGAATTTTAACGGAGTAATACAACCTGATGATCTTTATGTTGGAGATTCCTAATACGGAATGATGTGCTTAACACAACACAGAGCATGCGACCCCATAAGATAGCCATGAAAAAATTCAAATAATTCATTCTTTATACTACTGGCCTAGAGCAGACTCTCCGGAGAGTAGAGTACGTAGATGGTAGACTTGAGTCCTCGGCCCTAAACTTTTTGAGCCTCTGACAAACCTATACCACCTCTACATGAAACTCATCATCCTGACATCCATACAATTATAACTGTTAGCTCTAGGGTTGGATAACCTAGGCTTACGTCTTGTTTTGATGATAACTACACATTAATTGTGCTCTAATGTGTGCTTTGAGTGAATTCTCAGTAGGTATGTATATACACACACTCATGAAGACACATTTGAGAAGTTGGATATATGGATTAAAGTCAAAGAAGCTTAAAGCTATAGTGGACATGCTATAGAAGCTTCATCAAGTCCAATGTCAAAGAGCAACAAAGAATGCATAGGCTAAGTTACTATCGATTATGATGGATCTTTACTATTATGTAACTACTCTTGGTTTGATGCTTAGATTGATGACTATGACCTAAAAAAACCTCAGGACACCTTGTGCTTAGTTTAAATTCTCCATTAATTATTAAAAATCATATTCACCCCCCTGTAGGGTTGTTTTTGACGAGTATGACCTAAAAAGACCTTAGGATACCTTGTGCTTATTTTAAATTCCCCATTAATTATTAAAAATCCTATTCACCCCCCTCTATGGTTGTTTTATTGGTTTCGGTAACCACTCTTTTCCTAACACATATTCTCCTAATTATGAAATAGAGTTAACCCAAATATCAAAGATAACAGAGTTTGCATTATATGTAAGTGAACAATAAAGAGTTAAAAGATTACATTTCAAATGAATACATCAACCGATATTGCATAAGTCCCCCCATCTTAGCTTTATACACCGAGTGAACAGACAAATGCTTCATTGATTAAAAGAAGGACGGTAAGAAGAATTTCTCGAGCTTGCAAATTGTTACTACCTCTAAAAATTCAACCAACATTGATATTGTATCTCCACCTATCGGTCAAAAATTAATATCGAGGCACTTTCTTGAATACATACATCAATATCACATCTGAAGCAAAGTATTAAATGCCATAACATTGGCAAGTAATAACAACAAGCCAAACAATGGAGTGTAGGAGGAAGATTGCTACAACCCTAATAGCAGCCAACTTTTTTGGGATATGTTGTATATATCATTCATAGATATACTAACAGTCCTTAGTCAATGCAAGCCTTAGGAAATTAAACCAAGACAGACAAGCAAGCAATTGTAAATAGGCCCCAAAATGATCCGGCTTTATGTCATGGTGGCTGGCTAAAGGGTGTGTCGGTCGGAGGTCACCAGGGACCACACTTATATAAACTTTGCCACCTTTTACTTATAGTTGGATCAGGTAGGCCCGTAAGAAATGTGCTTTCTGCAAGAAGATGCTGAATGTTTTAGGTGTTAAGTAGCACATTACTATGACATTCATCCGTTATTTAATTCATTCCTTCACATTTGCATCATAGTGGATATGAATATGTGCGTGACATACATCTTGTTGTGCAATAGCGTGACATACATTTCAGTTTTTCTTTTATTCCCTGGACATTGCAGAATCTTTTCTTGCAGAATTGCATGGGAGAGCAACCCGTTAGCCCAAGGATCCATATTACCATTTTGCCCCAATCGAATAACTGGTTAAGAGTGTTACTAGTACTATATGTACTATTGGTTCCATAATGCATTTCACATTCACTTTTTGTTGCCTCCCTATTTGATCATCTGGCCACGCCACACCGAATTCCCATCCTCCTTGCTTTAAACAAACACAAATGGCATTCCTCTTTGGTCTTGCTCGACGGAGCGACACACAAAAGTTTTAGGAGCTAAACACACACACACACACACACACGCACAAGAAGCAAGCGCGCCCACACACATAGAGATACCCTCACCCATGTGCTTTCACTTGTTATAAACAAACAGAGATGGGGTTTAATTCTGGTATGTTTTGCTTGACGGAGCCGAGCGATTCAAGTAGTCGTTTTTAAGTAAAATTGAGAAATAGAGCTCCATCTATAGATGCTGAAATAAGATATCAAAGGCAACAATAAATGAGGGATTGCTAGCAAAGGATTAAATCACCACCAAAATAAGGAATGCAAATGAAATGGCGGGAATTGGAAATCATTTTCCATAAAGTGCACGCGGAATTAATAAAGAAAATATATCAAAGCTTAAGTGATTATTCATTGAACTCACCTTTAACTTGCAAGCATTAGTAAAAATACTTAAAAGGACTTTTATATATATATATATATATATATCGCTATAATACAATATTTTTGCTTTAATAACTGTATTTAGCAAATGGGAACATAACATGAAAAACTGTATTAGATTACCTCATATTATTCATAATAGTTAAATGCACGTGCTCATAGTTGATGCGCTCACTTGTCATTTGTGAAGATGACTCCATCGTGGTATATTGTTATTACTTTAATAAACTTTATATATATAGTGAAGATGACTCTATCTTGGTATATTGTTATTACTTTGATAAACTTTATATATAAGGTGAAGATGACTCCATCTTGGTATATTATTGCATACCGAATAAATGAGAAAGGCTTTGACATAATTTAATTCATGATTAGGAATAACTGATAATTCATCTGATTAACATAAGTGCAAATTGTCATGGATTTGAGAGTCGTTCGATAAGAACTCATGCATAATCTGCGCGGCACTTAGGCAAACCAACCCGATGGTCACCTAAGTCAACCTTTTACACCAAAACTTACTTGTCCCGTCGGCAAGCACCTCCCCAACACTCATTGCCTCCCCCTTTGGTCCGTTGCTCACTAGTCTCCCTGACCTCCACGCACACACACACTATAGGCGAAGTCGGCTTAAACATAATTTTATCATACAAAGAAGGTTTTACAAGAGGACTTGATCTCCACGATCAATCACACACTCTTGGATCACTAAGGTTCTCCACCATTTCTAGGATGAGCTCTTGGATGATATGTACAAATGACTCCCTACCTATTTATACTAGTCCACCTCCTATGTGGACGACCTAGAGCGACTCGATCGTATGGCTGCAATTAAGCTTCCAGAGTGTTCTCTATGGTTCCCTAACTTTCTATACAAGTCTTCCCATCTCTAAAACACTCCAGATGACTCTTCAAAAGCCTAAACAATTCTACACAATTATGGACTCTTTTTGACACATAAGCACTCCAAGCAGCAAATAATCCACCCGATTATCCCCTGCATGGCAGTCCAGTCGGTACCTACGACTCAAAATAGGTTGTCACGATCTCGAGACGTGAAAAAATGCTACCCCTACTTGCTTTTAAGAAGTATAACTAAAAACACCATACCAGTCAAATACAAGAATCCTAAAGATGTGGTGGACAATGATAATCATATTACACGTAAACTTCAATCAAGTAAAAAAGATTGAATTAGGTTCAGTGATTCTCCAACTTACCTTTGCATCTTTAAAGTTCTTCCAACCCCCCCCCCCCCACTCCACCCCCCAATGCTCACAAAAAACCTGCATGATAGCCCACATAACCCACGTAAGCACAAAAAATATCAAAAACATAAAAGAACTGAATACCCTGAAGAGAAATCTATGACAAATTAATTACGTAGGAAACAAACTTGTAGCTAATGGTATAGCTCCATAAAGTAAGTCAAATTCTATCAAAGTATGAAATGTCATATAGCAACAGTTTAACGAGTGCCCACGTAGGTATTAACTTCTGCCTTACAATTGAAAAATGTCATGGGCACATTATAAACTATGATGTATACTACTAACAATATTTAACTTCAACCTTACAATTGGAAAAACAAGCACAACTTGCGCAACAATAGTTACTTTCCGTATTTCAAAACAAAATGTTAATTGATACCAATCTTGAATAGAAAACTAAAAAAATCACTAGAAAGAACCCGCCAATTAGTTTATCAGTGAATATGGTAGAACCTAAATTTTGACAACGTAAGCAACTTTAGTCCACAAACCAATAGCCAAATTATCAACTTACTAGAGAATAGCAGCCGCGGCACTAAGTTTATGACATGAAAACAATGCTACTGGATGATCTTTTTATAGCTCATTATTTACCCTTGTGTTGGGCAAAATGTTCTTTCATTCCATGAAGGCCATATACACGCTCAACGAATACAAGTTGTAAACTATGTGGAAAACCAACTATACAACACAAAATTGACTATCCCCAGACTAACTAAACATTAAGTACTCAATCTGAGATCTCCCATACATTAAAAAAAAATGCCTGTTGATGTTATGAGCTGTAAATTTTTGTAGTCCAGTGTTACAAAACGTACGCAGCGACAACGAAGCAATATGAAGAACCAAAAATGAGAAATTAAAAAACCAAATGCACAACACAAGATTTACGAGGTTTACCAATGTGGCTACGTCCTCGATATCGCTCTTCAGCAATGTTTACAACTAGAAACTCTAGCCCTTCTCTTTGTTGTCGTTTTCTCTTTTGTATCCCCAAACTTGGAGATGCATATATATAAGAAAACCCTAGAGCAAAAGAAATGCATTACCACAAAAGTACCCTCCTAAAGTTGGGGCTTGAGGTAGAGTACCTCCATTGGAATAATGTCTTTGGGCTAAATCAGGCTCCACCTATAACATGCAGAAGTCCATGCACGCCATCTTTATCATAAAATTCGGCCTCTCTACAGAACTTGCAGCTCCTGCTTGGCTTGGGGATCAAATGCTATTTCTTAAGGTTGGTAAATTAAAGATGCATCAATTGCATTCAGCACCCTCAAGTGTTCACGCGGTAGCTCTCTACAGTACAAAGTTATTTTTAACTATCTGCCACCCCAAACTTTCATAAGTGTGACGCCCAACACCCCTCGTACATTTTTCGGCCAACAGCCTCGCCGGAGAAGTAATTTAACTCAAATAAAAGGGCATTTTTGACAAATTACCCTCCCTCTGTGAAATCCATCTTCATCTTCATCTTCTACCTTCCATCTTCACCCACACCACCACCAATATGCAGCCCACTCCCACCTCCATGCCCACCACCACGACCTCTACCAATCACCAAACCCGCCGCCACCTCCTTTCTCAACTGTCTTCGTCACCATCTATTGGAATACCGCCACCACCTTAGCCACCATTACAGAAACCCGTCACAAAAACCCATCACACCATTAGTTTTTGCTCTAGATCCCATTATAACCATCAATTTTTGCTCTAGATCCCACCACAACTATTAATTTATACCATACATAAAGCCTAGAACCCTTCTTCCATAATTTGATCACAATAAACCCTAGATCCCCAATCTTTGACCTGATATTCCAAAAACACCCTCTTGAGTTTAGCCATTTGCCTGAAATTTGGTCGAAATATGGTCGGAGGGTGATCGGTGCTGCACTTATGAAAGTTTGGGGTGGTAGATAGCTAAAAATAACTTTGTGGTACAGAGAGCTACAACGAGCAAACTTAGGGACGCTCAGTGCAATTGACCCATTAAAGATTTAGAATAAGGTTTGAGTTTGAATTAATGCTGGAAGCTTAATATTTAAAGATCTCATTTGTAGGAAACCTGAGATTTTTCGGTTCGAATACATGGGACGCATCTCCTCGAAAACCCGAAAAGGATGATTGTAGAAAAAACTACGAAGGGTGATCTATCAAGGCTTTGTCCCCAGTCAAAATAAAATGTAGGTGAAGCTTCTAGACTCGAGCAAAGGGGAGGAGTTGATCGTAGTTGTACATGCTGCTCCAATCAACTAGCAATCGTATCAGTTTGTGTTTAGCAGTTGCGTCTAGGCTTCAAACCATATTTGCTTATGGTATCAGCATGTGTTTAGCAACCACCAAGGCCAATTGTATCACTTACAGCCACTCTGGAATATAGCTTTTAGAAACAAAAGAGTACAAGAACACAAATGCTTTTGCTTGTGAATATCATGTAAAATGAGGAGCATTTTACATTACTTCTCCAACATCCGTAGCTTGTTAATGAGAATGTTATAGCAACATTCTATGATATATGAACATCATGAACTCATTTTACAAAACAGAGTATGTTTAAGAACATTCTATAGATGGTTTGCACATCGCCATGCAGAATGTTATAGCAACATTTCTGATATTGCGATAAAATTGACATAAAATGCGTTAGATTATCTTGCAAAGATCCCTTTGCATAGCAACATTCCATGATAGGAGACATCGATATTAGGAAGAAATCCTATAATGTTGATGTAATCTCTTCGAAATGCTGTCAAATTTTGTACTCAATTAACCATACTTGTTGCCAAAAGAACAAGCTTTATCGATATATTGTGGTGACATAAATCCCTCCCTACAAATCATGAGTTGTTGCTTCATTGAATTTGCTTCACTAATTAATAGGCTCACGATTTGACTTTGATCGTTATATAAGAGATATTGATATGGGAAGAAATCATGATATGGCCATGTCTATTATCTGTCCCAAACTATTTGATCGTGTTTGACTTGTATGCTTATTTAGGATATGAGTCATACTTTATGAGCTTTGCATTATTCCCTAAGTAAGAAAGATGAGAGAAAAAAAAGTAGGTCAGAAGAGAAAAAGTAAATTGGTGGAAGATTACGTGTAGAAAGATAAAATAAGTATAAAAATGGTAAATATGAAAAAATACCTACAAAATTTTTCTTAATTTTGAAAGTAAATTTTTTTTAAACAACTCGAAAAAGATATACAATCAACTCGTTTGAAAGGGGAGTGAACTATTTTGATACGTCGGGAGTGGGCAGGAGAGCACGGTAAATAGTCTTCTAGGTAATAGGTAATTTGGTCTAGTTGATAGGTGCAAATTGACAAGTAAATGGCAGACACACTAGAATTTTTTACTTCATTGTGCCTTTTCATGTAAGGGTTATAACTTCCACCATCTAACTCCTTTTTGGCTTGTAGTAACTTCTACCCTAAACACTGTAGGAACTTTTTTCTATCTCCCCAATCTATGGCCTTCGATGGCGGAACGGGAGTGGAATCATGCATCTTTAGGGAGGTAACGTCAATCATGGGATAACTTGGATGAACCCTTGGATTTATCGTGCATCCGGACGAGTAACACAAAAAATTAGATCAAAAAAGGATTTATTACATTTTGGTAATGAGAAACTATCAAAAAATCTTGCTTCGTATTTTTACCTCTCTAGAATCTCAAATTTAATTTTTGATCCACACTGTAGTGCCCAGTGGACATTAATTTAACCAATGGTGGGTGGCTTTTAATCACACATTTTGTCCAAATGCAGTCGCTAATTGTAGATTTCGTTTTACATTTAGCAACGCGTTCAAATTATTCATCACAACTTGCCGATGCTTTTGCACCTTGAGAGAGGCTTTTAAGAATTGTATTAAACTTGTCGTAAAAGTCATGGAGGACTAATGTGTTTATCAAGCAACATATGATACCATGTAACTGAGATTTTAGATATTTATATGACCACACTTTTAGGGTTCGTTTGACAAATATTTTTTTTTTTGGTTTTCAGTTTTTAAAGAGTAGCTTAATTTTTTTTTTTTTTATAAAAACAAGTGGGTGTTTGATAACCCCTTTTTTTTTTTGGTGTTTGGTAACCCTTTTTATTTTGACTTTTTTTTTGGTGGTTTGCGGTGGCGGTGGCGGGGCGTAGCGGTGGTCGACGGTGGTGGTGGTGGTGGCCGGCGGCCGGAGGTGGCTGCCGGTGGTCGTCGGCGGTGGCTGCCGGTGGTCGTCGGCGGCTGACAGTCTCCGGCGGTGGTCGCCTGAGGTGGCTGCCGGCGGTGGGAGGGTGGTGGTCTAAAAAAAAAAAACCAAAAGTGAAAAAAAAAATAGTTTTTGGAGTTTTTTTTTTACTCTTCAGTTTAAAAACTGATTTTTTAAATTGAAAAAAAAATGGTTACTAAACGCTCCTTTTTTTTTCAATTTTTAAAACTGAAAAAAAAAGAGGCAAAAAAAGAGTGTCAAACCTACCCTTAACCGACCACAAAAGGCCTAAAAAATTGAGGGGATCAACTGTCCCCTTACTAAAAGGGTAGCTTCACACCTTGATGGCTGGTGATAAAAAGGAGTTGAACCGCAAAGAAACAACCTAATACGGACCTCAAATCCAATTAGCTAAAAGATTGGTAGGAAATGTTAGTGGTATTGGGATTTCCTATTAACTATATATATATAGTCTCAAAACTATGGATACCATTCTGAAACGGATTTGCAAACACAAAGAAGAAGAAAATAAGTATGAAGTTTTCTTTTACGTTCACTTTTCTGTTGTTACTACTAGCACATGTGGAAGTTCAGGCTGCAGTGTTTGACGTGACAAAATATGGAGCAAAGTCAGGCGATTCAGATATCAGTCAGGTAAGAATCTTACAATTGGCACACCTCTGTTTGCTAATGGCACTCGTGTGCCTGTTCACTTGTGCACATGGGTAAGCTGTGCATCTAAAGATTGAAAATAGAGCGACCAACAAGGAAAAGAAAATGGCACGAGGAACACGAAGAATTGTAACTGTTACTTCTATATTCCCACAAAAGAGGCATTTTTAGAACACCAATAACTGCCGTTGCTGGTAAACGATCTGAGAAAGTATCTTTCCTTTGAGTTCTCATTGAATAATTTGTCCTTTATTGCCAAAATTTTTGGTATTCTGTTTTGTAGGTTCTATTGAGTGCATGGAAAGAGGCATGTGCATCAACATCTCCAAGTACAGTTGTGATCCCTAAAGGCACATACTTATTGAATCAAGTGACCATTGAAGGTCCTTGCAAGGCTCCTAGCATTGGGGTTCAGCTCCAAGGTACCTTGAAAGCTCCGGCCGATCCCAGCCGTTTAGACCCTAATAACGAATGGGTTACTCTAAGCAAGATTGACAATCTCACACTATCCGGTGGTGGAACCTTTGACGGCCAAGGCGCCACTGCCTGGTCACAAAATGACTGCCAGAAAACTGGAAAGTGCAGTAAACTTCCTAATGTAAGCTTATTATCATTTTTATTTGCATTTTCTATACCAATTATGTGCATCTAGAGAACTGATCAACCTACCAGTTCAATATGGAATTGATTAGAATGTGCTAGCATGTCATTGTCAATGTCTTTTTATTTTTTGTTAACTAGGTATTATGAGTTTCTGCTGTATTTTTGCTTTGTAACACAGAACCTAAGCCTCAACTTCCTCACCAATTCGATGATCCGGGACATAACTTCTCTAGACAGCAAATTGTTCCACATTAACGTTTTGGGGTGCAAGAATTTGACCTTCCTACACGTTACAGTTACTGCCCCAGAAACTAGTCTTAACACGGATGGAATACACATTGGACGTTCAAGCGGGGTCAACATCACCGATGCAACCATAAAAACCGGAGATGATTGTGTCTCGATTGGCGACGGCAGCCAGCAGATTACGGTCACGAAAGTGACGTGTGGACCAGGCCATGGCATCAGCGTCGGAAGTCTTGGCAAGTACCCTAACGAAGGACCCGTGGCTGGAGTTTTCGTTAGGAACTGCACGCTAAGCAACACAATGAATGGTGTAAGAGTAAAGACATGGCCAGCATCCCATCCTGGAACCGCCTCCGATATGCATTTCGAGGATATTGTCATGGACAATGTTGGGAATCCAGTGCTAATTGACCAAGAGTACTGCCCTTCTAATCAGTGCACACAAGAGGTAACTTAGCACATTTTATCGGATATAGGTTGTCCCGCAAGTCAAGTTATGACAGTAACTATTCTCCATGCATTTCAAGTGCTCTCATGAAGTTACTGGAATTTGAAGAGACGACATGTCTAAACGTATCTTCATCTTTTCAAACCGTAGTCACATTTATCGTATATATCAACATTGCCGCAGAGCCACTTGACAAATTATCTAACTCCCTTCAAAATTTACGATAATGTTGGTTTCATTGGTGTGTGAATGTTTTTATATGCAGATTCCCTCGAGTGTCAAAATTAGCAAGGTTAGCTTCAAAAACATCAGGGGGACAACGTCAAGCCAGCTCGCTGTGAAGCTAGTCTGCAGCAAGAGCTCACCATGCGACAATGTGGAGGTGGGCGATATTGACTTGGCCTACAGTGGAAAAGAAGGTCGTGCCATTACTCAGTGTGCCAATATCAAGCCAGTCTTTTCAGGGAAACAGAATCCACCCACCTGTGTTAAGTCTGCTCAATCTTCGTAACTTCAAATGATTCTTAGCAAAGGATGACTCCTTTCTTTTCACCAAATATAGAATTTTGTTATTTGCAGAGAGCGAATCAATGCCCTGCGGCACCATGCTAGAGGCACGTTTAGATGGTAGTTGGGTAATACATGTAACAACTTAGGTCGTGATAATGAGTGGTACATGTATATATGAAACTCCCAACTGGCTTTTGATGGAATTTGTTGAGCATCATTCCAATGATGCAACAAAGTATTTGCAATTTTTGAGCTCAATCGCTACGGCTTTTCTTTGGAACAAAAGGAAATGTCGAAGGGAGGGAGAGTAGTTCCATCTGCATTTTGAGGGGCATACTATTCGAGTACCACGGTGCACTAGGCTTATTCGTGCCTCGTCACCACGGGCTAAACCCTGTCTCACCACCGGAAAATAAAACGTAGTGGCTAGAAATAGAAACTTCGCATTGCTTAAACCAAAAAGAAAAGAACTGCATACTTAGGAAATCGTGTAGATATGAATAGACGTACAAAAGGTCAATTAATAATGCAACAAGAAAAACCTACAAGTTAACCCTCAGAACAGAGACTCAATTGTCATCTCCTAGGGAACCCAGACCAGAGAATCACACCTGCAGCGAGGAAACATCAAGATCTCTCTCAGTGTAAAAGAAAAGAATTTCGGAATTGTTCAGTACATTCATTCTTCTTCGATACAGAACCCTATATATATAATTAAATCTTGAAAAAAAAGGAAGTTATTATATTCTAAGGAAACTATACACAAGATCGATCTGTCAAATATTCTATTCTATAGAAACTATATACAAGATCTCTGTCAAATATTATATTTTAAGGAAATTATATATGAGATCTGTCAAATAAACAAATTCCTATAATTGTGACATAATTTCTATAATTATGAAATCAAACAGTTGACTAACAAATTCCTATGATTATGAAATCAGGTAGCTCATGCCTAACACTCAGCGCCACCTTCTGCTGAAACTTTTGAGATTCCTTTTTCTTAACAGCTGACAGCAAGGGAGACTCTCCGAGCCCTAGCCAACAGGCCCTTTCCAGTAGGGACGTGAACTCTACTTCTTGTCAGCCGGCATGCTCTTTTTCCTTACAACTAGCTGCTTTTGAACCTTGTATAGCAGCATCCAAGTAAGATACTCCTGCCTGGTTAGGTTGACGACAGGTTCATCGGTTGTAAAACATCCGAATTGATCAATCTGCAAATGTAAAAGAAAAAAAAATATGATTATACGCCTGATAAACAACTAATTTTATTCAAAAACCTAATTAACCAACTGAAACACTGCTTGCATTGAAACTCCCTCTCTGTCCCTCTTGTGTACGGAGATAGCCACCAGTGCCTGGGGGTATGGGGTTTAACATGGACCCTACCGGCTTATTATCCTCTACTGTGCACCCTCCCCCGCCATCCCCGTGTTTCAAATTCAGCATTAGCATGTACTTCTAAAATCAGTTCAAAATCTTGAATGGGAGTTGATATACGTAAAAATATACATTTTAGGAGAGCAACACGTGTCGCCACCAGAGAGTTTCGAAACTGTCCCATGACTTTTGGAGAGGTGGGAAGTGACATTTACCCACTCTCCCACTTTCTCATTATAGGTAACAATAACCATCAATTTTGTTAACTCTCCATAAAAGTTTGTAACTTCCCATTAAGGATGGAACCAATCCTTTAATACATTCTAATAAAATGAAAGTGAAAAGGAGGAAGAAGGTAAGTTCTGACTATCACCGGTGTTGCTCGTGACGGTCAGCATACAATCGATGATCATCAACAGTGTTGTGTTACCACCCAACAACTCTTCTAAGAAGCTACCACCACCGCGACACAGCCCCCATTGTCGATTTAGCCACCGCCACACACATAAAAAAAGAGAGAGAGTTCTATGATAGAAGAATCATCTGCAGCATTGACTGCGCACGATGGCTAGCTAACATCCGCAACATTGGCGGCTGCATGGGGGTTCACACGCTGATCAGCATACAATCGTTGGTTGTCAACAGCGCTGCGCCCAGCACACACCGTCAAAATCACCGGTACCAAACCGCAGGCTGCCATCACAGCACCAAACACTCCACCGCAATCAAGAGCACCGCCACTGCTAGAAGAACGGTCACTGGTCGCCCACCACCATGGGTCGTCAATCTGACCATCATGACGCCACCACAAAAAAAG
Source organism: Escallonia herrerae (assembly GCA_033070095.1). Taxonomy (NCBI): domain Eukaryota; kingdom Viridiplantae; phylum Streptophyta; class Magnoliopsida; order Escalloniales; family Escalloniaceae; genus Escallonia; species Escallonia herrerae. The sequence continues at coordinate 477,465 of JAVXUP010000285.1, forward strand.
ATCCTCCGCCACTGGAGCCGTGATACCAAGGAGCTACGCGGGTGACGCGTCCTTTTCCTGTCGCCCCTGCCTCAATTGACACCTCCACCCAATTACAGTCATTGGTGGGCATCTCCTCCGCTCACACAATTACCGTGGAGCTGCCATAGCAACAACCAAAAACCAAAAAAAAAAGGAAGAAAAAGAGCAGAGAGGGGAGAAGAACTGCCACCGAACGCCTTAGCCTACCATGCATCGCGCCGGGATCAGCGTATCTGACCCACAATATGATGCCGATGGAACTGCACAAGAACGACTATTACCTTGCTATCCAGGGGCTGATGCTGTCGCAAGAGTCAAGATCTACCCCACCGCGACCAAGGGCAGTAACGCCACCACCGTGCTACTCAGAGTCCAAAACCGCATCGTCATAATTGCCAGCTCCGCCGCGAGATCGCTGACGACAGAACCGGTCAACACCACATCTAGCCATCGTGGACCAACCACTACAAATTACGATCAACGACAATCATGCACACCGTAGCCACCGAGCTGCGTGCTTCCGCCATTACTCTAGCAACTTACTGCCATCGCGCCAGATAGCAGTTCCACCGACATACACGCCATTATTGTCGCTATTCAGTCCAAGCTCCTACCACTGTGACCATCAGCGTAGAACCTTCGTCTGCAATGAAGAATTCCCAATAAGTGGCAGGATCTACCTCCCTCTATGCCAAACTGCCAGCAGAGGGCACTTTCGGTTGTGGCGACGCTTTGGCGGTGTTCTGACTGCCCCTTTAGTGAAGGATAAAAAGCTCCAGCCACCGAATGAATAAGTTAGGCGCACTCTTACCTTTTTAAAGAATTTAGTTTTAATCCATAACTATGCATATTTATGGTTCAGGCCCACAATTGAGATTTATTTGAATCCTCTTTTGTGATATCTTTATGCATACTTGTTTCTTTAAAACCTACACATGTGTAGCCATATTCGTCACTAAAAGCATGCATGAATAAACAGACTTGTTTGTACATGACATAATCCACAAAAAGGTTATGACTCTAGGCTCCAGCACGTTCAACATACGCTTCTGTATTGCTTAAATACTTTAGCTTCGACTTGTTCATTTTATGGTATAGCATCACCCAATTGCTTTAGCTGGATAAACACATTCAGGCCACCTGAGTGCTAATATTATTCATTATGCCTCGCTTGCATCATGCAATACGACATAATTGTCTAACCGACAGGGTAATAATGGTGTCACAGAGTATGATTACTACCAGTTTAGTGCTAAAATATAGTTGCCTTTATCAGCTCATGCTCTCTCTTTTCGTGTGACATGTATATGATACTACAACCATTCTCGCATGGAGCCTACACTCGCCGTCATACGATGGCTGAGTAGTACGACTTGCTCATCACCGTTCATGCCATGCAAGAATCTATCAAACTGTTGCAAGCCTATTGGTCAATCGTCCTTCTCGGATGTATCGAGCACTATAAACCACCACCGGTCAGCGACAACCTACTTAATGATGCCTCACCTAAGCCTCTAAGCCTCTACTCGCCGGGCTGAGTAGACGAGCACATTAGAGTCTCTCAATCACTCTGTTCCCCAAGTTGAGCAGACGAGCATCCATTCTTCTCTTTACAAGCAGTTGCCAAAGCCTCGATATGGTCGAGCATACGTGCCCAGCACCTGCACTCCCTCGTCAAGGAATTGCATAAGCCTTCATCGTGAGCCACACACTCTTTTCTCGAGGAGTCACGTAAACCTCGCAGAGCACATGCAATATTTCAGATTCTTACCTATTTGTTCATCAGACCGAGCAGAGATCCTTTGGACTCTTAGCTCATTGCTCGCTAGACCGAATAGAAGAGCTGCGATGAACTCCAACCCTCTAGCGAGCAAAGACCATTCAGATTCCTAGTTCATTGCTCGTCAGACCAAGTAAAAGAGCTACGATGGATCCCTACCTCTTTGCGCTCGTTAGACTGAGCAGAGATCTTTCAAATTCTTAGCTCACTACTTGCTGGACCAAGCACCTTTAGAGCCTCTAAGCCTCTGCTCTCCAGGCTGAGCATGCTCGTCAGGTTGAGCAGACGAGCACATTAGAGCCTCTCAATCTCTCTGCTCGCCAAGCAAAGTAGAAGAGCACCTTTGGTCTAGCCTCTATCGAGCAGAAGAGCATTAGACCTATGCCTCTACTCTAGCCGAGTAGATGAGCGCCTTTGGTCTTAGCCTCTGCGGAACAGACGACCGCATTAGACCCATGCCTTACTCTAGCTGAGTAGACGAGGGCCTTTAATCTTAGCCTGTGCCGAGCAAACGAGCGCATTGGACCCATGCCTCTACTCTAGCTGAGTAGACGAGCGCCTTTAGTCTTAGCCTCTACAGAGCAGACGAGTGCATTAGAACTGTGCCTCTACTCTAACCAAGTAGAAAAGTGCCTTAGGTCTTAGCCTCTGCCAAGCATAGACGAGTACATTATAGTCAAGCCTCTGCTCTAGCTGAGTAGACGAGTGTCTTTGGTCTTAGCCTCTGCCGAGCAGACAAGCGCATTAGATCCATGCCTCTGCTCTAGCCGAGGAGATGAATGCCTTTGGTCTTAGCCTCTGCCGAGCAGATGAGTGCATTAGACCCATGCCTCTGCTCTAGTCGAGTAAAGGAGCGCCTTTGGTCTTAGCCTCTGCCGAGCAGACGAGCGTATTAGACCCATGCCTCTATTCTAGCTGAGTAAACGAGCGCCTTTGGTCTTAGTCTCTGCTGAGCAGACGAGCGAATTAGACCCATGCCTCTGCTCTAGCCTAGTAAACGAGAGCCTTTAGTCTTATCCTCTACCTAGTGGATGAGCATATTAGACCCATGCCTTTGCTCTAGCCAAGTAGATGAACGCCTTTGGTCTTAGCCTCTACCGAGTAAACGAGCGCATTAAACTCATGCTTCTGCTCTAACCGAGTAGACGAGCGCCTTTGGTCTTAGCCTCTGCCAAGCAGATGACCACATTAGACCATGCCTCTACTCTAGCCGAGTAGACGAGCGCCTTTGGTCTTAGCCTCTGCAAAGCAGACAAGCACATTAGACCCATGCCTCTACTCTAGCCGAGTAAATGAGCGCCTTCGGTCTTAGCCTCCACCGAGCAGATGAGCGCATTAGACCCATGCCTCTGCTTTAGCCAAGTAGATGAACGCCTTTGGTCTTAGCCTCTGTCGAGCAGACGAGCGCATTAGACCTATGCCTCTAGTCTAGCCAAGTAGACGAACGCCTTTGGTCCTAGCATCTACTGCACAGACAAGTGCATTAGACCCATGCCTCTATTCTAGCAGAGTAGACAAGCGCCTTTAGCCTTAGCCTCTACTAAGCAGACGAGCATATTAGACCCATGTCTCTACTCTAGCCGAGTACACGAGCGCCTTTAGTCTTAGCCTCTGCCAAGCACACGAGCGCATTAGACCCATGCCTCTGATCAAGCAAAGTAGAGAGCTCTGTGATGGCCTCTATTATGCCAGGCAGAGTAGATGGGCCCCTATGAAGGCCTCTACTCAGCCAGGTCGAGTAGATGAGCCCTTTACCAAAGGGAAACTTCCCCACCAAAAGAGAAATGCCACCTTTGGCTATATGTTTCCAACACGGAACACTACTCCAATGCTAAAACATGGAATGTGAAGCATATGAGACCCGTCTACCTTCTCGCTCAGTCAAGTATACAAGTTCCCTCTGAGGTCTCAGTTTTGTGCTCGCGAGTCCGAGCAGATGAGCACCTTTAGAGCCTCTATGCCGCTACCGCCAAGCCGAGCAGACGAGCACATTAGACCCCTAATGTCTCTACTCACTTAGCCTAGTAGATGAGCTCTTTTGGGTCTAAGCCTCTGCTCGCCAAGTCGAGCAGACGAGTACATTAGACCCCAAAAGCCTCTGTTTGTCAGGCTAAGCAGACGAGTACATTAGAGCCTCTTAGTCTCTTTGCTCGCCAAGCCGAGTAGACGAGCACATTAGAGCTTATAAGCCTCTGATCGTCAGGCCGAGCAGAAGAATAGATTAGAGCCTCTTAGTCTCTCTACTCGCCAAGCCGTGTAGACTTGCGCATTAGAGCTTATAAGCTTCTGCTTGCCAGGCCAAATAGACAAGCACATTAGAGTCTCTCTCTACTCCCCTAGCCGATTAGACAAGCTCCTTTAGAGTAAGTCTCTGCTCGCTAGGCCGGGCAAACAAACTCAGCTACACCTCTCCTCGACCAAGCTGAGTAAACAAGAGCAAACGAGCCCATTCTAAGCCTGTATTTCCGTCGGTCGAGGAGAGAAGCCTGCCTTTGCTAAAGCAAAAGTTTCTCCACTCTACCAATGAGTTAAAGATATCACCTTTGGTTAAATTCCTAACGCGGAGCATCCCTTAATAGGGTCCAAAATTTGATGCTAGGTCATTTATCTTGCTTCCACATTCTTTCTCAGAAAGAACATGGAATGGACGGAACTGATCATTTAATACATTCCTATAAAATGGAAGTGAAAAGGAGGAAGAAGATAAGTTCTGACTATCTAATATTGTCAGATACTCTCTCAAAATTGATTACTGACTTAAGCATCAGAGACTCCTTGCTAGAGCCTCCTCTGGGGGTCCCGGCGCGTCACCGTTTGCTCGTGTTGTGCTTTGTAGGTCTGCTCGAATGTTCGTTTGGTCCCAACTGACGCTCGTTCGGTTCTGGTCAATTTTTGGCCACAATAGGAGTATCTCCCAAATTTACTTGAGTATCAATCTTATGAATATTTTCTTAAGATATCTATTGATGTATAGTAGTTCACCATCTTGGGGGGAAAAAAAAAAAGGAAAGTCAAACAATAAACGATTGAAAAACTGAAAAGTGAGTTGTGTTGTATCAATAGTACAGTGTCTGGGTACCTTCTTACCTGAAAATTTCTAGTGAAGCGAGTGATGCGATCTCACTATCTCCAAGTCTTCGAGTGACTTTGTCTCTTAAATGGTAGGCCAAAAACCGAATTTCAAAAGTAGAATGATATGGGGAATGAGAAGCACATAACATTATCAATGCTGAAGAACCATAGTTCAGTTGATTAGAGCACCCGTTCAGTAAGCGGGAGGTCTTGAGTTCGACCTTCAACGAGAGCACTTGGCATGTGTTTGTGTTTGTAAAGGAGGCCTAAGGAGTAAGGACTTGAGAGAAGCTGAAACATGGAAGGTATGTTATGTATGCAGCATGTTGAGAACGAAGATCATTTGTTTACGCAATGCCACTATGCTGTTGAACTATGGAAAATAAGATCATTTGTTTACACAATACAACCAATCTTGCGGTCATAGGCACAATTTCTTTCTTATGCTACACAAAGGTTCAAAGGGAAAAGTCTTCATGCAAGGCTAGGGAAACTAATGGTGCAACCACAGTATATGGGGTATGGCAAGAAAGGAATACAAGAATTTTTTAAGGAAAGAGAACAACTGTACAAGGATGCATGTATGTAATTCAGCAATGGGTGAGATATGGAGTCCATAGCTGGGAAAAAGCTACAAGAACACCAAGAAATGAGTCTCTGTGTTGTGCTTGGGAGATTGATCCCAATATGCCGTTAGAATAATAATAGAAGAACTGTACAAAAAGAGAAAAAAAACATGGATATAGTAAGTGTAAAAAGTGAGCTGTATATGTGCATTTAAAGGAATAAAAGGATATTTTGACCAAAAAAAAAAAAATAGTTCAGAACTTCCAGATGGCCACGGTATCCATATCAGATGTCCCTTGTGCTTATAACGAATTCCTTGGTCCATGAATCCTTGACCCCATCTTTCATAACCCAAACATCAAGAGAAATATAACCAATTTCACGTCTGCCAATTGGGGGCTAGCCAGTAGCTTTTCTGGTGTTCATAGATTCGATTTTTCATTGAATGGACTTGAGACGTGAGCTTTTGTGACGTTACAGGATCGGGATTGGAATTGGGTTTAAGAGTTTGAACACTTTTCAAGTATTTTCTGAAAATTCGAAGCACTTTTAAGGGCAGTTAAGTCATTGTGAAACAAAAATTAACACCATTCACCAAAATCTAACAATCGGGGATGTCAGTGTAATTTTCAAAAAGGAAGGATAGCTAGTGTATTAAGATATAATCTCATGCGTATTGAGTGTAAGTGGCCTCAATATTATTTTCAATGCAAGCAAATGAAAGAATATTAGTTGTCAGTAACCATCAAGGCTTTACTTTCGTGATTGGATTGTGATTGCTACGGTTAGAGCAAAGTAATAACTTGACATGAATGATGAATAATAAACGCGACTAGATGGAGACGGTATAAATCATCAATTTGAAAATAGAATGCCATGATACAGGATCATATATTATGCGTGAAAGAAGAGTCGGGTGTTAATGGGTTTAACCAACCCAACCTAAGAAAATATAATTTTAAACTAACCCAACCCACCTAATTACAAAAAAGGGTTCGGATAGGTTGTTCAACACAGATGATGTTGGGTTGGGTTGGGTTGGGTTTTAAAACCCATTTAATATGTACTTTCAAAAAAGAACAAACTTTGGCTATTACCCCGATCGTAAGAATCTTCCTCCAACTCCATATATAGTGACAATTAATAGTCGTTAAATGTCTTTAATGACTTTTTTGTTAATACTTTCAGCGACAACTCTTAACAATACTTTTTTAGCGTCACTAAATAAAAGTCATTGAAAACATTTAGCAACCATCAATTGTCGCTACATGGGGGTAGAAGGAAGATTCCTTCAACCCGGGTAGCAACCAAATTTTTTCCTTCAAAAAATGTGTATTTTGTTGGTAAATTCCCTTATTGAGAAACACTACCACCTATCGTTGCACCGCCAGCTTCTGCCACCTATCAACGTCGACAACCACCAAAGATGATCATCGCCTATCGTCAGTGGTGGCAATTGATGGATATTGGGTACTGCATTGTTGTTGACCACTGACGCCTGCCACAGCCAACGACCCCGCAACCTCCACGACTTGCATACACCGCCAACTGCAACTGCCACTGACCTCTGACATCTACGCCTAACGCTGGTTGCTAGCCATTGCATCCACCACCTGCCAACGGCCGCCCTGCCGACCTCCGACCTTTGACACCTTATCCTAAGGTTAAGTTGGGTTGGATTTTAAAGCGCATGGGTTTAGTCAGCCAAGTTGCACCCGTATCGTAGATTTCATAGACTGAGTAAGGTCCAAGCAAAGCAAGTCGTGACATGATTAAGCTGGACCTAAGTGGAAAGACCTGAAGCCATCACACCATGGCAAAGTAGTCGTTCAAAGTTTTACTTGTGCGCTTGAATACGGAAGCATTTGGTTTAATTGAGATGCCAATGAGCAAATCATATTCATAAGGAGACCCATAAATCATGCAATAAAGCTCGTGTGTCCGTACCATTTGAAGTTCTAGACACTGCATCCAGCGGTAAAACAGAACTTGGTATGAGAACATCGTGAAAAAATACAGAAAGCCAACACTATCCATAGAAGTAGATATTTTTCGTCTGCTTTATAGGAGCTTATAAAAGGAGAGCCATTTATCGAGCCCATGCTCCATTTTGTTAAGGCTCCAATAACATTTGTCCATGAACATGTTCGAAGAGTGTCCGTCTGTGCTCCACTGGAGTCATAAATTCTAATATATCGAATTCTTTAGTCTTGAAACTACAGCTTAATACAAACCTACCGTCTTGAACAGGAACCATTTCTGCTTGGTGAACCTTGGTGCACGATGTTAACGCCATGATCGTCATCATCAAATGGTGCGGGAAAAGCAACATAACCCGGTCAAGGTTTTTGTTTGGTAAAATTGATGCCAAAATTGCCATACGAGAGCTGAAGTAGAGTCTATTTATGGAAGTTTTCTGTTGGGAAATTAGATTGGGCAGGCTTTACAAATTCACTCGAGAATAAAAATAGACTCTAACTCAATCAACCACAACTTTTTGCCTTCTGGGTGATTAAGAAAAGTAACATTGAAGAAATTATGATCAAACAAACCTTAATAAAAAACATACTTTCTTGCCATTCTCGCCCTTGGTTACAGCAATTGTCAAAATAACTCTTATGCTAAAGTATCAAGCTAGGATCAGACTATGCTATGTGCACCTGTTAGTGAAAAAGACATACATGAAGCCATGTTCTCCTTGAAAAATAATAAGGCACCAGGCCCTGATGGCTACACTTCAGAGTTTTATCAACAAAATTGGGAAGTGGTTCAACAAGATGTGGTGGCAGCTGTCAAAGAATTTTTTGGGAAATAAAAGGGGGTTCAGCTCTTCAATAAAGTACATTGCCCAAATACCATGAAAGATTTCAAGCCCATTGCATGTTGTAATGTGGTGTATAAGTGCATTTCCAAGATTTTGTGTGCAAGGTTGAAGAAAGTGCTACCACAGCTCGTAAGTTCAAGGCAATCAGCATTTGTGGCTAACAGGAATATAGTTGATAACATTTTGCTAATGCAGGAACTGGTCAAAAACTATCATAAAAAAAGGAGGTAAACCAAGGTGTGTATTAAAGATTGATCTTCAAAAGGCCTATGATTCAGTGGGATGGGATTTCTTGTAGAAAATGATGGAAGTTATGCAGTTTCCAAACAAGTTTGTGGAATGGACCATGAAATGTGTCACTACAGCTAGATTTTCAATCAATTTGAATGGATGTATGGATGGTTACTTTGGAAGCAAAAAGGGACTAAGACAGGGTGACCCTATTTCACCCTACTTGTTCTTATTGGCAATGGAAGGATTTACAGGCATTATGGATTTTTATGCTAGCCAGGACACTTTCAAGGATTTGCAAATAAGTCATCTGTGCTTTGCTGATGACTTATTCCTATTGGCTAAGGCTGACAAGGAATCTATGCTAACAATAAAAAGAGCTCTGCAGGAGTTTGAAGAATTATCAGGCTTAGCCCCAAATTTGAACAAGAGCTCTATATACTTGGCTGGTCTTGAGGAAGGGTAGATTGCTGAATTAGTGAGAATCGTTGGTATCTCTCATGGCCAATTCCCTGTGACATACTTGGGGGTGCCCCTCATATCAACAAAGCTTCAATACAAAGATTGTACAATTTTGATTGAGAGATTGACAAAGAAAATCACAAGCTGGACATCCAAATACCTCTCATATGTCGGAAGGGTGCAGTTAGCTATATCAGTATTACTAAGTATGCAAGTCTACTGGTGCAGCATTTTCATATTGCCTAAGAAGATCATTAAGATAATCGAGAGTAAAATCAGAGTTTTTATTTGTCATGGGAAGGATGTGAAATGTACTAGGGCCAAAATCTCATGGAAGGAGGTTTGTTTACCTAAAAAAGAAGGGGGGTTGGGCATCAAAAGGCTAGAGGAATGGAATAGAGCAACCATTTGTAAACACCTCTGGGATTTGGCTAACAAGAAAGATTCTCTATGGGTGAGATAGTGCCACAGCTACATTATAAAAGGGAGGCACATATGGACTTTTAAAGCACTAGCTACACTATCTTGGACGTGGTGCAAATTGTTAAAACTAAGAACAATAGTCCAACAACTTTGTACATATAAGGTGGGAGATGGAAAGGATATTTGGCTATGGTTGGACAAATGGTTCCCTGTGGTGTTCTTATAAACAAATTTGGGAGGAGAATTGCCTATGACTCTGGACTTGGACTAGACTAAAAAATTGCAAATATCATTGTGGATCAAACATAGTGCTTGCCTGGAAACAGATCCAATGCACTAAGGGGAGCAAACCATGTCATTATTTCTATACCAGCTCCCAGAAGTGGTAATAAAGATGTAGTCTTGGGATATCCATCCCAGTGGACATTTCACCATCAAATAAGCATGGGAGTATCTGAGAACCAAGAATAACATTGTGAAATGGTGGAAAATTATTTGGTTCACATGAAACATCCCTAGATGCTCTATGATAATGTGGCTGGTATGTAAGAATGGATTGAGAACAAAGGACAAATTGAAGAAATGGAATATGATACAGGATGAAATGTGTGAATTATGTGGTTCTCAGCAGGAAAACAGGGAACATCCCTTTATTAAGTGCTCATATGCTCAAGGAATTTGGAGTACAATCCTTCAGAAGCTGGAAGCAAGGGTACCCTTGAATAAATGGGAACATTTCATTGAGTATGCAGCCCAGCATATGAGAGGGAAAAAGTTTTAAAGCAAGGATGTGTAAGCTTTCCATAACTGCAATTATCTATGAAATTTGGCAGGAGAGGAATGCAAGAGTTTTTGAGAAGCTGCAAGCAAGCCAAGAAGGCTACAGTCAGGTGGTTCAACAATGGATCAAATGGAGAGTATGTAGCTGGACAAATGTATCACCTACTGCAGGGAACATAAAAATTTGTGCAGATTAGGGGTTACCTCAAAGAATTTTCATGAATAACTCTTAGATTAGTATGTAATGAATATTGATTCAATTTGATTTTAGTTCCAGTTTGAGTGAGGGCACAAGTAGAAGGATGATTCAGTATTGTATATAGACTGAGGAGAGCATTTTTTTTGTACAGTGATGATGTAATTCTGCTGATTGAATAAATACAAGGACTTTGACCAAAAAAAATATATATATATGGTGAAACTGGTGTCGCTTTAGAAAAAAAAAAAAAAAAGCAGTGAGAAAAGTGCTAGCTTTCCTTTTCAACTTTTATCAAGTAGGGCACAAGGTGTTCACATTTTTGCACAAAGATATCAAACTCAATCTCCCTTTAAGTGCATGCATCTCATCAAGCCCACCCGTGTTTCTTCTCAAGTTGAGCACATTTTTAAACCTAACTCCACTAAGAGCTTTGAAGAAAACTAACAATTAGTGCCTAACTAGCACAAACGGATTCCTTCTAGAGTAAGTATAATAAACAGATAATCTATATATACAGGTACAGAAGCCTTTTTAGCACGTTCACGCGATTTACGTTCTTTTTATAGACCATATGACATTGAATTTCAAAATTTGTCGACATCATATACATACACTTTGACTTAAACTGAAGACCATACTTTGAACTAATACATACACTTTCACTTAAATTAAAGACCATATTTTGGACCTACTTATGACACTGTTTGGACCTACTTAGCGCGTTTAGTCCAATATCATTGCTGCTACAAAGACGACTGAATTGCTTATGGAGACATGATCAGTAGTGGAGAAAGCAATAGCTCCAGTGTATATCCTAAATTGGCTAATCTCAGTCACATATTCTATCATCCCTAACAGTACATAATGCACCATGTACTGTAGAACTTGAACTTTCAATTTAAGGCATGGTTTTTGACCTTGCAACGCATGGTGTGTACATGACTCTAATGCTACTAATCACACGCCCAAAAGGAAATTATTGGGAGATGCACTGTTAGTCAGTAGCAGCAGTAGCAATGAGATTAAGAAGCAGACAAGGTAATAAAGACCCATTGCTCTACGAAGCTAATAATGCTGTCTAAGGTAGTGCACTGGCGATTCTGGTGTCTTCTTGTCGAGGTGAGTAGTGCTTTTTGGTGTGAATTTGATTAAGATAACATAGAAAATGAAGTTATGATAAACAATGAGGAACCAAAAGTAGTCTACCTTTCTCTTCGTGCATTAAATAAGTTTCGAAATCATCTTGAGAAATAATTGGCTGCTAACAGGATTTCTAAGAATTTGGAGCTTCTCGGACCAGTTCAGTATGCAAGTTCTAGTACTTCCTAATTCCTATGAAATCAGTTTTCACATGTAATTCATTTGTTGGAAAAGTGGGTACTTATGTCGACAATTGTTTTATTATCTAACTAGAATAAGAAGGAAAACTGGCAGATACTATTCAATAGCAATGGTAAAAGAGATATCCTTTCAAGGACTTCTAAAATTCTGAACAATTACAACAACAAAGCCCCTGTTGCAAAAGATCACAATATTCATATCTATATCTATGTTACATGAACTCGGTAAGAGTGTCCGAATAGGATATGTGTCCAAGTATCGGATTCGTCTATTTTTTAAAAACTGAAAACATGGGGACCCGGCAAAATATTCCTACATTTTCTTGTTTTTTGGTTGTTCCTTAGTTTACATGGTATTTTATATTAGCATATTGTTTCAATTTAAAATTGAGATCATCTTAAAGCAATAACCAAGTAAAATAAGTACTATAATGTAGTGTTTTTAGTGGCATACTCATGTCCGATCGAGCGTCGAGTGTCCGTCACAGGTACTTCACGCATTTTTAAGAGTCTATGTAACATAGATTCATGTTATTGTCCTTCAATTAGCCCTTTTGAAGTCACAAAGAACAGTGGTCATATCTTTGGGTAAGCATAGGCTTGGTGTAGAATGCAAATTGAAGAGAAACTGTCAATACTGATGTCTTTTTTATGGACAAAGGAACTGTGAAAATGTCTCTTTGAAAAGAACAAAAGAGTATAACTTGACTATTTCACCCTAAAAGTTGCAGTAGCTTATTCATTTTCATTTCCATTTCCATTTCCATTTATGTCTATGTAGAATGCTGATAGGTATCGATGCAACTTGAGGACAAGGGAACACATTGAAGTGGACCAGTACTTGTGGTACTAAGAACCAACTACCATAGGTCTGTCAAGATTGCAGCATAAGGCATCACTTCTCCTATAATGTTCATAATGTACACATGATAGAGATTCTGAAGCCATGCTATTAATAAACACGAAACTTCTACTAGAAATGTTTTGATTATCAACGATTAGAACGACAAAAATAATATAATTTAGGAAAGATTGTCATCCTATTAGGACCCTTCCATACCGGAAATATTATCCCTTTTTTATTTTTTTAACAAGAAGAATTCAAGTAGCCAATTTTTGTCGGCAGGTTGCATTTGAAAGAAAGAAATAGAAAAAAAAAAGAAAAAAGAAAAAAAGGAGTTAAAATACAAAAGTGAAGGCCCTCAAAGCACCCATAAAACTGTGATAAGTACTAGCACTAACTACATCACCACCAACTGCCCATCACCATAAGCCATATCAAAGGTGGCCTTACAACCCTTCTATTCACTCCAAAATTTGGCCAGAGAACGTTAGCAAACTCTGTTGACGCTTTGTGCCTGACAAGATGAGGCGTATACTGGCAGCGATGAGGCAAAACATGAAAAAGACTGCACGAGTAGCAGATGAGAACATGATTGGGGACGGCAATGGAGCAATCTTTGTGCCAAATGTGCATAGAGCAAGGCAAGGCTGGAACGGTCTTTCGTTTATATGTAGCATTGTCCGCGCTCCACTCTCACTCCTCTCATGCCTAACTCATCCTCATATCAATGGTGCGGACGGAGTCTGGGTTTCCGGTGAGCTGGCACGGATATCGGAGATGAATCACCTAATGGTAAGCGACAGCATGCGCTATGCCATCTTGATGTAAGACTGTAAGTAAGAAAGAGTTGCTTGTTTTCTGGTCATGTTATTTTAACATCTGGGGAAGAGAAGCTTGGGACTGGCCCTTTTTTGGTAAATCAGGTATAGAACATAGATCTTTGTAGATGGTTAGCTGATAATCCGTGCTGTGTAGTTCACACTTGTAATAATTATCTCATGTCGAAGAAATACATATACAGATCCATGAAGCTACTGGGCCTGAGGTTGGCTAAGGTGAGATCTATTGCATTCGTGAAATACAACATGTTATTCAGTACAATGTGTCTGTTTAATATTTTGTCGATCACATGTACTGGTATGATTCAAATGGCAACAACTTGACACGCCTCCCGCTCCTGTGCTTTGATTTAAATGATTAAATGTCCACTGGTATTTTTACCCAGTAATTTTTCCTAAAATAGTGATTAAAGAGTACACTGACCAGCTTGATTTTTGAGAAAATTTACGCATCCCTATCTTGGTCACCTTACCTCTTCAACCTGGCTCGGATGCTGGCCCTAGCATGAACCTTGCTTAACAAAAGTACAGTGACAAGGCAAAAACTTTTAGTACCCCTGTAGCTCCGTTTATTAATGGCCATTGAAATCCTTAAGTGGTCATATTGTTTAACTCATAAAGTATCAAGCTATCACTGGCCAGCAAAAACGAAAGGAGTCTACTCCGGAGAATGCACTGATCACCAAATGTGAGGTACATTCTAATATTCTAATGTAGGCAAAGTTTGCAGTGACATTGTTTATAGATTATGGAGAAAGCAGACTCATTAAAAAAGCCACTAACCTTATTCTGGAATAGAAACCCCACCCACACTACATTGCAGAAAGTGATCTTTGGCTCTGAGTGCGGGCTCTAATGTGTTCTTTTTCAAGCAATGAGTTGACCCAAACATGCGAGTCATGAATAGCAGGGCATCTACAGCATCACTTCGTGGGTGATTCCTTGAACTCCAACTTGTCCTGCACCAAAATACATCCATGTGTGATCAATTTTGTTATTCTTTGCCCTTAGGATGCGGTAGACATTACTTTGGGCATGTTGCAAGTCATAACTACTCTACTGGATAGGTGCCTATAGAATGTGAACCTGCTGAAAAATAATGAACGGAAATGAGTGTGTGACCAACTTCTCAATCTTGTTATTGCAATTGAAAGCTCTCTGTGTGGTAAACTCATAGGCTTGGAGGCACCTAATGCGTGACTTAGCTGCTAACTTGCAAGTTGCAAGCAAACTTACTCATCTAAGCTTCTGCCTTCTGATATTTTGTAAGCAGGCAACCTGCAGTTGTGTTCATGCATCAGCCGATTACGTTTTATCAGCAAAACATCAATGTAAAGTCCAATCTCTACTTGTAAAATCAATTTCCATCTACTGAAGGACAAAAAGCAAATATATTTTACAATTTTTGCCTAGGTAACAAAAGAAAGGACATTGCATATATTGAGTGCATCTTACTCTAAACGAGAGGCCATAAGGTGCAATCATGTCGTTAGGTTTATGTCGATAATGACATAAAGGGAAGAGTCAACTGTTCCAATTGTTTGTGCTCATTAAGTTACTGGGAACTAATATTTGGATGGTGGGTGCACGCATGAACTTTAGCTGGAAATTGATCAATTGACGCATATTTCCTCAACTTGAGCCTATTTAAATGGCAAAACATGTCAGGAATGGAATGGTATGTAGAATGTTGAGCTGGTGCTTGAGTAATTATGATAATCTTTGAACAGTATGTTTAAGAACACGATAATCCTAAGAAGCCAGAGTGGAACATGCTCTTACACCCTTATTGACAGAAAACATGCTATTTTCTTAAGATTTGAATGTCCACTGAAGAGTTTTGGGTGACAAATGATCCGAAGGGTTTAACGAACCCTTTCAACATCTGCAATAAGTATCACTAATTGCTCTACAAGCTGGTAGATGTGTGGTTTTCGTAGCATTTTAAGCACAATTGGAATTGGTGCTTAGTATGTTCTAGATATTAAGCAAAGTAAAAAGTTTCTGATTATTGTGACAAATAAGTGCTCTTCTGCATGCTAGAGGAGTTTCATCCCTTTCCTCGCAGTTCATAGAGGGTGCTCGAAGGAGTGAAAGCGACTGGAGATTATTTGCCAAAAAAACTTACCTCGAGACTCTAACTCGGCCTCCCATACTTGGCAACCCAAGAATAAGAATATATGCTGATACAAAAGAACATATATTTCAGTATACCAAACCAACAACAGAAGGAACCAGCGAGAGAAACCAAGGCATGCTTTTTCTTCTAGCACAAATTACTTAATATCCTTGTTCTATCTATATTTTTGCTTTGAAATAATTCAAACACAATACTTGCAACATGAGAGTCACTCCCAAAAGCAAATGACTATTCATACGAAGAGAGGCTGCCGTACAATTTCAATTCTTATTTCCAGACTGTGTTTCCTTAGAAGTTGATTTGATTGTGAGAAAAGAAATCATAACAATGTTGACAGTAACTAGACAAGCGATAGCCATCCAAGATCACTAGAGATAAACATCATGCACTTAAAGTAACTTTAGTCCTATCACTATCCCTTCCTTGGTAAAGCAGATCCTTTAAGTCCTAAACTCTGATTACCTCCACATTTCTTCTCTTTTACTTACAAGCTGAAAATGACATGAGGGAATAAAGTAGATTAACAAGGGGTCTGAAAATAATTGAGTTCTGATACTGACTGAGCATAATTGATAAAGAAAAAAATCAAAATAAACGGCTAGCTGAAGTCCTAAGGTTGGTACAAGTGAGCTCTGAACCGCTCGCCAATGCGGATATATGCACATACATTTAGCTTCTAAAAAAGATGTATATGTACTCTATTTTTGCTTCAAAATGCTGGTATTTTCTTTAACCTTTACATGGAGACAACATTATTCTTGGAAACGACCTTGAACTGAACTAGAGTGGAAGACCAAAAGGAATCTATATATATATATATATATATATAGGGGGCCGATCCACATCTACCGGTGGGAAAATAACAATTTTCCCACCGAACCGCAGGTAAGAGCAGCGGTTGGCCACGTGGACGGAAAAAAGGACGAAAAAGACCAAAAAGGACCAAAATGGCACGAGAAATTCACCAAAATATCGCGAGAAAATGAAAATCTCGCGAGAAAATGGGCATAATGCCCAACCGCGTGTGGGAGTTGCGGTTGGCATTAATGCCCAACCGCAACCCCTACATGCGGTTGGGAATTATTTGCCAAGTTGCATTTTTTTTTAAAAAAGGACACATATATATTATAATAATAATAAAAAGGACATTTAAAGGACATATATATATTATAATAATAATAAAAAGGACATGAAGGACAATGGAGAAAACCCCAACCGCCACACTTAGTGGCGGTTGGTATCATTGCAAATTTTTTTTTTCTGTCCTAAAAATGAAAACTTAATTAGACAGTTTTTTACGAATTTATAAAAAATAGCTAGAGCTAGATCTTGCCAAATTGCAAAAAAGAGACCATAGTTATTTTTAAAAGATCTATATTAGGAAAAATTTTCAGATTTTTCCAAAAACTGGAAAGGGGTTAACTGAAATGGGGAACCTTATAACTTTGCAGTATAATTTAAAATATCAAGCTAGCGCGATTTCGTGCGAAACTTTTATGAGAACCCTAGGATGTTAGGAAGTTCTATTTTCCAGGACTTCGGGCCATTCCGAAGTCGTTAGCTAATTGTTTGGCCGAACGGGCTAATTTTTTTAGGTCTATTTCCCAAAAAATTGCACCGTTCGGCCAAAAAATTAGCTAACAATTTCAGAATGTCCCAAAATCCTGGAAAATGAAACTTCCCAATGTTCTAGGGTTCTCATAAAAGTTTCGCACGAAATCGCGCTAGCTTGATATTTTAAATTATACTGCAAAGTTACAAGGTTCCCCGTTTCAGTTAACCCCTTTCCAGTTTTTGTAAAAATCTGAAATTTTTCCCTGATATAGATCTTTTAAAAATAACTATAGTCTCTTTTTTGCAATTTGGCAAAATCTAACTCTAGCTATTTTTTATAAATTCGTTAAAAACTGTCTAATTAAGTTTTCACATTTAACGACAGAAAAAAAAATAAATTTGCAATGATACCAACCGCCACTAAGTGTGGCGGTTGGGTTTTCTCCATTTTCCTTCTTGTCCTTTTTATTATTATTATAATATCCTTTCATGTCCTTTTTATTATTATTATAGAATTTTTCATGAATTTATAAAAAATAGCTAGAGCTAGATTTTGCCAAAGTGCGAAACAGAGACCCTAGTTATTTTCAAAAGATCTGTATCAGGTAAAAAGTTCAGATTTTTTCAAATACTGGAAAGGGGTTAACTGATACGCGCAACCTTGTAACTTTGCAGTGTAATTTAAAATATCAGGCCAGCGCGATTTCGCGCGAAACTTTTATGAGAACCCTAGGATGTTGGGAAGTTCCATTCCCAAGGAATTCGGGCCATTCCAAAGCCGTTAGCTAATTTTTTGGCCGAACGGGCTTTTAAGCGCTCGATCCGGACACCGGTTCGGGATTTTTAGGCAAAAAATCCGTAAAATACTTTTTAGATCAAGAATGAACTCAGGAAGCTTTAAAATAGCTTTTTAAAGCACTTTTGAAATTTTCTCATGCCAGGGGGCATTTTGGTAATTTGCCACCCCGCGAGGGGTGTTTTGGTAATTTTACGGTGTCAAGTTTTTCAGTCCAGAAATGTAAGTAAAACATCTGAAAGGTTGTTTTGAAGCTGGTTTGATGGGCGTTAGGGTGACAATGAACCCCCGGGGGCATTTCGGTAATTTGCCGCTCATCGGGGGCTATTTTGCTAACTGAACCAGCTTGAAAAATTTCTCAAATGATTTTTAGTTATAGGATAGGGGTGTAAGACACCCGAAAAGTTATTTTGTTCCAGTTGTTATGAGATGTTTGTTGGGGCGATGGCTGTCAGGGGGTGTTTTGCATACGTAGCGGGGCAAAGGGGTTAACTGATACGGGGATCCTTGTAACTTTGCAGTGTAATTTAAAATATCAAGCCAGCGCGATTTCGCGCGAAACTTTTATGAGAACCCTAGGGTGTTGGGAAGTTCCATTCCCAATGAATTCGGGCCATTCCGAAGCCGTTAGCTAATTTTTTGGCCGAACGGGCTTTTAAGCGCTCGATTCGGACACCGGTTCGGGATTTTTGGGCGAAAAGTCCGTAGAATACTTTTTAGATCAAGAATGAATTCGGGAACACTTTTGAGATTGTTCTGATGCCAGGGGCATTTTGGTAATTTGCCACCCCGCGAGGGGTGTTTTGCTAATTTTACGGTGTCAAGTTTTTCAGTCGAAAAATGTAAGTAAAACATCTGAAAGGTTATTTTGAGGCTGGTTTGATGGGCGTTAGGGTGACAATGAACCCCCGGGGGCATTTCGGTAATTTGCCCACAATGACGGGGGCTATTTTGCTAACTGAACCAGCTTGAAAAATTTCTCGAATGATTTTTAGTTATAGGATAGGGGTGTAAGACACCCGGAAAGTTATTTTGTTCCAGTTGTTCTGAGATGTTTGTTGGGGCAATGGCTGCCAGGGGGTGTTTTGCATACGTAGCGGGGTAATTTTTGTTAACGCATCCCCTTTAAAATCTTCGGAGGAAATATTTGGTATATAATTGATGTGATACATTTAAAAAGTAGTAAGCAAAGCGGTTTTGAGACTGCCGGTGGTGTAGCCGCCATATGGGGCGTTGGGGTGATAATGAACCCCCGGGGGAATTTCGGTAATTTGCCGCTCATCGGGGGCTATTTTGCTAATTTTACATTATACAAATTTGTGCTTAAAATAACTTTTAGTTCATGAAAGGGTGTGAGACACCTGAAAAGTTATTTTAAAGAGTGAATTCAGGAAGCTTAAAACCCGTTTCAAAGCTTAAAATCTTGTTTCCGAAAAAAGTTGTAATTTTTTTTGTTACGTTTTTTTCGCTCATTGCACCTCAGGCACGCTAGTTAGCCCATTTGTAAGAATTTCGGCGAAAAACAAGACACATTATTTTTTGGGTTTTCCTAGGAAGGGCCTATTCGGGCACACTTTAGGCCCCAATTGATAGCTTCCGAAAAAAGTTGTAATTTTTTTTGTCACTTTTTTTTCGCTCATTGCACCTCAGGCATGCTAGTTAGCCCATTTGTAAGAATTTCGGCAAAAAACGGGACACATTATTTTTTGGGTTTTCCTAGGAAGGGCCTATTCGGCCACACTTTAAGGCACAATTGATAACTTCCGAAAAAAGTTACAATTTTTTTTGTCACTTTTTTTTCTCTCATTGCACCTCATGCACGCTAGTTAGCCCATTTCTATGAATTTCGGCGAAAAGCGAGACGCGTAATTTTTTCGAATGCGTCATATGAAAGGTATATTCGCGCACATTTTAGCGCCAAATTCATAGCATGCGAAAAATTATGTACATTTCTTTTTGGTACAGTTTTTTGTAACATCACAGCAGCTAGTCACGCACGTCAGGATAATGGTAATGAAGGCGTCTAGCTTCATTCTTTTTCAGCTCCCAGGCTATCCTATACCTAAACGTCAAGGCATCCTTCCTACTCCACGAGGAGTGTTTGAGCACTTCCGAGCGAGCAATGTAGTCCATGTACTTGAGGACGTAAATCCCGCAATCGTGACCGTTATATTACTTTGGTCGGTCCTTTATCATCACGACCGTCCAAGGGTCCCCCTGTGGCCGTTCGCACGCTAGAAAGAGGACAGTAGTCTGCATCCAACAATAAAAACGAGAATCAAGCCTATGAAACAAGAACAATACATGCCTCGCGACGTATTTGTTCTTCGTTTAGTACCCACTCTTCAAGGTGCCTTGTGCTTTGAATTGTTTCCAAAACACTCCTATCGACACCGTCAAATACGTGCCTCGCGACGTGGTCATCGTCATCGTATAGGATTGATGTATCATGAGGTCCACGGCTGAAATTCATACCTCTAAGAACAAAATATAATTATAAACCAACTTAGCGTCCATAATATTTACATTCCAAAACTATAACTGGATCTTTAACCTAGCTTACCAACACATTAGCAATAGTCATTATTTCAATGTATTAAAACAAATCCTCACTTCCCACCACTCCGAACGCTTAATTACGCTAGTTCCCACTGAATTTAGCGCCAACGTGGTTATATAGCAATATACCCCCCGATGGCCCCTACACCCCCAACACCTCAAAACCGCTTTAAAGTCAAGTTTTTAAATGGGTCACGTCAATTATATACCAAATATATCAGGAAAAAATTTAAAGGGGCAAAGTTACCAAAACACCCGCTACTTATGCAAAATACCCCCTGGCAGTCATCGCCGGTGCGTCACAAGGTTCAGAACATCCGGAACAAAATAAGTTTTCGGGTGTCTCACACCCTTTCCTGAACTAAAAGTTATTTTAAGGTATGAATTTTAAGCTGGATCCTTCCTAGCAAAATAGCCCCCGATGAGCGATAAATTACCGAAATGCCCCTGGGGGTTCACTATCACCCCAACGCCCCTGAACCAGCTTCAAAACAACATTTCAGGTGGTTTACTTACATTTCTGGACTAAAAATTCGTTTGAAAAACTTGGCGCGGGAAAATTACCAAAACACCCCTCGCGGGGTGGCAAATTACCAAAATGCCCCTGGCATCAGGAAAAATATCAAATAGCCTTAAAATGCTATTTTACGCCTCCTGAGTTAATTCTTGATCTAAAAAGTATTTTACTGATCTTTCGCGCAAAAATCGCGAACCGGTGTCCGGATCGAGCGCTTAAAGGCCCGTTCGGCCAAAAAAATAGCTTACGGCTTCGGAATGGCGCGAATTCCTGAGGAATGGAACTTCCCAACATCCTAGGGTTCTCATAAAAGTTTTGCACGAAATCGCGCTAGCTTGGTATTTTAAATTAGACTGCGAAGTTACACGGTTTCCCATATCAGCTAGCCCCTTTACAGTCTTTGGAAAAATCTGAAATTTTTACCTGATACAGATCTTTTGAAAATACCTAGGGTCTCTGTTTTGCACTTTGGCAAAATCACGCTCTAGCTATTTTTTATAAATTCGTGAAAAAACTGTCTAATTAAGTTTTCACCTTTAGCGACAATTACGTTTCGTATTCACATTAAACACACATAGTCATAGTGTTAAACCCTAGGAATACACATAGTGTTGAAAATTATTTCCTCCAGTTGTGTTACAACGTTCAGTTACCAAAATACCCTCACTGAGCGACAAATTATCGAAATGCCCCCGGGGATTCATTATCACCCCTACGCGCGTCAAATCAGCTTCAAAACAACATTTCAGTTTTGTAATTACATTTCTGGACTAAAAAGTCCGTCGAAAAACTTAGCACTGTAAAATTACCGAAATACCCCTCTCGGGGCGACGAATTACCGAAATGCCACCTGGCATCGAAAAATATCAAAAGTGCTTCGAAATGCTATTTTAGGCTCCCTGAATTCATTCTTGACCTAAAAAGTATTTTACGGAGGTTTCACCCAAAAATCTCGAACCGGTTTCGGATCAAGCGCTTAAAGGGCCGTTCGGTCAAAAAAATAGGTAACGGCTTCAGAATGGCCCGAATTCCTGGGGAATGGAACTTCCCAACATCCTAGGGTTCTCATAAAATTTTTGCGCGAAATCGCGCTAGCTTGATATTTTAAAATACACTGCAGAATTACAAGGTTCCCCGTATCAGTTAACCCCTTTCCAGTCTTTGGAAAAATCTGAAATTTTTACCTGAGACAGATCCTTTAAGAATAACTAGGGTCTCTTTTTTGCATTTTGCCAAAATCTAGCTCTAGCTATTTTTTATAAATTCGTGAAAAATTGTCTATATTTGGCGCCATAAAAAATCGCTATTTTGGAATCTATAAATGTAATACGCTGATTTGTATAAACCTAACATTGAATTATAAGGAAATTCAAAATACTTACTTGTTGTGACTTGATGTATTTAAAGAAAAATCTACCGATCTTCTAGCGGTTATCCACCGATCTTCTAGCGACAAATTCTTTGGTTTGTATTGTTGTGGAGATTATGTAGGTGAGATATGAAGTACGAAGGAAGTTGGTAAAGATGATAGAGTGCAGAAGAAGGGTTCAGGGGAGGGGATTATAAAGAGAGAAAAGTGAGGAAGAGAGAAGAAAAAAGACAGAAAAAAGTGAGGAAGAGAGAAGAAAAAAGACAGAAAAAAAACCGGTGATTGAGCGGTCAAAGGCTGCGGCAAAAAAAAAAATTTGGCAGAAGGACAACACGTGGGGCATCATGGGGGAGGGGGGCATCACCCGGGGGCGCCACGTGGCAGGGCCATCACCCCCAACCTCGGGTTGTTTATGCGGTTGGGCCACGTGGCAAGGGGAGGGGCCGCCACTTGCCCAACCGCGGGTTGTATAAGCGGTTGGGCCACGTGGCAGGGTGGGGGGACGCCACGTGGCAGGGGCCATCGCCCCAACCGCGTATACAACCCGCGGTTGGGGCACGTGGCATGGGTAGGGGACGCCACGTGGCAGGGTCCATGCCCCAACCGCGGGTTGTATACGCGGTTGGGCCACGTGGCAAGGGTGGGGGACGCCACGTGGCAGGGCCCATGGGGTTGGGCCACGTGGCAGGGGTGGGGGACGCCACGTGGCAGGCCAACCGCTGCTTCTTCATGCGGTTGGTGTCCTTTTTCTCCTTTTCCCCATTTTCTCGCCATTTTCTCACCATTTTCTCATACCTTTTTTCCATCATTAATGCAGTGTCAGGACAATTTTTCCCAACCGCTGCTCTTACCCGCGGTTCGGTGGAGAAATTGTTATTTCTCCACCGGTGGGTGTGGATCGGCCCCCATATATATATATATATATATGTATGTACCATAAATCTAGCCGTCCACTTGTAGTCGTGAATGACCCAGATCTTTTTTTTTTTTAAGTTACAACCGCCGCTCTTTGAAGTGGTTGCAAAATTGACAAAAATGCCCAGGCAGGCTGAAAAAACCCCAACCACAAGAAAGACTAGCGGTTGGGGACCCATATAATCATCACCAACCGCTACAAAGTGTAGCAGTTGGTGATGATCACCAACCGCTACACTTTGTTGCGGTTGGCATCATGGCTTTCATTTTTTTTTTTTTTTGCAGCCTTCATCTAGACAAAAGGACAAAGGGCCCCACCTAAGTCCCCAACCGCTACTCTTTGTAGCGGTTGACATCCATCCGATTTTTTTTAATGCACAACTTACTTTCTTTAATGCACAACTTACATCACTCACTACCCAACCGCTACTAAGTGTAGCAGTTGGCATCATAAAAAAAAAATTCAGTTGTTTCGTGTGACACAAGGATATGAACCCTAAAAATTATTGCCCCACCTACCGTAAATAAACCCCCAGCTGCCCCCACTCACCCCGAGCTGGCACAATTAATGCCCCAACTGCTACAAAGAGTAGCGGTTTGGGGGTTTCCCTTCACTTCACGATCAGTATTTTTCTTTCTGGCTATATCTCTCTCTTTCTTTTTCTTTCCCACTTACTCACTATCGAACCCTAACCATTTCTTCATCCTCCATAACCCCTAAACTCCCATTTTTTCATCAAACAAACACTCAAAACTTCTTCCAACATCACAGACTTTTAGTGTTTGCTTGCACTATCTTGAAATCAGTTTATCCAACTTTGGTGATATTATCAAAAAAGCTAATATTGGAGCAATTATCTTGAAGGAGAGGCAATTGAAAGCAACAATACTACATTGTAAGTTTTGCATTTTTTATTTTATTTCATTCGATTTCATTTCATTTTATTTATGTTTCTTTACAAAAGAATTCATTTAATTCTATGACTAGTTGAGAATGATATCATTTTTATTTTCTGGATTTCAATATAAATATGGATACAACTGGAGGAAATAATTTTTGTGAAGATTCCGATCCACCTTACAAAGGTCAAGTTTTTCAAAAACTGGACGAAGTTGAAGCATACTATAGAGCATATTAAAAAATGATAGGTTTCGGCGTTAGAATTAAGACGACTAGAAAACAGGCGAATACATACCAAATTTGTTCCCGACTATTTGAGTGTCATAGAGGAGCACCGCATGTATCCCCGGTTGTTCGGATCAGTGATGAAGGGCCAACAAGACAAAGAAAAAAAGGGACACATTTTCTAGTACCGGCTGCAAGGCCCATGTGTATGCAGTACACCAAAAAAATGAAAACCATTGGGTTGTGACGGGAGTGGAGTTAAGCCATAATCATCAGTTGATGACCCCTAGTAAGATTGGTCAAATTAATCAGCACCGACAAATAAGCGCGGCACACAGACAACTGATATTTACAATGGCCGAGACTAAAATTCCACCTTTTAGAATGATGGGGGTTTTCTCAAGCCAGGTTGGGGGGATTGACAAGTTGAGCTTCAATGAAGTAGACCTTCCAAATGAACTTCGTGCTCAGAGGACAGTCTCTTTCAGTAAGAGTGATTCTCAAGCTACACTTGATATCTTCAGGCGCCTTCAGAGTGAGAATTTTGGCTTTTTCTATAGTCTCCAACTGGATGATGAGAACCGCATTAGTACTATATTTTGGGCGGATGCCCATTCTAGAGCTGCTTACCAAAAATTTGCAATGTTGTGACGTTGTGACGTTTGACACCACATACCGCACAAATAAGTAATCTATGCCTTTTGCTCCGTTCACCGGGGTGAACCACCACTATCAGTCAATCTTGTTTGGCTTTGCCCTGCTTAGGGATGAGATGGAGGTGTCATTTACGTGATTATTTGAAACGTGGCTTGAAGCAATGTATCATATTCCTCTAAAGACCATCACCACCGACTAAGATCTGGCAATGAAAAATGCAATCGCTAAGGTCCTTCCAGATACTCATTATGGCCTGTGCACATGGCACATAAGCAACAAATATCCCGAACGGCTTCACAATGTATATGCAAATCATCCGACATTCAAGAGTGACTTTAATACATGTGTGAAGAAATCATTGACGGTAGATGTATTCGAGGAGAGGTGGGCCAAGTTAACGGATGACTACTATTTGCACAGTCATGAATGGTTGCAAGCATTGTATGAGATCAAGACACAGTGGGTCGGTGCCTACACCAAAAAGCTTTTACAGCTGGAATAACTATGACCTCAAGAACCGAAGGTATGAATGCATTCTTTGATGGGTACGTAGGTCATTCTTCAAGTATAAAAGAGTTCGTACTAGAGATGCATAAAGCCCTTGACAAGCAATTTTTCCTTGAGAGAGAAGCCGACGCGGCTACAGTTTACAGAGAAAGAGCCATAGTAGTTTTTTCACCTTTAGAGGCTCATGCGGCTCAAGTCTATACTAAGGAAATGTTTAGACAGTTTTAAGAGGAACTATTAAAGTCGAATCAATATAGCATGACAAAGTTGCACGAGCTACGCACCAGAGATCTCAAGGTTTATGCTTTGACAAATGTGACGAATTTCACCAATCCGTGCTCTTCGTCGGCTCTGAAGAACAGAAGACATTTTATTGTAGCAGCTTGTATGGAGACCGCGTTTGTTAATTGTAACTGTCAACTGTTTGAGCATAAAGGTATACTCTGTCGACATGCGTTGAGATTTTTTAGCGCCGAGAATGCTCGTGAAATCCCTCCAGAGTATATCTTAGATCGGTGGACGAAGGAAGCCAATAGAGTACACGGTCACATTCCTTGCGTGCCCAATGTTTCAGTTGATTTCGAGCAATCTGAGACGCTGCAATATAATCACCTTTGTAACATCATGCACGGTTTATCATTGGATGTAGCATCAACATTTGATGGGTACAGGTATCAAGTTGATGCAGTCGCACGGGATAAGGCTAACCTTGCACAGCTTAGGATGGCATTACTAGAAAGACGGGACACTTCGACTACTCGGGCGACTCCAGCCGGTAGACTCAATCGAGCTTCACAGCCAGTCATTGACAGCACTAGCCTGCAAGGTGAGGAGGACGATATTTTTTATCCAATTTTGTCTCAAAGAAAAGAGCGAAAACGATCAATATGTATGAAGAGTCCGATTGAAGAAGCAGCGGGTCAAAAAAATTGCGAAAGTGTGCGTTATGTAATAAAATGACTGATATGACAAGAGAAACCATTATAAAGTTCTAGGTATCGAACCTAGCAGTAACGTCGAGGAGGATGATGATGAGGAAGAGTGTTAGGGTTAATGGTTCAGTTCTTTAAATTGAACTTTTATAATATTTAAATTTGTGATTAGGTTTATGGAATCTTTAATTTGTGATTTGGTTTGTGGAATCTCTATATTTTTGGAAGGGAAGGGCCTATTCTAGTACACTTTAGTGACAATTCCCGTACACTTTAGTGTCAAATTCTTAACTTGAGAAAAATGTCGAAAAATTTTTTGTAACTTTTTTCCGCTCATTGCACCTTAGGCACGCTAGTTAACCCATTTCTATGAATTTCGGGAAAAAATAAGACACGTTATTTTTTTGGGTTTTCCTATGAAGGGCCTATTCGCTCACACTTTAATGCTAAATTCATAGCTTGCGAAAAATGTTGTAATTTTTTTTGTAAATTTTTTTCTGCTATTGCACCTTAGGCACGTTACTTAGGATAATGGTAATGAAGGCGTCTAGCTTCATTCTTTTTCAGCTCCCATGCTATTCTATACCTAAACGTCAAGGCATCCCTCCTAGTCCACGACGTATATTTGAGCACCTCCGAGCGAGCAATGTAGTCCATGTACTTGAGGACGTAAATCCCGCAATCGTGGCTGTTATATTGTACCTCTCAGTGGACCTCTTGAGATTGTCAGGAGCCTGCGAGACAAACCAGTCAAACCCCTCCAGCTGCTTGAACACCTCAGTGCCCTGGTCAACCTAAAAAACATGCATAGAAAATATGGCTAATCATTTTAGGCATGGTCGATAAGGTGCGCAAATAAAAATTGAAACAACACTAGCATGACTTGCAATGTTCAATGCCCAGAACTGGTCATAGATCTTACGTGGCGCATACGATGTCTTCCTCACCTAGGAAGGGCGATTCACCCTCGTGCACGTCACCTTGAGAAACCATTGCAGGTACTCCTGAATATTGATGTTGTCATCAATATTGAGGAGTATTTTTGTCTCTCTCTCGTTTTTGTCAAAAAATTCGTCGATATTGTTGTCATCAATATTGAGGAGTATTGATGTTGTCAATATTGAGGAGAATTGACAACATTGCAGGTACTCCTCAATATTGATGTTGTCATCATCTAGGAAGGGCGATTCACCGCGCGATCTGTGGACGGAGCTGAAGGGTATTTTTGTCAAAAATTCGTCCGCTACATTATGTAGCGGACGGACTTAAAAAAACGTAAAAAAAAGATCTGGGCCGTCCACAGATCGCCCGTGGACGGCCAGATCGCGCTAGCAACTTATCCTATTTTGCTAGCGCTATCAACGGATCAGCTCCCTATATATATATATATATATATATATATATATATATATATATATATATATATATATATATATATATATATATCACAGCCTATTTAAATGCTAATATATACACAGATATTTTTAGCAACTAATTAGGTAGTGATGATATCAATATGTTTCGCGGTGATTAAGAATATCACATGCTTAATTATTGATATGCATATAGCAATGCATAAATTGTGGCTAACACACACACACACACACACACACACACACACATATATATATATATATATATATATATATATATATATATATATATATATATATATATATATAAGAGTGTTCTCTTGCATTTTTATATAGAAAAAGATGCAATATGCAATTTCGTTTCTAAAAAGAAATGCAACTGGAAAAGGTTATATAACACATGAGTGTTATTTCTAGTCCTTGGCTTAAAACCAAAAAAGATATTTTGGTTCAAAATTTCTTCTAGTTCTTCGAGGATTCTATTTTTCAAAGGGTTGATAGTAAGGATTGGATTCGGTATGGATACACATATAGTCTTCGTATATTCGAAGAAAATTTATCAAGAACCTGCTTCCAGGTAATATACTTTAAGAATAGATTGCTTTTAGTCCGCGTGTTATGAACACTTAGCAATCCTACAACAGGCCCCACCTCCGTCCCTCCCTACCAGCCCCCCACGCCGGCAACAGGCCCTCGCCACCACACTGCCCTTCCCTCTCCCTTCACATCTGCCGCCCCTATAGCCACCTCGCCGCCCCGCAGCTACCCCACCACTACCACAGACACCCCACAATCGTGCCACCACTCCATAGCCACCTCACAGTCGTACCACCATCGCCACAATTCATCTCCCTCCGCCACACCACCACCCTCCACCGCCTTTCGCACCCCCATAGCCACCTCGCCGCCCCGCAGCTACCCCCACCACTGCCACAGCCACCCCACAATCGTGCCACCATTCCACAGCCACCTCACAGTCACACCACCATCGCCACAGTTCCTCTCCCTCCACCACACCACCACCTTTCACCGTCGCCTTTTGCGCGCCGTTGTCGTTGCCTTCCGTGTGCCATTGTCGTCGTCTGCCTTGCGCCACCACTGTCTAAACTCACTTTTTGCTCCGGTTAGAGATTATAATATGCTAGAAATTATTTATCGTATTGAATATGTTCTAATGTTAAAAATTATAATATGCTAGAAATTTTTTATCGTATTGAATCTGTTGTAATATGCTAGAAATTATAGCATGCTAAAAATTATTTATCGTATTGAATCTATTGTTATAATGTAATTGTATTTAATCTGTTGTAATGTGATTGCATTTAATTTGTTATAATGCAATTGTATTTAATTTGTTATAATGTAATTGTATTAATTTGTTGTAACGTAATTGTAACAATTAAACCCTAATTATCCCTAATTTATTCCTAATTAACCCTAATTGAACCAAATTAACCCTAATCAAACCCTAATTACCCCTAATATAACCAATTAACAATCATTAACCCCGCTTAACCCTAATTGAACAAATTAATCCCAATTAAACCCGATTAACCCTAACTGAACCAATTAGTTGTAATTAACCCTGATTCTACCTAACTGAACCAATTAGCCCTAATTAATCATAATTTACCCTAATTAAACCAATAAACCATAATTAGCCTTGATTAATCCTAATTGAACCAATTAAACGTAATTAGCTCCGATTAAACCTATTTGAACCAGTTAACCTTAAAACCTAAACCCTAATTACTCATAATTTGTACCGAATTAACCCTAATCAAATCCTAATTAACCCGGATGAACCCTAATTACTCGTAATTTATTCCCAATTAACCATAATCAAACCCTAATTATCCCTAATCTAATCAATTAACAACAATTAAACCCGATTAACCCTAACTGAACGAATTAACCCCAATTAAACCCGATTAACCCTAACTGAATCAAGATTTGTCATGTCTTATAATCAAAGGATTTTACTAAACGGTGTTAAGAAGTTTATTAGTGATGAAGGGTATTTTATCTTTTCAATTCCCTTCGACCAAACTCATCTTCTTCCACCTCCAACACCCTTTCGCAACTCAAATTTTAAGCTTCCGTCACCACTCCACCAATTGCAACCACGTAACCCACTATCACCACCTCCACCAATTGCAACCACGTAACCTACTATCGAATTAAAACTTCCTCTTTCCTCCGCTTTGTTGCCATAACTATTATCATAACTCATAAATCCATCTCATCACTGCCACCTACTTATCCTTGCACCCGCGCCATGGATAGCCATTGTCATAACCATTGAACTCCACAACCATTAACAACGCAGCATCTACCGCTACTGCCCACAAGTACTGCACCCAATGGACTAGGCAACAATTAGGAAAATTACAAAAAAATGGGTTTTGGGGTAAAATATTTGTAGATGAGGGGTTTATTTTGGAAAATTGTAAAAAAGTGGGGTGACTTTTCAAAATTTCTGAACAGTGGGTAGACTTAAGAAAAAATGAGTTTTTTAAAATCAACTAATTTGGACTTCCCATATTACCTTTCCCCCTAAAATCGTTGACCACTGTTCTGGTACAAGTCATTTTCTGCAAGAATGCAAGTGTCGTTATGCAAAAATACTTGTCAGTTTCTGCAGATATACAAGTCGTTTCTGCCATTCGAACTGATGCAATACTAACTTTGCCTAAAAGAAGGGCTTATATTAGAACACCCAAAGATTTACCTAATATGAACATAAATCTTGGTAGATTTGTGGGAATCATCCCAAATGACATTGATTCTCCGTAAAACCTATGCTGAAAAATCACTCAGACTAATTTCATTAGCACTCTAATTACTTTTAATCAACACTCAACCAAAGAAGCTGTTTCCAAGAACACCCAGATTAGGTTTTATCTAAACTTCTATTTTCTTCTGACTGTAAATTTGTATTTCCTAAGATACTTTTGAGATGCATAAAACTATAGACAGTTTTGTGGTAATACTTTAATGAAAACCAATAGTGCTTGAAATTTTGGAGCAATGTTCCCTTCATCGCCAGTATAGACAACAAACCATTCAATGTTCCCTTCATCGCCAGACAAAAGATGGTGCCCCATGGTGCCAATAATGATCATTAGTAAGATACTTTTGGTAGAAGATTTTGGAGCTCTTGGGTTGGAATATGAAGTGGTCTAAAACTTGGGAGAAAAAAATAAATTTTGTATGGAAATATTGATTTTGTTTTGTTGGCTTGTTTTGCGAGTGAAATTTGATAGTCATTAGCGAGAAAGTATGCTGACATTGATTCAAAAGCTATGTATATTGTACCCCACCATGTGCATATCAGGTAAATCTTTAAGTGCTCTAATATAAGTCATTAATTTAGGCAAAGTTAGTCATTCATTTACAGTCAGAAGAAAATATAAGTTTAGATAAAACATAATCTGGGTGTTCTTGAAAACAGCTTCTTTGGTTGAGTGTTGATTAAATGTAATTAGAGTGCTAATGAGATTAGTCTGAGTGATTTTTCAGCATAGATTTTACGGAGAATCAATGTCATTTGGGAATGACTCCCACAAATCTGTCAAGATTTATGTTCATATCATGTAAATCTTTGGGTGTTCTAATATAAGCCCTTCTTTTAGGCAAAGTTAGTAGTGTATCAGTTCGAATGGCAGAAACAACTTGTATATCTGCAGAAACTGACAAGTATTTTTGCATAACCGTATTTGCATTCTTGCAGAAAATGATTTGTACCAGAACAGTGATCAACGATTTTGGTAGGAAGGGTAATTTGAGAAGTCTAGATTAGTTGATTTAAAAAACCCATTTTTCTTAAGTCTACCCATTGTTCAGAAATTTTGAAAAATCACCCCACTTTTTTACAATTTTTCAAAATAAACCCATCATCTACAAATATTTTACTTCAAAACCCATTTTTTTTTTGTAATTTTCCCGCAACAATTCACACAAAAGTCAAGCCGTAATATAGTAATATAAATAAGCAAAGAAATGGTGATGTGGTCCTACGCACCCATGCCCAAGCAAGTTAGTCGTCACCGTGAGCTGCTTCGCCGGCGCAGCACCCTCTTGGCCATCCACCTCTCATTCTCCAACGTCGCCCCTCAACAGGCCCGCCCCACGGCCGTCGTTACCACCGGCCTATCCACCTTGAGCAACAACACCATGAGCAGCTTACGTGAGGCACAACGTCAATGTGCCGAAAATGATGTTGAACGCACCGGTAACGAAGGAGAAACGGTCGAGCGCCGGCAAACGAGGAGAAGCCGAGCACCGATGGAGGAGGAGCAGGGGAGAGGCCAGCAGCAGCTAGGGAAGGAAAGAGAGAGAGAGAGAGAGAAAAAAAAAAAAAAAAAACAAAGGCAAAATGACCATCCTGCGCTTCCTCTCTAGTCTGCTTCAATCTCATCCCTCCCAAATTGGTTGACAAAAGTTAATTGCCGAAAAAGATATAAAAAGGACTTTAAAAAGACAGAAATGCCTTTAAAGCCGTTCGTAAAATCCTTCGATTGCAAGAAATATGGTAGCCCAATAGTACCCGTTTAGGTTTTAGCTACAATTTTTGGGAAAACGCAAGGTTTTGAGCAATTAAACCTTTCTATAAATGTCATATAAAAGTCCTGTACGAAAAAATTTTAAGGAGCCTGATCACGAGCCAATTAATGAACGGCTTGGAGGAGGTGCCGCCCATTTTTCCCTACCAACTACCAAGGTCTGAATTAGCAATACTTTCTTATCAATTGAAGTAAGCAGTCAAACTATCCATCATTTACAACACAATCTTAGACAAATCTACTGATGCGCTACAAGAAAGACTAAAAGGCAGATGTACGGGAAAAATCACCTTTCATCAACTTTTTTTAGAGAATTTATATCCTATGCAATAACTGCTTGCTGAAGCAAAGCAAGTCCAAACTCAAAAGTCGCAATAACTTTATAATGCATATTTCTGCATATATCGTAGATATAAAAAGTTATACCCATAAAGTCTACCTTGATGGCAGATGTGGTAGTCGAGGAAGAGTTCCACAAGAGCATACTATAATGGATAAGTAGTTTAGCTTGGTTTTGGACATGTTTCAAGGCCAGCTTTAACGATTAAGTGATCAGAGCTTAGTATCAACAAATGGTATTTCAAGAAAGGAGGAGATCATTCCTAAATTTGCAAGTCTGTCGCTTGAGAATGCTGGTTTTCTAGTTAAGTCCAAGAACTGGTGTCCCAGTATCAAGGGAGTGTTTAACAACGGAAAAATGGCTATATAAATGTTATGTTAAAGAAGAATAAGTTAAATGATAACATAATTGCCCTCATCCCACAGATGCGCTTCTAAAGGTGATAGACAATGAGTATGAAGGATCACATAGATATCAATGTAAACCATATCCCAGATATGCTTCCTTCATGCCAAAACTTACATTACAAGCACAATCATTTGACACGCTGCTTAATTCTACCACCTAACACTTCCTTGCAAGCGTTCCAACACGTCTTTCTCGCCAGTGAGGTACTCCACCAGTCCTTCAAGATGATGATAAATAGTTAAAAAATAGGTAGGAGTAGAGCAAATTTATTCCATGTGAAGCACTCTAAGCTAAACATTTACGGCATTCTTGCACCATCTATCTGTAAGGACCATCGTTTTTACTTTTTAAGTAGTAAAATGATAAGGTCAAGTTGGAAAGGATAAGTTTATAAAATAGAAAGGCATTACCATTTGTATAATCTCGGCAGTCGTGTTGACCAATTCTCAAATCTGTTTCCCAACACTGATTGAACTTATGCGTTGCATCTACAGCATCCACTTCAGAAGATTTAATAAACCAGCATTTAGCTTTTGGCAGCTTAGTCGGCTTCCTGGTAAGAATAGATCCTGCCAAAGATGTAAATTATATTTGTAGTAAAGGGAACTGCAAAAGAAGAATTGAAGCACTTCTTCTTTTGCATATTTTCTTTCTTCTTCCTCCTATGTTCCTGTTTCTTCCTATGTTCCCGTAGTTATTTTGTTCACACTTTTGATAGTTGTTTCTTGTCTCTGACCAAGGGTAATATGTGGTTCCTTTAATGGTGCGGACACAGGCAAGGGAGGCAGGGAGGGTAGGGGGCGGTGTTGTTGTGGAAGCAGGGCCTGAAGAACTTATTGCTCTTCTTTTTCCCAGTTTTCTTACCAATAGGGATCATAGGTGTGATACAGTTTTTACTTTGTATACAGTTTCATAGATATGAAATCAGTATTTCTTCTGATTAACGGCTTATAAGTAAAAGAAATGCTTTGTATACATTCAAATGTTCGCAGCAGATACAAACACTTGCTGTTTGGGACATATAGCTGTGCTAAGAGTGTGGCAATCCCGTTAAGCTCCCTTGCCCCTGCCCCTCCACCCTTCCCCCACCCCACCAACATTAGTTGCCTCCCAATAAGGGTGGTCAGACCGTAACAATATGTGCTGTCCGAAGTCCAGTCTATTAGTGGTGAGACATGCGTTGCTTGGGTAAGGCAAAAATCATCCTCTACTGACATGAAGCTATTAAAACTGAAAACTGATGGTCAATTTCTCACTTGTGTTAAACACATAGTTGCGACTGAAAAATTGCCTTTGTCTTGTCAGGTTCGACCTTGTGCCATTTTAGAGCATATATAGTTTGCAACACCAGCGAATACTGAACAAAGACACAACGGCCTTGAGTTAGTCAAACTCATGACTGATCTCAATTGTTTCCACAAGAAGGATAGAAAGTAACACCCGTGGCACGTTCAGCAGTCAAGAAAGAAGTTTCAGATAAAAGTGCAATGTTTTTCACAGCAACACGGCTAATATATCGACGAGGGTAAACAATATAAGCCAAATTAGATTGCTTTACCTGAATATCATGGTGTACAAACTCTCTCCGTCCGTGGTCCTCCCCTGACCAATTTACTCAACATGCGTAGCAATTTTTTTTAATTTTCCCTTTCTGATCGGTAATTTATTACTGATTAATTAGTTGGACATAAACCTACGAGCTGCTATAGTAGAAA
The DNA here is from genome assembly GCA_033070095.1 of Escallonia herrerae. Taxonomy (NCBI): domain Eukaryota; kingdom Viridiplantae; phylum Streptophyta; class Magnoliopsida; order Escalloniales; family Escalloniaceae; genus Escallonia; species Escallonia herrerae. The sequence continues at coordinate 512,320 of JAVXUP010000285.1, forward strand.
GTAGCAACCACGAAATAGGGATTAATTGCAAGGCAATCTGAAAAGATGGGAGATAAATCAAACAAATGATCCAAAACCTTTGCAATTCTGACCTGGTACCTTCCTGCCGGATAGAGCTGCAAGTGCTACAGTCTACAGATATACTTTCAGGATCTTGAGGTTGAAAATGTTGGAATTGGGTTTTAAACCCATTGCGGAGAAGCAACTTTGACTCAATTTTCTAATTGGTTTTAAATCATATTTTGATTAGGAACAAATTGATTCATGATCCTCTATTGGAATAAATGATCATGGTATATTCACATGTTTAAAACAAATGGAAGGTGAATGAGAAAATTGACGTTGACGTTAGTGGTTCAACTTGAAGGGAAGAGAGAATCTCACGTAGAAGAATAAAGTCAATGTTGTCTCCTTATAAGGCTTAGCCTTGAGCTAAGGGTTGGGCCCCTTCGGGGTACCCATGTTTTGTAAGGAGGGAGGACCTAGGTTAGGTCCACCACATGCTCGCGCCGCCCGGTCCGTGGCTTGGGCCCATCAGGCTTTATTCTTTTTGGGACAAAAATATTTTAAATAAATAAATTTTATTCATTTATTTTCTTTTCCGAAAGTTATGACCTTTCCAGCTAGCAGTTTTCAGAAGTGCTACCGTTGTATCTTGGGAGGCTTTTCGTCAAGAGACCGTCATCACCGTTGCGGGACGAATAAAGTCTTAAAGACAGTGAATCAAATTCACGCATCGGTTCTCCATTGCTGTTTGTCTGATTTTGCTGTAAATTAATTTTAATTATTCTTGCTAATACTGTTTGTTCTGTGTAGTAAATTACATTTCAATATTTTCGTACTTAGTTGATTTATGCACAAGTATACACAAAGCCATCTTTTTTCCAACATTCTTAAGACTTTATTCCGCACTTTGTGTTGCATGTGTAGAAACAGTGTTTTCAATTTCGTTTTCAAGCATATACTAAAATTATTTTCAGTTTCTGAATTTAATTTTAGTAATTACTATACTCTATTTTCGTTATTGGTTTGTATTAGACTGGACTGTTTATTAATTGTTGTTATATTCTGTTCATAGATATAACAATGGCTACTAGTGAAACCAATCCGGAAAAGTGGACCGGTTAATCCCAACGTGCAGCACAGTGGTGGGACTGTGTATGCGATGCCTTATGTGGCACCTGCTCATGGTTCCGTTGGACTTGGTGAAAGACCGGAAAAGTTCAACGGAAAAGATTTTAAGAGATGATAATAGAAAATGTTGTTCTATCTTACCACCTTGAATTTGGCAAGGTTCTTGCAAGAGGATGCACCAGATCTTGGTGAAAATCCTGACCGGCAAACAGTGGCTGCCATGGATGCTTGGAAGCATTCAGATTTCTCGTGCAAGAACTACATCCTCAATGGATTGGACAATGCGTTGTATAACGTATATAGTCCAATAATCAATGCGAAAGCATTGTGGGAATCCTTGGAAAGGAAATACAAAACAGAAGATGCCGGCTCAAAGAAATTTGTATTCGGCAAATTCCTTGATTTCAAGATGGTGGATTCCAAGACTGTGATCAGTCAAGTCCAAGAGTTTCAGCTAATTCTGCATGATATTCATGCGGAAGGGATGGTACTTGGAGAGTCTTTTCAAGTAGCTGCTTTGATTGAAAAATTGCCACCCACTTAGAAAGATTTTAAGAACTATTTGAAGCATAAACGCAAGGAGATGAAGCTCGAGGATTTGATTGTGAGATTGAGGATCAGGAATAATCGCCAATCCGAGAAGAGGGCCGGTAATTATCATCAAGAAGCCAAGGCAAATGTGGTGGAGCAAGGTTCGTCAAAGAGGAGGAAAATTTTTGAATCGGATGGTCCAAGTGGAGCAAGTGGCTCAAATTCCAAGGGCGGTGATAAAAAGAGGAAGTTCAGCGGGAATTGCTATGTGTGCGACAAACCAGGTCATCGAGCTAAGGATTGCTACAGTCGCAAGAACAAAGGGAAGAAAGGAAAGCATTCTCAAGCCAATGTGACGGAAGTTACCAAAATAACCGAGGACGTGACAGATTTGAATCTATCGGCGGTGGTATCCGAAGTCAACTTGGTTGGAAATCCCAAACAGTGGTGGGTAGACACGGGCGCTACTCGACATGTGTACTCCGAACGAAGTATGTTTACTACATATGAGAGCGCCAACAATGAAAATATGTTCATGGGAAACTCTTCCTCTTCAAAGGTGCTAGGAATGGGCAAGGTGGTCTTAAAGATGACATCCGGCAAGGAATTGAGTCTCAACGATGTGCTTCATGTGCCAGACATTCGGAAGAATCTAGTGTCAGGCTCATTGTTGAGTAAGAATGGTTTCAAGCTAGTGTTTGAGAGTGATAAATTTGTACTCACTAAAAGTGGGATGTTTGTAGGAAAAGGGTATTTATGTGATGGTCTGTTTAAGTTAAATGTAATGACCATCGTGCCTAAAGCTGTACCGAATTCTGATATGAATAAAATTATTTCTTCTGCTTACTTGTTGGAATCTCCTAATTTATGGCATCGTAGATTAGGTCATGTAAATTATGGTTCCATAAAAAAGCTAGTGAAAAATGGATTTTTGCCTAAAATGAATTTGACTCACATAATGCATGTAAAATTTATGTTGAAGCTAAAATGGCAAGAACGTCTTTCAAGTCAATTGAAAGAAGTACGGAACCTTTAAGTCTAATTCATAGTGACATATGTGACTTAAAGGTGGTACAATCTAGAGGAGGAAAAAAGTATTTTATTACTTTTATTGATAATTGTACTAGATTTTGTTATATATATTTGCTTAGAAGCAAGGATGAAGCCTTGGAAGCATTTATGCAATATAAAATTGAGGTTGAAAATCAACTTAGCAAGAAAGTTAAAGTACTAAGAAGTGATAGAGGTGGAGAATATGTTTTCCCTCTTGCAAAATGTTGTGCCGATCACGGTATCATTCATGAGACCACGGCACCATATGCGCCTCAGTCAAATAGAATTGTTGAGCGAAAAAATCGTACTTTAAAGGAAATGATGAACGCTTTGTTGATAAATTCTGGACTACCGGATAACTTGTGGGGGGAAGCAGTCTTAACCGCAAATCATATACTTAATAAAGTGCCTCACAAGAAGCTGCAAAAGACACCTTATGAGCTATGGAAAGGTCGTCCTCCTTCCTTCAAATATCTTAAAGTGTGGGGGTGTCTAGCAAAGGTAGCTATCCCACCACCTAAAATGGTCAAAATAGGACCTAAAATGGTTGATGGAATTTTCATTGGATATGCAAGCCATAGCTCGACATATCGGTTCTTAGTGCATAAATCTGAAGTTGACGATATACACGTCAACACCATAATGGAAACAAGGAATGCACATTTCTTCGAAGATGTGTTTCCTTATAAAGTTGCACAAGAACGGAGCTCTTTAGAAAGAACTAGTATGGACCAAGATCCCTAACAAGAGGAAGATGAGCCAAGACGTAGCAAGAGAGCTAGAACGTCTACATCATTTGGTCCTGATTTTCTAACATTTTTATTAGAAAATGAGCCTCGTACTTATAGTGAAGCAATGTCGAGTCCAAAAGTTCCTCATTGGAAAGAGGCTGTTAACAGTGAAATTGAATCCATCATGCAAAATCATACGTGGGAACTGGTGGATCTTCCTCTTAGAAATAAACCATTAGGGTGTAAATGGATTTTCAAGAGAAAATTGAAAGCTGATGGAACGATAGAAAAATACAAGGCTCGATTGGTTGTCAAGGGATATATACAAAAGGAAGGGCTTGATTATTTTGATACGTATTCACCAGTTACAAGAATAACATCCATTCGAATATTGATAGCTATTGCAGCTATTAATAATCTTGAGATACACCAAATGGATGTGAAAACAGCCTTCCTAAATGGAGATCTAAATGAAGAGATCTATATAGAGCAACCCGAGGGGTTTGTAGCTCCTAATCATAAGAGGAAGGTATGCAAGCTTGTCAAGTCACTTTATGGACTAAAACAGGCTCTGAAACAATGGCATGAAAAGTTTGATAAAGTCATGATTGAAAATGGCTTTAGAATCAACGAATGTGATGAATGTGTCTATGTTAAAGGCACGGAAAAAGGATATGTCATTGTTTGCCTTTATGTGGATGACATGCTCATTATCGGGAGCAATTAGAGATGTCAAATGGGCCGGCCCAGCCCAAGCCCATCGGGCCTCCAACAAATCGGGCCGGGGCCGGGCCAAGGGGGCTGCCAATCGGGCCGGGCCGGGCCTGGTTCTGAGGATATCTGGGCCCGGTCCAAGCCCAGGCCCTAGGCCCAACATTTAGGGCCGGGCTTGGGCCGGCCCGGGCCCAATTTTCTTTTTTTTTTTAATTTTTTTTTTGGCATTTTCTTGTTATTGAAGGTAAGGGTTTTTTTTAATTATGGTAATTTGCTGTTAAGGACGCTTTATTAAAGCGTCCTTAATATATTCCAAGTTCCAGCCCACTCAAATTGTAACATAAATTGACAAAATACAGCAAATGTGGGGTACACGATGCATTGGGGTCAGCAATTTCAATACATAAAGATGTTGAAAATTTACTCGATCCCATGACCACTATATTTATAAAGAAAAAAAATCAATAACTTAAAGATATGTTATTATTCTTCGCATTACTTAAATCTTCAGTACTGTTTAAGGGGGAAAAGGGGAATAAATCCATTGGGGGGAAAGGGGGGGAAAAGTGAAATTTTAAAAGTAAAGAGGGGAGCCTAAATCGGGCCAGACCCGGGCCGAGCCAAACCCGGGCCTGAACCGGGCCGGGCCCGAGCTTTTTCCTGGGAAATGTAAGCCTGGCCCAGGCCCTAGGCCCTAAAAGGCCGAGCCAACACTATTCATCAAAGGGGCCGGGCCGGCCCGCGGGCCGTCCGGCCCATTTGACAACTCTAGGAGCAATAATGAATTCATTAAGGCTACAAAGAAAATGTTGACCAGTAAGTTTGAGATGAAAGATATGGGTGTGGCTGATGTTATACTTGGTATGAAAATTACCAAAACATCAAATGAACTAGTCTTGTCACAATCTCACTATATTGAGAAAGTGCTAGACAAATTTAAAAGTTATGATGATAGTCCAGTTAAGACACCACTATATGTAAATTTACATCTAACAAAGAATACTGGTGAAGGAATATCTCAATTAGAGTATTCGCGTATAATTGGTAGCTTAATGTATATCATGAATTGCACGAGACCCGATATAGCATATGCTGTCAGTAAGTTGAGCAGATATACTAGCAATCCGGGAAAGAATCACTGGATGGCTATTGTAAGAGTTTTAAGGTACTTAAAATATACCTTAAACTTTGGTCTGCATTATTCAAGATATCCAGCTGTATTAGAAAGATACAGTGATGCCAACTGGATATCAAATTCTAATGAAACAAAATCCACAAGTGGATATGTGTTTACATTAGGAAGAGCAGCTATTTCTTGGAAATCCTCAAAATAGACATGTATTGACAGATCTACTATGGAATCTGAATTCATTGCTTTAGATAAAGCAGGAGAAGAAGCGGAGTGGCTTCGTAATTTTTTGGAGGATATTCCAAATTGGCCTAAACCTGTGCCACCAATTTGTATACACTGTGATAGTCAATCTGCAATTGGAAGAGCACAAAGTAGTATGTATAACGGCAATTCTAGACACATACGTCGCAGACACAATACCGTTAAAGAATTACTTTCTAGTGGAATTATCTCTATTGACTATGTGAAGTCAAAGGATAATATTGCTGATCCGTTAACGAAAGCTTTGACTAAAGAGAAAGTAAATATGTCATCGAGGGGAATGGGTCTTAAGCATATGAACTAAAGAGTGGTCATAATGGAAACCCTACCTAACTGACTGGAGATCCCAAGATCTAGGTTCAAAGGGAAAACCGAATTATGTAAATGCGACTCAGACAGAGCACTGTGGGGGGTTCAAACCCTCATATCCATTCCTATGATGAGAAGACAGTGGCACCTATAAAAAGGTTAGGTTAAGCTATGCTTTTAATGACTCTTATATCTTAGAAATCCAAGTGGGGGGTGCAGTAGGAACCTCTTAATAAGAAGTCACCTATGTGAGTAAGAAGTGGGCCGCTTCTATGAGAATTGTAAGGCTGAATTCTCTAAGAGTATTCATGAAAACCAGGAGTTGTTTAGGGCCAAAATGAACACAACAATGAGAACCTCAAAACAATGTTTGAGCGATACTGTGTGAAGTTTTATTGTCTTGGTTTACACTAAAGGTTGAACAGTTCAAGACATCACGTTCACTGGTTAACTAGTAAATCCGATAGTTCTCACTAGGGAAGGTTCAAGGCCATCGGCTACCTATCTCGATCCAGTGTCGTTCTAAAGAACTCTTTCTTGTGTCAGTGTTTCTTTGCGTATATAGTCCAGTCAATTTTCTGTTCATGTGGGGGATTGTTGGAATTGAGTTTTAAACCCATTGTGGAGAAGCAACTTTGACTCAATTTTCTAATTGGTTCTAAACCATATTTTGGTTAGGAACAAATTGATTCATGATCCTCTATTGGAATAGATGATCATGGTATATTCACATATTTAAAACAAATGGAAGGTGAATGAGAAAATTGACGTTGAAGTTGATGGTTTAACTTGAAAGGAAGAGAGAATCCCACATAGAAGAATAAAGTCAATGTTGTCTCCTTATAAGGCTTAGCCTTGAGCTAAGGGTTGGGCCCCTTGGGGGTACCCATGTTTTGTAAGGAGGAAGGACCTAGGTTAGGTTCACCACACGCGCGCGCCGCCCGCCCTGTCCGTGGCCGTGGCTTGGGCTTGGGCCCATCAGGCTTTATTCTTTTTGGGACAAAAACATTTTAAATAAATAAATTTTATTTATTTATTTTCTTTTCCGAAAGTTGTGACCTTTCCAGCTAGTAGTTTTTTCTGTGAAGAGTTGCACCCCCCAGTGAAAATTCTGTGTATAAAAACAAGTCAGTTTTCAGAAAGAATTAATTTTTTCCAGAATTATTTTCTGTATTATTCTGTCTCCGAGTTTCCTGTGTCCGAAAAGAGTTCAGTGCCATTATTCTGTCTGTATTAATTTTAATTGTTCTTGCTAATACTGTTTGTTCTGTATAGTAAACTACATTTTAGTATTTTCGTACTTAGTTGATTTCTGCACAAGTATACACAAAGCCATCTTTTTTCTAACAGAAAATCGAAGACCAAAGCCTTTAGGAAAAAGAAATTCAAAGTGAAAGATGAATCATTAGCTCAAATCTTAATAATCTAAAGTAATTTCAGTTATACCAAAATAGCCACCAAACCAAATCCAACATAATTCCCTCTTGTATCAAATGCTATACAGTCAAATTTAATAAAAAAAAGATCCTAGTATCCATTAGAACCCCATGATTTAAGGGCAAAAATGTCAGTAAACCCAAAGTGTAGTGTTTTAACAAGTGCATTGTGAACGCAATAACTAGTATCTGTTGTAGACAAATGGTCACTCAAGCTCACACTTTGTTGCACTCAGACTCACAAATATAAAAGGAGACAATGTGGAGATTTTGAGAGAAACACCGCTTATAACAGAGCCCAATTAGTTAAATCGCATGTTTTTTCGGTCTATAAATTTCAAAGAGCAAGCTTGAATGCCAAAAGCATAATCAAGAAGCACTGAATTACTCACAACCAAATCAAAACATATAAGCTTCTAGTTAACATCATAACTAAGTCATACTTGGACAAAAGGACCACAAAAACGGATATGGTGTGTGCGTGCGCGCGCGTGTGTGGAGTTGAGAAATAAATACAGAGGAATCAGCAAGAACCCGTGTGAGGATGACTACAGGGAGGAGAGAGAACCTGCGAGTGAGGAGGTGAGGAGGGATTGATGATGACCATGAAATGCTGCATATCCCACAAATTGAGTGCGTAAGCCGTGGACATAAGCAGCTGGCCAGGCCTTTTTGTGGCTCTTAAGGCCACTGCTGCTACGTATACTTCATCCCTTCCACCTGTTATGGGTGTTTTGGCACTGCTCAATATAGAGGTCAGAGGGATTATAGCTTTCAAACAGTTCAAGGAACTATAAATGAAATCGATTTAGTATACAATCTCCACAGTAGTAATATACGGAGTATAACATAGTAAATTCTTGATTTTCATTTTAGTTTCACTTCTTGTTTTCTTTTTTAAAATAACTGAAGAATTTCATTGAGCATAACTATTTACAAGGAATGATAATTTTGCCTTGTGTCTCTAAATTTCGATTCTAGACGAGTAGTACTCCGTATATAGCTTCAAGCATTTCAATTAAAGTCATAAAGGACACTAACTATCCAATTCCAACGAAGGCCAAAAAATCGACACTAAGCAATAAATAAATAAATAATTCATTCCACTTATTATTTTAGCATAAAAATCATGTGACATTACATGACTTCCCTAAGAAAAGAAAATATAGTTTTTTGTATGATAAGTTACCAACATTTTGTCGTACAGTAAACATTGCATGGTTCCAAATTGCTGGTTCTAGCCATTTAGGGTAGTTGTACAGAAGGGAACTGATACAACATAGGGATGAATGGAGTGAGACAAAAACTTATTATATAACATATCTAACCGCTCTAAATAGTCATGACCGTTAGTTCCCGAAACGTACGATATTTTCTACTGGGATACATCGAATTCACTCTATTGATGCATTTGCGTGGTACACCGAAGTCCCAACAACTACAAAATAACTGGGCCTGCAAAACAAACTAGAGCTCGCCCGTCGGTTTTTCAGCCGAAAAAACTATTTGGGCCATAATAAGCCTCACCAAGCTCGGCCTACGTTCATTCCATTTCTTTACTGAAAAGAAACCTCAAGTTTCCCAACCACACCTAAGGTTGCAGCTTCTTACTAGTTTCCGCAACCATACGAAACATACACCATACCTGAGTTTGCAGCTTTTTATTAATTTTTCCGAGCTGTATACTTCTATACTTTCGTTACCTTATGTTAATTTGTCAAGAAGTTTTTCAGAAGAAAGATTTCCAATGGTGACCATTAATGTTTGACCAAGGGTCATCACTCATCCATTGTTAATTATACATATCCACGAGCAGTCCGAAACCACAGATGGACGTGGTGAGGCACCTTGAGTTTGCCCATGAAGAAGAAATACGACCTGAGCTGTCATCTGATATACGCAAGGCCGGATTCAAAAAGTCGAATTGAAGGGGCCAAAAGGCGTAAAAAATTGATGACTAATATAAAAGAATTGCTCAATTTAACTGCTGACCATTTAATTTTGCTTCTCATAGTAATTTATTTAATTTGATAAGGTTAGTCAAGAACGAAGTACTAATCTTGCATGAAGAAGCTTAACTCTTACTCTATAGATGAATTACTAATGTGATTACTAACTGTATGAGTACAATAATCACATATAAGTTAAAATATTATAAGAATTTAAACTTCAAAAAAAATTACCTTGATCAATTCGTGTTTTTCGTAATCTGGAAATTTGACATATAGAATTTGAAAGAACGAAGATAGAGTAAAAGAATGAGAAGAAGATATGACGACCAGTGACATAAAGAGTAAAAAACACAAAAAAACGAAACCCTAATTATCAACATCCTCCAATGTAATATGGATCTCTGTCAGTCAATGCATGCATGCCACGTGGCAGATCGGCACAGTAGCACCAATAGGGTGATTTCTTTTCTTTTTTTTTCTTTTCTTTTCTTTTCTTTTTTGACATATATATATATATATATATATATATATATATATATATATATCTCTCTCTCTCTCTAAGGGGACGACCAACCTTACCCCATCCTTTTATTTAGACTGAACATGCGAAGAAACTAATGTACCCCACCATACACACACTTTTCAGTACTACTTGGCCAAACTTTCACGGGCTGTACTTATTTATTCCTCAGGCTTCTCAGCCGGTGGGTCAACCTTCTCTTCAGCTTCAGTAGGCTTCTCTTCTTCAGTGGCAACTTCTTCTTTCGGAACTTCAGCTTCTGCTTCTGGCTCGGGTTCAGGTGCCTCCACGGATTTGGTGGTCTCAACTGGCTCTGGCACCACCTTTGGACTAGTCTCCACTTCTGGGGCGACTTTAGCCTCTTCTAACACCAACTTAGCGTCGACTTCAGCTGCCAGAGCTACGGGCTCATCGGATGCAACAGCAGTCTCGGCTTCCTTAGGTGGCTCTTCAGCCTGAGGCTCAGGTGCAGCCACTAACTCTTCCTTGGTTATCTGCTCAACCTTTGTTGGCTCCTCTATTTTCTCCTCTTGGAATGCTGATGTTGCTGATACAACCTGCACAAAACCATTTATTAGAAGTGCAATTACAAACCGAACTGCTGATTGGATTTACTCTTTACGGTATGAATCATCTTAAGCTCACTTCTTTGAAAGTAGCTGTTGAGAGTGCTAATATCTAAGCTTGTGAGCCTCTCCACTCATTTTCGATTGATTTTTAGCTAGATGCTTTAACATAACTAAATTGTTTAAACTTTTTCTCTCAAGTCACTGAGCTCGTGATCCTGGAAGAGCAAGAGCTAGAAAAAGATCACGCACTGTGTTGATTTCCGTTTGTGTTTATTGCGCATGCCACATGTAACCATTGTCTAGCTTATTTAATCTGTTTCAAAATCAAATTGGGAGTTCTCGATAGCCTCAAGACAAGAAAGGTTGCCACATATTTGAAACGCGAAAACAGTAATCTTGTAAAATAAGACTGGGGTAAGGCAGTCGGTTTCCATGACAATCTACAGGGGTTCGTTTTGCATTGTGTTGTGCTGAATGAATGTTGCTTCGTAGCTCAGTACGGAGCTTCATTGATAACCACTCTAGGAATTGAAGGTACTCAGCTAAGGACGCAAATACATTATTATCGATTGCATGCTAAACGGGGGAAGTTACCTCAACAGCAGCCATTGTATTCAAAAGGGAAGGTGAAGTATAGCAGCAAAGAACAGTGAAAGAAGCTAAAAGAGGCCCCCCAAGTAGCTAGAGAGAAACGAAGGTGTAGTTGAGGTGAGGAGATGATGATCAATATGGGAGGCTTATATAGAGGTGCGAGAGGCTCAAGTTGATGAGAAAGAGAGGTGGCCATTGGGGCCACATGAAGATTCTTGGGAATCTGACATCTCATCACTGGCTGCTAGGATTGAGCATGTCCAGTAATAATGTGGGAAGAAAGGATGGAGGATGAGGTTTTACTATTTTGTAATGGGAATATGAATGTTATCCTGCCATTGGAAAGCTTACAATAATGGAGGCCATATTTCCATACGGGCTATGATCACCTTCCTTTTGGTTGTGTGTGCTTGTGTGTGCTTTGTGCAGTCGGGAATTTTGGTGACCCTGGTTCCTACTTTCGGTGCATCACTAATCATTTTCTCACGTTCAAAACTCTCCGAATTACTGCTGCTTTAATTTAACATGAACCGATATGCTATTGTTATGGTGTCATTTAAGGTACACAGATAAGAAGGAGGGCGGATCTTGGATCTCACGCCCGGGGAGACAAAAATTCCATATAAATTTTGGTCGCTAATGTAACAAAATTGATGTAATATGACCAACTTTGGTGAAGCGAACAACATTTGAGAATTTAGAAACATTTTTAATTTTCAATTTCTTAAAATTTGTGAAAAGAATTGCATGTTTATGTGCATCGGTACTAGCATTACTAGAATCACTGTAAGATCGACTAAAAATTTTGCTTAAATTCTCTTAAACTTCAAATGGCGTGCACCTTTTTATTACACAAATTGAGTCTAAAGTGACAAAAGTGGAATAAGAGACTTCAAATTGGAAGCTTATTTATCAATTCGATCTCCAAGATATAAACTAAAATTTTTAATCTTTTTACTTTAATGCTCATAACTAAATGACATATAAATAATATAAGTAAGATTTAGTGGTAAATGCAGGAGAAAACATGATCCCCCGTCCTATACAAGATCGACCCTACACGGAAATTCATCTAAACAATAAACACACACACACACACACACACACACATATATATATATATATATATATATATATATATATATTCTGTGTTAGGAAAGAGTACGTGAAGACTCAGTGCACTATAAATTCAATTTAAATTTAGAAACTCGAAAGTGCAGCTTTTGAAAGCACTATAAATTCAATTTAAATTTAAAAACTCGAAAGTGCAGCTTTTGAAAGCTCACAACGAATTATGAAAATTTTGCTTGCTGATCTGATCCCTTTTTTGGTTTCCCGTTGAACCTCATAAATGAGATTGAAGAAAAGCTCATACGCAGATTTCTGAACTATCGTGGAGATTTGTTTGACACTTTTTGCAATATATATATATATATATATATATATATATATATATATATATATATATATATATATATATATATATATATATATATATACAGTGAGTATTCACTCTATTTCCATCCTCCAAAGCCAACCTTTTTAACTACTCAGTCAAAAACTGCTCTAGCATGGTATTTTTTTTTTACTGAAATGGCTAAAACAATATATATGTTATAAATTAGAAAATTGGATTAAAAAATTTCAAATTTTCTCCTGTAGGTCCATCTAATAAAAAACGTTTAGGTTCAACATCAGGAACAAGTGATAATTAGCTACAACTATTAAGGAACGTATATATTGCTTCACATGATATTCCTGTACACCATTTTTACACCCCAAAAAAAGACCAACACAAATATTAATAATTTTAACGACAACACCCATTTCTGAAATTGTGACCTGGTTACTCTTGATGGCCCACATAAAAAGGCAAGTGGGACCGGAGAGTTACCTCAAAAGATGATGGTGGGCCATGGAGGATATGGGAGGAGTGACAGATTGGACAACGGGTGAGTCAGGACCCACTTCATTTTGGCGTCGTCGGCTCGCAGTCACAAGCTGTAATTATGTGCCCAAAGCCAATCAACCAACTGGCTAAAGTACAAAATTACCCCTCAAGTTTCGTCCTCAAAATGTGTTTTATGGAAGGTTCGTCACATCACAAGCAGAAATTATTGAGCTAATACTGTTGTCTAAGTGAAAGTTAATCTCCTAACAGGCTAATAGTACTTGTAACTTTCGGCAACCAAACACAACCATCAATTATCAAGTTTCAGAAAGCAGATAGTCTTCGTGGCACATCATTTTTTTTTTGTTGCTACAACTAAGACACTCACGTGCATTTAACAAAGTTACGAATTTTACTTTATGGCCTTTGTAGAAGTTTTATTTTCGACTTGAAAGCAGGCACAAAAATTAAGAAGAGTTCACCGCATGTAAGAACTCTATACATTTACCCCTACACATGGCATAAAATAATAGAGGATCTAAAAAAAATAACAACGATATAACAGGCTAGTTAATACATATAAATGTCTGATAGTCGATTCAAAAGCATACTGAAAATAAGGTCCGTCAAATCTAGAAAAATTGCTTCATTTATTACATCATTGGAGGGAGAATTAAAAAATGCGCAAGTCGGCGCGGCTCACTGGCGTCCTCCTTACAATGTTATTCCCATTAAACTTTTGGTGTTTAAAGAGCTTACAGCAGTATGACCAACCTCATTAGCAGGACTATCATACCCATGGCTTATGTATCGTCATTGTGGATCCCAACCTCAGTAAAAAAAAGGCTTATAAAAACTGCACATTCCGTACGCCAACGGCCACCATCTCGAGATGCGTTTAAGGAAAAGTGCACTGTTTGATAATCTGCTCCAAACGTGCCGTTCCGGTTCATCAAACTCCAGTTTAGGAAGAGGAGGTGGTGACCAGAGTCCTCTCTCTCTCTCAACTTTACAGACGCTGGAAAGCAAGCAAGCCGAGGTGGCATGAGGTGTGGGGGTTGGGCGGCCTGGTGGGTCCTGTGAGGACATGCAGCCGTTCTTGTTGCCAATGGTGCCATGCCACGCGGAGGACAGCCCACCGTCTGATTTGCTGGGATGGTTCTGACTGAGACCCCTGCAAATTTGGTCCTACGAGGCCCCAAATCACTTATAATGAGTGCATTGACCGCTTTTTGGTGGTCTGGCGTTGGCTTAATTTTTTTTGTGCAGTTAATTGGTACGATTGCAGAGGTGCGTATGGAGTGCAGCACTAACAAAATGTACTTGTTAATAATTTTACACTTAGTCCATTTAGTCCTAAGGTAGATATATTATTTTTAACTTTATCGTGATGACGAGCATTTTCAGATTAATTATAGATTCATTGAGACTAAGGCCCCGTTTGACAAAATTTTTTTCCCTCTTTTTTTTTCAGTTTTAAAAACTGAAAAAAAGAGCGTTTGGTAACCATTTTTTTTTCAATTTAAAAAACCAGTTTTTAAACTGCAGAGTAAAAAAAAAAACTCCAAAAACTGGTTTTTTTTTTTCACTTTTGGTTTTTTTTTTTCGACCACCACCACCACCCTCCCACCGCCGGCAGCCACCTCAGGCGACCACCGCCGGAGACTGCCGGCCGCCGGCAGCCACCTCCGGCCGCCGGCGACCACCGCCGGAGACTGCCGGCAGCCACCTCCGGCCGCCGGCCACCACCGCCGGTGACTGCCGGCAGCCACCTCCGGCCGTCGGCCACCACCCCTCCGGCCGTCGGCCACCACCACCACCACCGTCGACCACCGCTATGCCCCACCACCGCCACCGCAAACCACCAAAAAAAAAAGTCAAAATAAAAAGGGTTACCAAACACCAAAAAAAAAAACCTCAAAAAAAAAAGGGGTTATCAAACACCCACTTGTTTTTATAAAAAAAAAAATTTAAGCTGCTCTTTAAAAACTGAAAACCAAAAAAAAAAATTTGTCAAACGAAGCCTAAATCTCCTCCTTTAACCACTTAATAAGGTCTATTTATGATTTCATTAGCTTTAGAATGATCTGCCCGGAAAATGCCAAACCTCTTTAAACATGACTCCTTAAAGCCAATACAGAGTACTGACGTTTAAGTTTTAGTCTCTTTTTGAAAATGTATTCGTTTTTAATTTTTTCTTCAATTTTATTAATTAAAAAAAAGCTGTTTTGCACATGTTATTCATTTTTTTCTCTTTCAATTTTGAAAATCAGTTTTTAAAATATGAATGTTTTTCATTATTATTATTATTATTATTATTATTATTATTATTATTATTATTATTATTATTATTATTACAGTTCCGATACAAGAATGAGATCCTAGTTGAGTTCGTTTCTTGTGTCCATGGTCACAGAGTAGCACACTCAAACATGATTTATGTGCTTGATGTACTTGTATGTCTGTAACAAACTTATCGTAATTTGAAATACCATAAGATAGAACTATTATTCTGCATTTGAATGACAACTAAAACTTGTTCAAAGGACTCTCGAAGTATGTAGCATAATATCTTACAAAAAAACAAAAATAAGATCTCTTGTTATAATTGGTCGAGAGACCAAACCCAATTCAAATCTCCTTATAACTTTCTTTATACAATATAATAATTTTCGATGATGCTAGTTGTGTCTTTTCTTTTTTAACATAAAATTCCATGGACTTCGGTAAAGAAAGTAAGTGAGGCAGGCTAAGAGGCAAACTTGATTAAAGAGAATCTCAAGAAAATGGATTTGGCACCATCCCAAGCATTTGAGGTGTCAAATGGGCCGGGCTTGGGCTAGCCCAGCCCAAGCCCATCGGGCCTCCAGAAAACTGGGCCAGGGCCGCTGTCAAACGGGCTGGGCTGGGCCAGAATGAGGGAAATTTGGGTCCAGTCCAAGCCCAGGCCCTAGGCCCAACATCTAGGGCAGGGCCCGGGCCCAATTTTTTTTATTCAAAATAACAAATATACCTTAGTTATTCTCACTAATGATCTAAAAGTAATAGATTTCTTCTACATTTTAGTCATAGAAGGCAAGCAAATACACCTTAGTTTAAAAAAAACTGAAAAGGCCATTTTTTGGGCCAAAAGAGGGCCGGGCCAGGCCAAATCCGGGCCATTTTAGGGCCAGGCCAAATCCGGGCCTGTTTCTCAAAAAGTTAGGCCTGCCCAAGCCCTAAGGGTTAGGGCCAGTCCGGGCCCAAAAAGGGCCGGGCCAGCCCGCGGGCCGCCCGGCCCATTTGACACCTCTACCAAGCATACTATCACAACCATGATGTCATATAAATAAGGACCAAGCCTTACTGTATTCCTATAGTGTCACTTTGAGACATAGAACAAATAAAGCTGAAGTTGAGAGAAAGTTGTCATATCGTTGTTTATTTGGACGTCCTTTCCACATGTTACGTGGATAAGAATTTTTTTAAAAAAATAAAAAGATACCATATCCTTCTCGACTTAACATTTAATTGATAAGATATACTCTAACAAATGGGTCAGATAGAACCAAATTCAAAAAGAAAAAGTACACCTAGTAAATACTAACAATGCAATCTGAAGAAAACAAAGACAAAGACTATCCTGACTATCAGGAGGGAGGAATCAAAGGAGCTCGTAGACAAAATGGATACAGACAAAACTGACAATGCAATTGACCTAGTGAATGAAGATAGACACTATCTTGATTGCCATGCAGTAGGAATCATAAGGAGTCGTTAGATAAGAATGCATGCAGACAATATTGACTATGCAATATACTGGACAAAACAAAGGCAGACGCTATCATTTTGATGCCAAGAAAAGTAAGTTCACAATTGATGTGGAGGTGCCACAAGGAATGCAGTCCGAGTCAGATGCCAAATAGAGTGTGTTAGTCCTATGGTTAGATAACCTAGGTTTACATCTTGTTTTGATGATAACTACACATTGATTATGTTTTAATGTGTACCTTGAGTGAAATCTTAGCAGGTATATACATACACACTCATGAAGACACATTTGAGAAGTTGGATAAATGGATTCAAGCCAAAAGAAGCTTAAAGTTATTACCGACATGCTATAGAAGCTTCATCAAATTCAATGTCAAAGAGTAAAAATAATGCAAAGGCTAAGCTACTATCGATTATGATTGATCTTTACTATTATGTAACTAGTCTTGGTTTGATGCTTGGATTGATGACTATAACCTAAAAAGACCTTAGGACACCTTGTGTATTGCATGTGAGTTCATAACCATTTACACAAGTGTTGTTCTTAAAAATGAGTGAACTTTGGAGCTCACTCAGATTTTATCAAAACCTCTTTTGGTGTTAATATTTTCATATTTTGATAAAACTTTTCCTTAGCTTTCGAACTCAAAAAACGGCACATCAATCCGATATATCTAGAGAAAGTTATGCCCAAAATAGGAGGGTTCTGTGAGGCAGCCAAAAGGCAGTAGGGTAATACAGTCGACTGCATTGGAATAGAGTCGACTGTATTGGTCAAAATTCAGCTCCAATTGCTATTTTCGAGGGAACCCAGTCGACTGCATTGGGAATACAGTTGACTGCAATGGCAATTTTGCTCACTTTTTGTCTATAACGCCTATATTTCATTTGCTCCCTATATAAATGGTTTGGGGTTTCATCATACACCAAGGAAACCACATTCTAAGCCTCCATTCATTAAAGAAACATCAAGGCTCATAGATTAAACTTTTTTCTCTTCATCTTCATGATTTTACATCATTAAAGAGAGCATCTTTGTGAGCAATTCTTTGATTGAGAGAGAGCATTCTTCAAGTCATCAATTCTCTCATCTTTCTATTTTACTAGAGCTTCATTTGTACTCATTTCCTTTTAAGAGGGTTTCCTTATATACAATTGATCTTTGTAAAAGGATTTTGATCAAGCTTGGGTTTGTTAAGTCTTGGTTGAGCTTTGTGGATTCAAGGCTTGTGCTTGGTGTGGGAATATCACCAAGTGTTGTAAGGGTTTTCATCTTCACCCAGAAGAAGATTGTTGCTAATGGATTCTAGTGCTCTTGCAAGGGACTTCTTTGAAGAGGTGGATGTAAGCTTGAAGGTAGTTCAAGCCGAACCATTTAAATCTCCTTCTCAAATATCTCTAACTCAATCTCTTTAATTATTGCTCTATAATTGCTTGAGATTGTTTAATTAGTATCTTCATTAAAGTATTACTTGGTTTGATTGAGATTCTTGATTGTGCTAAGTTTAAATTTCTCATTAATTTTTGTAAACCCTATTCACCCCACCCCCCACCCCCACCCCCTTCTAGGGTTATTTTATTGGTTTCAAGTGGTATCAGAGCCTTGGCTCTTGATTTTTCAGTTAACACCTAGAGAATTAAAAGATCTTGGGATTTTCTAGTCTTGAGGGGAGTTCTATTACTAGACCTCCACTTTTTTATGGGTTTTCATATAATATATGGAAAATTAAGATGAGAGTATTTTTAGAATCTTTAGATTTTGAAATGTGGGGAATCGTTGAAGATGGCCCTTATGTTCCAACCAAGTGGATTAGGAATAAGCTTGTGCCAAAGGAGAAATCTGAATTTAATGACTATGATAGAAATATACTTTGCATGAATTCTAGAGCTAAGAATTGTCTTGTTTGTGCTCTAAACACAAATGAACTCAATCGGGTTATTATGTGTGATTCGGCTAAGAGTATGTGGGATACACTTCAAGTCACTCATGAAGGTACTTCTCTCTTAAGAGATTCAAAGATGAATTTATGGCATAGAGAATATGAATTGTTTCAAATGTTTTTCGATGAATCTATTATGGAAATGAATTTTTGTTTCACTAAAATTGTTAATACTTTGAAACAATTAGGAAAAGATTTCTCTAACGGTGATCTTGTGAGAAAGGTGATTAGGTCATTACCTAGACAATGGGATGCAAAAATCACCGCACTTCAAGAATCACAGGATCTCAATACCTTCCCGTTGGATGAATTAATTTGCTCATTGATGACTTATGAAATGCAACTCGAATCATCCGGGCAAAAAGTTTCAAAGAAGAAGAAGAAGTGCTTTGCTCTTAAAGCTACATCAATGATGGATCAATCTTCAAGTGAAGAGGAAGAAGACTTGAATAACAAGGAGATGGACATACTTGCAAAGGAATTCAATGAGTTTCTCAAACTTAAGAAAGTTGGAAACCCACACAAGAGCAAGAATGATTCAAGTGTAGAGATTACCTTATGGGAGAATAAGAAGAAAAAAGGTTAAAAAAGAAGCACTTCATAAAGAAATCAATCGAAGCCATCATTTGTAGTGACAATGACTCAAGTGGAGATGAATGTGGTCATTTCGATGATAGAGATGCAAATCTATGCTTCGTGGCTCAAAAAGATAATGAAGAATTCATGAAATTAGTCAAGAAAAATTATGCTTTAACAAACAAGTGCATGCAATTTCAAAAGAGCTAGATGACTTAAAAAGTGAAAATAATGAGTTGCATGTCAAGAATGAATGCATATCTAGCCATTTATATGTGTAGCATGTGAATAATGATTTCATTGAATTGATTGTGAGCAATCCTAGCACAAAACAAATCTCTTGTGATACTTCGAGTTAGAAAAACAAAATGAAATTTTAAAGCTTGAGATTTGTGATTTGAAGAAATGCCTTGAAAAATTTGTTGATGGTAAAAACAACTTGGATGTCATGCTTGGACACCAAAGAGTTTATCTTAACAAAGGCGGTGTTGGAGTAGATCCCTTCACCTTATCTCCTAAAGTTTTAAAACAACAAGCTAGATTAAATGTTCATACAAGAAATCCTAAGAACTATTGCACACATTTTACATGTTGTGGTTGGTGCAACAAGAAAGGCCATACGACTAGTTATTATCCTTGTATAATTGTTTATGTTGGGGGTGTAAAGAAAATGTGGGTCGTTAAAGAGTTTCTTAATGTTGCTAAGACTAACACTTGTGGACCCAAGAAAATGTGGGTACCAAAAGTTAGACCTAAATTGTGATTGTAGGTTGTTCAAAGTAAACGCAAATAGCAACAAGGAGAAGGCTCCAAGAAAAATTTGAAAGGGAGGAGAACCAAGCTAAATCTTAAGGGGGAGTAAGCATTCCAAGATTGGACATGCTACTTCAAATGAGGAGAGTCTCAAAGCTTGTCAAAGAAAACGGACTTCAAAATGGTCCCTCATGAGCTCGAATTCCTTGGTAATTCACCAAGATGGTAAAACTTAATGATCTTCTCAACATTGTGCTATGTGCTAAACTTATATGTTATCAAGTATGCTTAAATTGTCAAATCTATAAAATAACTTGCTTATTGAGAATTCATGCGAACTATGCTAAATTGTGAGTCCTTGATTGTCTACTTCCCTATGTTATAATCTTGGATACTTGTAAGATTTAAATGACGATGTATGGTCCTCTTGCACTTATATTGGTAATATTGATTGTTGATGACCATCATTTGCTTTGCGGAAAGTCTATGTTGAAATTGTGTCATCTTTATGCTTCACATTCTCATTTCTACACACACGCACCTTTTGGTAATGCCAAAATGAGAGCATGTCTCGGTTAGACATTTAGTTGTGTTTCTTGGATATTATTGGCATTGATTGAGGGGGAGCAAAAATTAGGATGGAATATGCGTATGATAACTTGATAGAGAAGCTTACATGCTTGAGTCACATACTATCTTGTTACTCTTGAAAAATACATGTAGCAGATGAAATTATTGAGCTACATTGCATATCTTTCTTTGGATCATGAAGGGACTTTTGATGTCATCCTTATGAGTTCATGAGTTATATGCACTTTACGCCATTATCTTGCTTATAACTATCTCTTCACACATGCATACCCTTGTCTTTCTGTTGATGACAATGGGGGAGAAATAATCTTGATTCTTTATGCTATATGAGTATGTGTTTTGAGAGAACATTATTAGAGGAAGAGCATATATTGTTTTAGCTAGGGAAGCTAGCTATGAGCTTAATTGCTACATGAGATAAATTGACATGTCTTGAGTATACTAGAGATGATTGAATGTACCAAGTGAGATTGTTGTGCTTAATTGACTATCATATGATAAATCTTATCTAATATAGAATCAATGTTTGTCATCATCAAAAAGGGGGAGATTGTTAGCCCTATGGTTGGATAACCTAGGCTTACATCTTGTTTTGATGATAACTACACATTGATTATGTTCTAATGTGTGCTTTGAGTGAATTCTTAGTAGGTATATACATGACACACTCATGAAGACACATTTGAGAAGTTGGATAGATGGATTCAAGCCAAAGAAGCTTAAAGTTATAGTGGACATGCTATAGAAGCTTCATCAAGTCCAATGTCAAAGAGCAAGAAAGAATGCAAAGGCTAAGTTACTATCGATTATGATTGATCTTTACTATTATGTAACTAGTCTTGGTTTGATGCTTGGATTGATGACTATGACCTAAAAAGACCTTAGGACACCTTGTGCATTGCATGTGAGTTCATAACCTTTCACACAAGTGTGTTCTTAAAAATGAGTGAACTTTGGAGCTCACTCAGATTTTCTCAAAAATATTTTGGTGCTAATCTTTTCATATCTTGATAAAACTTTTCATTAGCTTTCCAACGCAAAAAACGGCACCTCAATCCGATTTTTCTAGAGAAAGTTATGCCCAAAATAGGAAAGGGGGTTCCGTGAGGCAGCCAAAAGGCAGTAGGGTAATACAGTCGACTGTATTGGAATCTAGTCGACTGCATTGGTCAAAATTCAGCTCCAACGGCTATTTTCGAGGACAAAACTCCAACGGCTATTTTTGAGGGAACTCAGTCGACTGCATTGGGAATACAGTCGACTGCAATGGCAGTTTTGCTCACTTTTTGTCTATAACGGCTATATTTCATTTGCTCCTTATATAAATGATTTGGGGCTTCATCATACACCATGGAAACCACATTCTAAGCCTCCATTCATTAGAGAAACATCAAGGCTCATAGATTAAACTTTTCTCTCTTCATCTTCATGATTTTACATCATTAAAGAGAGCATCTTTGTGAGCAATTCTTTGATTGAGAGTGAGCATTCTTCAAGTCATCAATTCTCTCATCTCTCTATTGTACTAGAGCTTCATTTGTACTCATTTCCTTTCAAGAGGGTTTCTTTGTACACAATTTATCTTTGTAAAAGGATTGTGATCAAGGCTTGGGTTTGTCAAGTCTTGGGTGAGCTTTGTGGATTCAAGGCTTGTGCTTGGTGTGGGGATATCACCAAGTGTTGTAAGGGTTTTGATCTTGACCCGGAAGAAGATTGTTGCTAGTGGATTCTAGTGCTCTTGCAAGGGACTTCCTTGAAGAGGTGGATGTAGGCTTGAGGGTAGTTCAAGCCGAACCATTTAAATCTCCTTGTCAAGTATCTCTAACTCAATCTCTTTACTTATTGCTCTATAATTGCTTGAGATTTTTTAGTTAGTATCTTCATTAAAGTATTACTTTATTTGATTGAGATTCTTGATTGTGCTAAGTTTAAATTCTTCATTAATTTTCGTAAACCCTATTCACCCCCCTAGGGTTATTTTATTGGTTTCAAAGTGATGTGGGACACAGCAAGGATAGAGCAACTGCAGAGACCAAGGGCTTCCCAGATAGAGCCTGATGGTGGTAGTGCTGCGAGGGCGATGGTGCGATGCGCATGAACAACGACAGTCACAGTCCGATACTTAGGTCCAGAGTCAAGGTCCTATATATTTCTCTCTAGGATTCTAGAGTGAGAAAGTGAAAAATGTTGAAGAGTCCCCGTATGAATTCTCAAGGCCTCTATTTATAGAGGTTGAGATAATGATGTCAACACGTGGCACTCCCCAGAGTGACACGTCATTGAAGGGTCCACGCTACCAGTGCTCCACACTATCCGGCATATCCCTCACAGTGTCGCTTTGTCTATCTAGAAAGAATGGCTCATACAGCGTCAGAGTGGCCAGAGAACCCCCTTGATCTAGCCCTATCCAAGCCCTTGCAGAGTCCCACAGGCTTGAAAGCGGTGGGAAAGACACAACGCCCAACTGCCATGCAGACTAGGCACGACGCCCTCCGAAGACCTGCTCCATTCTCGGAGTGACCTGAGGTTCATAGTCCTTAGGAGTGTCGACGCAAGCCCCTAGTGCCGGAGCACGTACGGCAGTCTCGAAGACACCTCGACGGAGATGGTGTCTGGGAAGAGTCGCCTATCTTGCGGAAGAGTCGCCTATCTCGCGGGTGAGTCCTTGTGCCAGAGCACTCAAAGCGCATCAAGGTAACATCCCGAAGGAGCCGTCTACCTGACAGGCTGAGGTCGCATCCTGGAGGAGCCGTCTACCGGCAGAATGGGAGTCAAAAAGTTTCTTGGCAGAGATAGTGTCTTAGAGAATGAGCCTATCCCACCGGTGAGTCCTTCTGCCGGAGCACTCGGATGGTGTCGAGGTAGAATCCCAGAGGAGTAGTGTACCTGACGGGCTGAGGTAGCATCCTGGAGGATCCGTCTACATGACAGAAGGGAAGTTGAAAAGCTCCATGGTAGAAATAGTGTCCCAGATGAGTCGCGTATCCCTGCTGGTGAGTCTTTGTGCTGGAGCACTCGGAGCGCGGCGGAGTGAGTGAGGTGCCGAGGGAACTATAGTGTGAAAAAGCGCCAAGGGCACGACTGTATTAGAGACACGGTGCATGGTCACGGTGGAGTGAGTGAGGTACTGGGGGCACCGTAGTTTGACAAAGCACCAGCCAACAAGGGTTGCAAAGATGGCTCCGGGCGATGAGTGTCTCGGAGATGACGTTTCGGCGATTAGCGACAGGGGTCACGGTGATGCATTGCGGGCATGGGCAACAAGAGTCGCAGAGATGGCGCCCAGACAACGGGGGTCCTAGTGACAGTGCCCAGGCGACTGGCGATAAGCGTAGCAGAGACAATGCCCGGGGGACGGGCGACGAGCATTGCAAAGTCGGTGTACGGAGGCGGGAGACGGCGCCTGGGTGACCCGCGTCACGGAGACAGTGCCAAGGAGACTGGTAATGAGAGTCATGGAGTTGGCACACAGACGCGGGCGACGGGTGTCGCGGACGATGCATGGTCCCTTAAAGATAAGTGAAAGTGCTAAAGGGAGGCCAAAGGGCAACCTTTGGGGGAAAGCCAAGGCCAAACCTTAATGGTAGGCCAAGGCCAACCTTAAGGGAAGGCCGAGGCCAGGTCGACCCCAAGGGAAAGGTCAAGGCCAACCCCTTTAGGCAAGTGCCAAAGCGGGCCGAATGACGTGCGACATGCTACAGTTGAGGCACGATGATGAGTCACACAATAATTAAGTTTCTTAGTGACGAAGTCATGTAGAAAAGTGAAAAGTACAAGTGACAGAGCGTGCATGTTTTGACCTGTTGAAGCATTGAAAATTGACTGTTGCTTGTGCGGATGTGTTGTGCAAAATGGGACCCCCTGTAGGCCTTTAGGTGCGACAAGAGTAGGTTAGGAACATAAGCCCCATGCGTGTGTGCATGGAAGGGCAACCTGAGTGGGCACCGCACGCATAAACACTTAGCAAGAATTTAATGTTGTTTGGCCAGAGAGTCGCTGGCGTTGTCTTTGAATGACGAAGGTAAAAAGTAGGTGGCTCGGGCAGCCTTGTGCACCACATATTAAAACCTTGGAATGCTTGGACGTTGACATGAGGGCACGACAATGAGGCACAGGGGCGCGGTCACAGAGTCGGTGATAGGGGTCGCGGAGACCGTGAGGGAGCGCGGGCGACAGAGGTCAAAGAGACTGCGCTCAAGCATGGGCGATAGGGGTCGCAGAGATGGCGTCTAGGCAACGAGCCACTAGAGTCTTGAAGGCGGTACCCGGGCAAGAAGCATCACAGAGCTGGCATGCGGGAGACAGACGTTGAAGAGACTACATAGAGCGCGGTCGTCACAGAATGACAAGGGTGAGGAGTAGGTGGCTCAAGCCGCCTCGTGCACCACCTACTGAAATGGGTTCGCTGTCGATGTGGAGGTGCCAGAAGGAATGCAGTACGAGTCAAATACCAAATAGAGTGATATGGGACACAGCAAGGATGGAGCGAAGGTAGAGACCAAGGGCTTCTTAGACAGAACTTGAGGGTGGCAGTGCTGCGAGGGCGATGGCGTGACGCAAATATACGACTACAGTTACAGTCCAATGCTTAGGTCCAGAGTCAAGGTTCTATATGCTCTCTAAGATTCTAGAGTGGGAAAGTGAAAAATTTTGAAGAGTCCCTGTATGAATTCTCAAGACCTCTATTTATAGAGGTTGAGATGATGATGTCATCATGAAACATGTGGCGCTCCCCAGGAGTGACACATCACTGAGGGGTCCACAACTGTCAATGCTCCACGAGCTGTCGAATCGCATCCCGCCCTGCTCCACACAGCATCACTTTGTCTATCTGGAAAGAGTGGCTCCCACAGAGTCAATGTGGCCAGAGCCCCCTTGATGTAGCCACCAATCCAAGCCCTTGTAGAGTCCCGTAGGCCTGATAATGGTAGGGAAGACCCGACGCCCAACTGCCAGGTAAACTAGACGCGACGCCCTCTGAAGACCTGCTCCCGTCTTAGAGTGACCTTGGAGTCATAGCCCCTAGGGGTGCCGACACAAGCCCCCAGCACTAGAGCACGTAGGCCAGCCATGCTGGCGAAGATAGTATCCCAGAGGAGTCGCCTATCCCGCGGGTGAGTTCTTATGCCACTGCACTCTGAGAGCGTCAAGGTAGCATCTTCGAGGATCCGTCTACCCGACAGGCTAAGGTAGCATCCCGGAGGAGTTGGCTACTTGGTATAAGGGGAGTTGAAAAGATCCCAGGTAGAGATAGTGTCTTAGAGAGCGAGCCTATCTCACTAGTGAGTCCACCGAAACACTCTTAGCATGTCGAGGTAGCATCCCGGAGGAGCGATCTACCTGGCGAAAGCGGAGTTGAAAAGCTTTCTGGTAGAGATAGTGCCCTAGAGGAGTTGCCTATCCCTACTGGTGAGTCCTTGTGCTGGAGCACTTGGAGCGGGTCAAGGTAGTATCCCGGAGGAGCCGTCTACCCGACGGGTCGAGGAAGCATCCCGGAAGCGTCGTCAACCTGGCGGAAGGGGAGTTGAAAAGCTCCCTGGCAAATATAGTGTCCCAGAGGAATCGTCTATCCCCGCGAGATGCTACACACTCCGGGGAGTGGGTCGAAGCATATTCCACGACCAAGGCAAGGTGCACATGGTGTGGTGAAAGGATGGACCAGCGCAAGGAGAGTGGTAGTGTGATAGAGAGCCACGAGGATTGACTATATTAGTGGCACGGTGCATGGGCACGGCAGAGTGAGTGAGGTGCCTGGGGGTAAGGTAGTGTGACAGAGAGCGAGGTTGCGCAGCTATATCAGTGACGCGGCGCACAGGCACGACAAAGTGAGTGAGGTGCTAGGGGTACTGTAGTGTGACAAATAGTTAGATGGAACGATTGTATTAGCGGCGTGGCGGAGTGAGTGTGGTGTCGGGGGCACGGTAGTGTGACAAAGAGCCAGGGGTGTGGCTGTATCAGCAGCCCAACGCATGGGCGCGACGGAGTGAATGAGGTGTCAGGGGCACTGTAGTGTGACAAAGAGCCAAGTGGTATGACTGTATCAGTGATGTGGTGGAGTGAGTGGGGTGTCGGGGGCACGGTAGTATGACAGAGAGCCTGACACCTGGGGTCACGAAGATGGCTCCTGGGCGACAGGGGTCACCGTGACGGCCCGCGGGCCTGGGTGACATGCGTCTCAGAGGCGGCTCAAAGGAGACAAGGGTCAGGGAGATGGTGCTCTGGCAATGGGGGTCACGAAGATGACGTCCGGGTAATGGGGGTTGCGGTGACGGTGCCTGGGCAACGGGTGACTAGCGTCTCGAAGACGACGCACAGGCTACGGGCGGCAAGCATTGCGAAGTTAGGGTGGGGATGCGGGCAATGAGCGTCACAGAGATGTGCCAGTGCCATGTGCATCGCGGAGACGGTGCCCAGGCAACAAGGGATGAGCATCGCAAAGTTGGCGCGGAGACGCTAGCAAAGGGTGAAACGGACAATGCGTGGTCTCTTGAAGAGAAGTGAAGGTGCTAAAGGGGAGGCCAAAGGCAAACCCTTGGGGGAAGGCCAAGGCCAACCCCAAGGGAAGGCAAGGCCAACCCTCAAGGGGAGGCCGAGGCTAACCCCAAAGGGAAGGCCAAGGCCAACCCCCTTGGGCAAGTGCCAAGGTGCTCCGACTGGCAACGTGCGACATGCCACAATCAAGGCGCGATAAGGAGTCACGTAAAAAAGTGAAAAGTGCACGTTATAGAGCGTGCATGTTTTGACCAGTTAAAAGCGTAAAAAATTGACTGTTGCGTGTGAAGACGTATCGTGCAAAATGGGACACCCAGTGGGCCTTTAGGTGTAGACCTGGCAATTTTGGCCCGTACCCACGGGTCTAACCAGGCCCGTTAAGAAATTGCGGGTACGGGTAGCAAAATATGCTACCCATTGACATTGGACCCGGACCGGACCGTTTTTCTGGTTCGGGTAATGGGTAACCCGCTTTTACCCGTTTTTTTGAGCTATATATAGTCATTTGCCCTAGTTAGGTTTCACTTAAAATTCTATCACTCTCTTTCACTTCTCAGACTCTCTCATCGCCACCCCTCCTTCTCTACCGCCACAAATGGCACCGAGGACCAGCCTATATCTTCTCTGTCAGTCGCCGCTGGTCTCTGGCTCTCCTTCTATCCCGCACGGGCTCACCGCTTCACACTCTCACAGTCTCACGCTCACGGCTCACATCAGAGATCAAAGACGATCTTACACCCACGGTCACAGATCGATGACGATTTCTCACTCACGGTCGTAGATTGGAGACGATCTCACACCCGCGGTCACAGATCGGTGACAAACATTGAATACTAGGAAAGGTTTGTCCTAATATGCTTTATTCCAACTGTCCCAAAAGGATTGCAATTCTAATTTCTTCTGTTTCATAAGAGTTGTAATAAATCCATGCACCGACTATAAGGGCAAACATTAAATGTGTTAATTTTTTTTTATTGAATTAGCCCCCCTTGGATTATTGATTGAATCTCTGCTTTGGGTGGATATTGATAAATTGGTTTAGTATTTGATTTGCAGACACAAAGTGAAGTTGAAGGCTCAGTTTTGATTTGAAGACTTTTAACGAGAAGTTGAAGGACATTGAGGAATTAGTCCCTAAGTTGTATAATTGTATTTTTTTAATTTTATATGAGGTTGATTGTTGGTTTAAGACTTTTTAAGTGTAATTGTTTGATACTATACTATTATTTGAAGTAGTAAATAACTAAGTAAGAAGTAGGGAGCAGATTAAAAAAAATTTGTTAGTTGTTATTTGTTTATCTTCATGGTTGAAGTCTTAGATTTAATAGTTTTTCTTCAATTAAAAATACTTGTAACAACTAATCAGTAATCTGCTAGTCAAAAGAAAGACAAGAACATATGTCTTAAGTGTCAAAATAAACAAAAAAATATTATATTAAAAAAAAAAGATGACTCGTTTACCCGCGGATTTACGCGAATCATTTGTGTAGGGTATGGGTATAGCAAATGGCTACCCGGAAAAAAAATTGGGTAAATTTTACCCTCACCGGCTTTATCTGTACCCGTTCGGATTTTACTCATACCTGGAGGGTCGACCCGTTTGCCAGGTCTATTTGGGTGCGATCAGAGTAGGTTAGGAACACATTTTAAGATATATTCTTTTTTTCTTTTACATTATGTCATTTAGAATTCAAGGCAATGGTACCCACCCTATTGGCAAGTCTATCTCTACCCAAATAGAGAACGACCACTGAAGTTGTAATCAAAATCACTTCAATTCCTACCCATTAAATGTGATCTAACTTGACAGAAAAAGGTAATTCTTAACTTGAACAGGGAAAAGTTTGAATTCACAAGATTATCCTGAAAAAGTTTGGCCCAAAAGTGGTTCATGAGGATGTAAAGAAATATCGGTCAGTATATGAGCTGTGAGATTGAGAAAAACTTGCTCCATGAGTAGCCAAAAGGTCAATTTATATGATTGGACTGAAATAATGTGACAGACTATCAAGTGCCTGATAGAAAGGTCATCGGGCACGAGATAAAGTCTCAAGACTTTTCATTCTATCACTCAATTATTGATAAAAAAAATATCAAAATTCAAAGAGTGAACTTCTTAAAGTGATTGGACCTCACCAAGTAAGGCATGCAAGGTAGGTCAGAGAATTGGGAATTAATGAGTTTTCATACAAGCCAAAGAGAGGTGAACACATCATGTCACAATATAACAAGCTCAAAAGGTGCATGGATCAATTATCTTCTTTTTCTTTTTCAAAATTTTCAATTATTTCCTCATTTTTCCATCTTTCATTTATTTTATTTTTTTAAACTCGTCAAAATATAAAGGAGCATTTGACTCCTTTTGACAAACGCAACTTTAAGAAGGACTTTCAACATGGGACACAATATAGGCTGGAGTGTAGTTTAACAAACGAATGATAAATAAGCCCAAAATTTTGAATATGATACCAAAGTCCCTTGTATGTTCCCATAGAGACCGAGCCTAGATGATTTTTAGGTTGCCTTCTAAGCCCATTGGAGGAATCAGGTCTAACATAGTACAAAAACTAAACATGATGTGCATTCATCCTTCGAGTTCAATCAATGCCAATCTACATAATGAATCTTGACAATTATTCTTCTGTATCTTTATTATTTTGCTTTTTCCCCTTCATTTTTCTTTTTGACGCTTCTTTTGCTTTCCTTTTTATTAACAACATTTCTTCTTCTTTTTCTTCTTCTTCTTTCAAGATCAAATAATTTATTATCAAGATTTGCTTCTTTATCAAGAGTTTAGTTCCTATGAGAATGAGTATGCATTTCAAATTTAGTAGACTAAAGAGACTTGCCGCCCCAAGGTTAAGAATATGAGCTTTCAAAAAGAAAGGATAAAGTGTTTAGGCACAACGGGTTGGGAAGTGAAAAAATCAAGCATTGGTAACCGAAAAATATGTGGTGGCCAAACATTGGTCTCCAATCACCGGAAATGCTTGTTTTCAGGGAGACTTGTGCAAACTTTACACTCTTTTAAAAAAAAAATTCGTGTGCCATAATTTTTTCCTTAACCGTTCTTTTAAGGGTCTTCAACGTACCTGGCTTTTTTCTTCAAAATAAGTGGTCCAGCTAGGAGTGTGAGTGGCTTTAAACAAGAGATAGTCTCAACATTAATGTGACACCTCATTATCTTTGAGAATTGAATATGGAGTGGCTTGCTTCTACTGAGTGATGATATTGAGGGGCTGGCGAAGAAAAGAAGTGTCACAACCCAAACTCACGCGTAAGCCTGTGTGCTAGGCACGTGACCGGCCGCAAACCTATCCAGACAACTATTTAGGGTTCTGTCAGGCCTTATTTAAACTTGCACACAAATCTAGGGTCATACATTAACTAACACCATAACATGACTTCTAAAGATGTCCTTACAGCTCTTTCCAAATTTATCTCTATTGAATTCCTCCATAAAGACTGATATAATTTATTTAAAAGTAACCTCCTGGAATTAAGTTTCAAACAATTCAAGTAAATAAACTAGCAGTTCTACAATTTCTCAAGAACTTAAACTAACTTCCTAAATAGCATCTCCTGCAGCTTCATTTTCATTTCCCTCATTTTCATTTCCCTCATAGTACTGAGGTTCATCTAGGTGCGCTGGGGTCCAGTAAATACACATGCCATTTCTCTAAAATAAAATTGAGGGTTTCAAATATGCCATGGTTTTTCTTTTTCACATTAAAGACTTCAATGTTACCAAAATAAAATTTACACAACATATCCACGTGTGTGTGTGTGTGTGTGTGTATATATATATATATATATACTTACAGCAAAGATTCTTGAATTAGAATGAATTCAACCAAAAGCTTCATCAAGAACTGTCACATTTAATCATAACACGATATATTGCGGTCAGCGTATGGTCCCACTGACTAGGACCCAAAATCTCTCCTCCACCAGGGATAACAAATATGGACGCAAGGGCGAACCATTGTGCAACAGTAATGTGCGTCAACGTATGGTCCCATTGACCAGGACCCGGAATCCACTTTCTCCCGTGGATATGGGGCGCAGTAACACAGTCAAACTGTCATATCATTCCACATGTACCGATCATGATTCAGTTACTCATACAACAATTTCATGGCATTTCATTTAAATTTTTATCAAATAATTTACCACGAACATAGGGCAATAAAAGTATTTCAAAACTTTCATTTTAACTAAGAACATGTATACAATATATTAATTTTTCAAGTAGGGTATAAGGAGGAATATGGCAGTAGAGGTGTCAAGCCCAAGCCCATCGGGCCTCCAGCAAAACGGGCCTGGGCCGGGCCAGAAAACGGGCGGGGCCGGGCCAGAATGTGGGGATATCTGGGCCCAGTCCAAGCCCAGGCCCTAGGCCCAATATTTAGGGCCGGGCCCGGGCCCAATTTTTTTTACTTTTTTTTTTGCATTTTCTTGTTATTCAAGATAATGACTTTAATTACGGTAAAAATAGGTTTCTAATGACTGTATTACGCAAAAAAGTATAAATTTTTAAAGAATGTCATAAATAAAGCTAATAGAAGCTCATTTTGAGAGCTTTTACTGTTGTGTGTCCATGCAACTTTTCTTTATCCTCATGTTATGAACAAACTTCTTTAATATTTAACTGAGACAACTTATTCTTTCTGCTAGTTAAAAAAAAAGCGTAGAAGAATTTTGGACATTGCTGAACTACGCTACCTATATATACACATATAAAGGTGTAAATTTTATATATTACCTAATTTCAATTTCTTTACAGCAATTAAAAGATACACGTCATAATCACTGGGATAATGTTTGAGAAAGAAGAAGCAGCAACAAAAATCCAGTTAAGAAGCATGAAAATAAAGTAGCAGAGGAAAGAAGGAAGTAGCATAAACAAGAACGAAGAAGCATGAAAAGAAAGAAATGGAAAAAAGAAGAAGCAGCAATAAGAGGGTCTAAAAATGTTCTGGAAAATGATCTTCAAAGTAACAAAGTGTTTTTGCCCAATATATGCCCTATACCTTTCAAATTCCAATTACATATTAGGGCTTATATTGTGAGAGATTTTGCTACATACAAAGATTCACATTAAACTAAAATTCCAATTACATATTAAATATGACCTAGCAGGTCAAACTAGAATAAAAATAATGAGTACAATTAAAGTTTACAAATAAAGGGTTGTTCTAAAAATTCACAAAAAAATCAGAAGAAAAAGATTGAATGCAACACAAGTAATTGGGCCAACCCAGAATTTGGGCCTTAAAAAAGTGGGTCAGCCCAAAATTTGGGCCAAAACCTGGCCAATTTCGGGCCAAAACCGGGCCGGGCTTTTTCGGGCTTTTTTAGGGCCGGGCCTGGCCTGGGCTATTTTTCCTGAAACCTTGGCCTGGTCCAAGCCCAGGTCCAAGGCCCTAAAAATTTGGGCCTACACTGTTCATACCAGGGCCGGGCCAGCCCGGGCTTTTTTCGGGCCAAGTCGGGCTGGGCCGCGGGCCGCCCGGCATGTTTGACAACTCTATATGGCAGGGTACTTACCTCGCTTAATAACTGCTTCTGGTATTTGCTCAAAAGCCGGTCCTAACTCTTGACTATCAACACCTAAATAACAATTTATACATGTGTTATTCGTTGTTTTTCGAGCATACATAAGTATTAAGTTTTTATCAAATGAGTGAAATTACCAAATTGCCCCTCGACTTCAGTAAAATTCCTATTTACCCCCGACTTCAAACGTATCATTACATATGCCGATATAACCAGAAAGACTGTTTTAAACAGCTAGGTGGGATTTTCAGACCATAATGGCCTCTCGAAAAATTTCCCGCTCGAAACCCTAAGTCGCTCTTTAAATTGAGCGCTAATGCTCCTGTTTTCAAAAATATATCGAATAGCACCAAAATGCCAAAAAAATTTTAGACACTTAAGCCTCTCAGTACTTTTAGGTCACTGAAAAATTCTAGGCTAAAAATAATTTTGTTTACTATGTTAAATAATTCAAAAATAATTTTGTTCGAGGCATTTTCCATGCCCAGGAAAATCCTAGAAAATTCCACATCGAAGGTTTCATAAAAATAAAAGAAGTTTCAGTTTTGTACTTTGCCTAAATCTGCCCAAATAAGGTTTTTAGAAAAAATTTAATAAACTATTGTAACAGTGAAGTGTTACGCTATATCCGATCAAGCGATACGCTGCTAATAACACAAAAGTGACAAACGACTTTCAAAACTTTTGAAACTATGGGATATACTCCATCATAGCTACATGTGACTATTGTAAAAGTACCAAAATTTAATAACTTACTATTTTAAAATATACAGAATTCTCTTTTACGAATAAAATTAGTTAGCACACTTTCTAAGCTCCGAAAAATCTAAAAATTTTACTGTGTGTATATTTTGCAAAAATAATATAAGTTACTCTTTTAAGTTTTGTCCAAATAAGTTTCTAGTTATATCTAAAAATTCTGGAAAAGAATGCTAAAACAATGTTTCCATTAGCGACACTTTTAATGTTTCCAACTTTAAAACAAGGACTTCCCCTCTCTTTATGCAATCTCTCCTTCTTCACGCCTACCCAGCTGAAACCACTTCACACCACAGCACCCATTATCCTACCTTCTCACTTTACATACACCTCCATGCAGACCCATTTCTCTTCCTTGCAACCAAGTTGCACTTCACATGAATAGCAACATACTTACCACATATACACACAGATTCAGTGGGGCTGCCAACCCAAACCCATTTATCTATATTCTTCATCAGGGCACAATTTAACCCTTCTTTATCCCCACGGCCAGCCTTCCGATGGTTGGCCCAAGTCCACTCCCTAGGCTCCGCTACTATCAGCCAGGCTTGGCAGCCCCACCCGCCCATTGCTATTCTATACATACTAAGGCTTATACAATCCACCAACACTTCACCCATTAATCCCCATCTTCCTTTCATGGCAGCCACCATTTGCACATACATTCTCTACTGCAGCAGCAGTAGAGACTCACACATGAGCTGTGATTTCCATCACCCCTACACCTTATCCCACTTCCCTCAACACACAACAACACTCACAACCGCAATGCCACATGGTACCAAACCACCCATTTCCCTTCACCGCTACACCACCTCATTACATCCGTTGTGCGTTGATCACGCACACTCATATACATCTAACTCAATTTGCTTCAACACACCCAATACCCATTTCTTGCCTTCACCCTCAAGCAGGCCCTTCAAAGCTAGCCTCATTTTCTTGCTCATCTCATTCATGAGCACACCCACTCCACACATATATGTTGCCCACGGCAGCCTTGCTCTTGAACCCACTGCCTCACGGCAGCCTTGCTCTTGAGCCCACTGCCTCACGGCAGTGTGCTCTTCTGCCGTAAGAATCCCACTCCTATTACAACCAACCAAACCCAACCTGAAAACACATAACCTAAGTACACATACACACAGAGCATATACTCACGCACGCCTACAGATCAACTCATATGTATTACATTGAACATAAAATACGGTCATCTCACAGCGTCACTCACGTATGGCTGTAAAGCCACGGCAACAACACCTCTTTGTTAAACAGCCTCACGTATGGCTGAAGGGTAAAGGAAGATTTGCCACACAGCGTCACTCACGTATGGCCGGAAACCTTCCTTTGCTCCCTTTGCCGAAAAATCTTCCTTTACTCTCCTCTCTATTCTGCCGTTTCCAGATGCGTGGCAACTTAGGGTCGGCTGACCCATGACGTGTGTGTATATATATATATATGTAACAACCCTAGGTCGTAGAATTACAATAAATCTCTCTACCAATTCACGAGCCATTTAAATTCTACCCGACACTTTTATGGTTACAAGAATGTCCAATATAGTTATTTATGAAAGATTACGTATTAAGAGAATTTAACGGGTTATTACTTAACATGTTACACTATTTCGTTGCAAAAAAAAAAAACTTGTTAATAAGGTATCAACGTTAACTACGTACAAAAAATGTCGCTAAAGCTTTCAAAAAAATACCATTAACACTAATTGTTGCTAAAGATCTTAATCAATAACAATACTATCTGCTATCGTTAAATTATAGCTTATAGTTTCAAAGTTGTCATTAAGATCGTAATTATAGTGTTTCTCAATTTTGTCGCTATAAGCCGATAGAATTAATATACCAATGCTAGGTAAGAGTTCGCCACAAAAGATATAATTATTTTAGTCCAGAGGATAATTATAAACAAAAAAAAATGTCCCGGGCGTTACAAGAAGTCACAGGCCACTTCTTGATAGTCTCTTGAATTTTAACTCAAGTCTTTAAATCTAAAGCCAAATTCTTCCATGAGGTTTGTGACATCCAATTTTTAAGAAACTAAAATTTTGATTTTAAGCCTAAACTATAAAAAAGAAGTGCTAAAGAGTTAGACCATTAAGCTTAATATAAATTCAAAAAATTTTCCTTTTATAATTTCTCCAAGTGATTGGTCAGTTCAACTGTTTTAAATTTGGGCAATTCTCTATTCCTTGAAAGTCTTTTTGTATGCTCTCAACTTAATAAGGAAAGACTCCTACACATACTAGAAACATAAAGATGCGAAACATATTTGACCAAAAACCTAAGGAAAACTTCTAAGAATTGAATAATATATGTCTTCTTAGAATTTTTGAATTTTCATTTCTTTCGATTTTGATTTTTTTTCTTATTACCGAAGAAAACAGAAAAGAAAAGATGACTCAATGAATTAATTAGGAGTGCACAATAAATGACACATGTAAGCAGCATAGCATGTAACGGCATAGCATACAGAGCATAGCATGGAGAGAAAAAAATGCACGAAGGGACCGGTAATATTTTCAACTGGACAATACACTTCGTGAGTGTGCTCGTGGGTTTAACATGTAAATTTTCTAACGAGTATACCGATGGACATGAATTTATTTATTTGGTTGGGGGGGGGGGGGTTGTACCGGCCGGTTTCCATTATCCTAAAAAAGTCATCTCTATTGACGGTTTCAATACACTAATGTCAGATGTTCCGGCCGGCTAACCAAGGACCTGTTTTGGCATTTTTCTTTATGGAGAGTACTGGCCGGTATTAAAGTATATCGTCCTAATATCTGTGGGCCAAAATGCAACCCATGTGTGTGGTTGCTCCGGTCTTTGGTTAAGGTAGCACCCTTGGTAAGAATTTATATGATATATCTCTCACCAGTAACTCAAACAATTAATAATGTGTGGTCATTGGTAGGTGTGCAAACTGTTTGGTATTCGCAAAACCAAGAGACTCACGATACTAAGGCCTTTGATGTAAGAGCATAATCAAAATTTGTCTCGCAACTAGGTAGTTCGAGGGTTTCAGCTTTTATCCTTAAATGGATAGGGCTAGGACAATCGTGTTTGTGCGTGGTCTCTAAACAGAAAAACAAACACTTTAAATGCATATGGACACAATCACATAACATACTAATTCTAACAACACAACCACAACCACAATCACATAACATACTAATTCTAACAACACATCGAGGGAGAAAAATAAAGCAAGTTTGTTGAATCTAGTTCCTTACTTTATGCGACACCCTCAACCCAGGTGACATCACCAGGCTGAATTATTGATCATAATCACATTAAAAATCCTGTGTTGAATATAGAGTAACTACATTATCATACATCATTAATAGACGTTCCAAAATGCGGCCTTACAAAAAAATTTCTTACAAACATACATCATACTGCAACGGAAGACTTTCAAGTCTCCAAACAACATGAATGATAACAACCTAATATACGACTGTAGTCGTGTGACTCTTATCAACCTATCTCGCAACTCAATCTTTATCTCACCATTTTCAGCTTCTCTTACCTCACACAACTTATCCCCTTGCTCAACTTTTCTAGCTTGTTTCTCTTCCCTTTTCTAGAGGGTTCCCTTTGATCAACCTTATAGCCTGCACAATACAACATAAGGAATGAGCGCAAATCTCCCAGTAAAGACAACACGAGGAGTATCGTGTACAAATGATTCAAAAGACTCGGAGGAATAATAATCATCTCAACGATAGCAATGAATCAAGAGTAGTCAATAAATTTCAGCATCAACATAACTTGTCAAACGATAATTTTTCTTTCGTTAGACTGAGCGGCTTTAAGGCCCAACAGAACAGCATTATTGCCACCTCCTTATAAACAAGACTCACTAACCGACAGACTGACTAACCGACCATGCAAGTGAACACTAAAACAAGAAATTGAAAAGATAAACATCAAAGAAATACAAGTCATTAAAATCATTAACATCATAAGAAAATCAAATGCAATGCAACTCAGATACGACGGACTAGACTCGACCAGACATGACAGACTTGACTCGCGCGCTTTACATCCTCTTTGCCAGTGATCATATTTCACAGGCCATCCTCCTCATATAGATGTCCCATTTTACGGGATGTTCATCTCAGTCTCAAGTAAATAGAAGAGACGCTGTCAACAAGCAGGGAACTCATTTAGAGTGCTTTTCCTAACCACGTTACAGCCAAGCAACAAGACTTCATCAACGGGGTGGACTAAGGGAAAATTTATTCCACCTTATGTCCTCAACAACACAGCTCAACAAGGAATACCGGATCAGAAGATTAACCGGTGTTCAGACTTAACAACAAGAGTTCAACGTAACATCATCAACATGGCGGACTTGGGAAAAGTTTACCGCAAGCCCTCAACAAAATTCTTACATAAGAGAAATGTCGGTTATCAATAAGTGCCAACATTTCACGACAACAACACAATGATCTCTACAGCATCATCATCATCATCTACGATAGGGCGGACTCAGGAGAAATTGCCACAAGTCCTCAATGGTGTTCTCAAAGAGAAGAGATATCGGCTATCAATAATTGCCGACATCTCACAACAACCACACGATAAACCCTACGCAACATCATCATCCACTTCAGGTATGCTAATCGAATCGAATCATAGCATACTAGGACACCCATCATCCTTACTAAATTCTATCAACAGAGCGGACTAAGGGAATTTATTCTACCCTAAGTCCTCAACAGCACAATTCAAATATGCGTATACCGGTCACAATGACTACCGGTGACCAATCATAACAACAAGAATTCAACAACACATCATCAACATGGCATGCTAATCGAAACAATGAATTAGCATATGAGAACCGCATTGTCCTTACCTGATTGGCTTATAGCCGAAGCAACTCGCAATCTCTGATCGCAATGAGCTGCATCACCTAGTCAAATAATACCTTACTCGTTAGACATCATTCAACATATATACACTCCTTATTCTACCCTTCCCACTTAACCGTTCATAGAGTCTTACGACAGCTAGTTAATCCGATCCGATAATCGAATCCTTAATCTAGCCTTATCGATGCATTAGTGATACCAACCACCTCATTTTTATCATATTAACACCATTCCTCACTTCCTACCATTCTGAACGCTTAATATTGTGCATTCCCAAAAATTTAGCGCTAACTGGCAAATTACCAAAATACCCCTCTGATGGCCGCTACATCACCAACACCCCCAAACCGCTTTAAAACTACTTTTTAGATGTACTGCATCATTTATGGACCAAATATTTTCTCAAAAAATTTTAAAGAGAAAGTTATCAAAACACCCCCTGACTTATGCAAAATTACCAAAATACCCCTCTGGCGGCCATCACCCCAACAAACATCTCAAAACTACTTTAAAACAACTTTTCAGATGTCTTATACTCCTTTCCTGAACTAAAAGTCATTCAAAAAATTTTATAGAAAAAATTACCAAAATACCCCCCGCTGAGCGGTAAATTATCGAAATTCCCCCTGGGGTTCACTATCACTCCAACACCCCAAATCAGCTTCAAAATAACCTTTTAGGTATTTTACAACCCTTTTGGGACTAAAAAGTCCGTCAAAAAACTCTACCAGAAAAATTACCAAAATGCCCCTCTCTAGGTGACAAATTATCAAAATGCCCCTGAGGGTTCCCAGCATCAGAAAAATATCAAAACTACTTTAAAACACTATTTTACGCATCGTGAACTCATTTTTGAGCTAAAAAGTATTTTAGAAAATTTTCGCCTAAAAAATTCTGAACCGGTATCCAGACCGAGCACTTAAAAATCTGTTGGCCAAAAATAGTTAACGACTTTGGAATGACCCAAAATCTTGGGAAATGAAACTTCTCAGCATCTTAAGGTCCCCATAAAATTTTTGCACAAAACCGCGTTCGTTTGATATTTTAAATTTCACTATAAAGTTCCAAACTTCCTGCTTCTGTTCACCCCCTTCCCAACCTCGGAAAAATATGAAATATTTCCACAACACAGGCCTCCTAAAAATAACTAGGGTCTCATTTTTGTACTTTAGCTAAACCAGACCCTAACTATTTTTAAAAAATTAGATAAGAAATTACTTCATTATTTTTTATCTTTAGCGACAATTACATGTTACTATTCAGATCATCACACACACTAACACACCTTTGCCACACACACATGTCTTTTTGCTCCTTCAGCCCGTCACACACCTGGGCACACTCATCCCATAATTAAGCGTGGATTTCTCACTTTTCCTCACTTTCAATCGCATCAAAATTTATATTTTAATGCCCTAAATCCATCCAATTTACATACTTACACCACATTGATCCATACCCATTTCCAAAATTGAAGAACACACACTAGAACATACTTAAACACACACCCACGCACACTGAAATCAACCCAATTCGAAACCCTAATTCGTTTTCCCCTTTCATTGTTGTTTTATGTCTTATATCCATGATTCCAACAAGAATCCATTACAAATTCTTCCATCCCCAATCTCATACCAACATAACCGAATATATATATACTCCCACATCATATACTCAATTGAATTCAACCAATTTTCATAATTTCGGGTTCAAAATCATACCCAATTAGGGTTTGGATTCAACATTTTCTTCTTTCTTTCCTTTCCTTCCTTCTTCTTCCTCCTTTTTCCTTCCCTCTTTCTTCTCTTCCTTTCCTCTCTGTTTGTTGTGTTCTTCACGGTACTGTTCACGCACTGATACTGTTCACAGCTTTCTTGTATTTGCATTTTCCTCCCCAAAATTTCCTCTTATATTTTCTTCCCACCAAGTTTTCTCCCAAAGTATTTTAATATTTTCCACTTTGACTCAACTTATTGCAACCAGGAGGTGGCCATCGTGCATGTCTGATGTCCTCATATTATGACACATTTTGCCAACTTTCAAAATTTGCACTTTGGCCCCTCGACTTTTAAAATTACATTTTGACCCCTCGACTTTGAAAATTTATAATTTGACCCAAAAATTACCCTAACCCCTCCTTTAGCCTCCTAAAACCTCATTATCCTTGTAATGAAGCTAATTAATACAAATATGCTTCCCGTTCACTATATTTTTTAAAATTACATTTTTACCCCTTAACTTTTTAAAATTATATTTTGACCCCCAAGGCCACACTAATCCCATCTTTAGCTCCTTAACACTTGATTATCATCAATATAATGCTACTTAATCGAAATAGCACCCCTTCATTAATTTAAATTATGGCTAGATTAATTTTTTGTATTTTCAGGGTATCACACTTTAGTTCTCAGAAGAGTCGCTAGTGTGACAAACCGCCTTGGGAAAAGACCAAAGGTTTATCGAGTTGCCATCTCATGTTTAAGCTAATCAAATGACTAACAAAGAAAAATAAGAAAATTTAAAGTTTGACTTTGGATTATCCAGCTAAAGCTTATAGCCTACACATTGGAGATTCGTATTAGGGGACTAACTTACATGATGAGAAGGTCATAGGCACCTCGTCATACCCTAAATCATCTCTAACTTGTTTTTAAGTAATTTTTACGATTTTTTTCCCAGAGCACAAATTAAGCAAAAACACAATAAAGGCAAAAAAAAACCTAAGTTAAACCTTAATTTGGTTTGAACACAACATCAGGAGTCGAGTGGTCTACGTACGTACCCAACTAGATAAGTCATAATCAAAATCACATACTTTGACCGCGACTTTGACTAACCATAAGTGAGGTGACTTAAACCTCGGTCTATGTTTATTTAGAATCCTAATTCAATTCA
Source organism: Escallonia herrerae (assembly GCA_033070095.1). NCBI lineage: Eukaryota > Viridiplantae > Streptophyta > Magnoliopsida > Escalloniales > Escalloniaceae > Escallonia > Escallonia herrerae. The sequence goes on from JAVXUP010000285.1 coordinate 553,359, forward strand.
ACTTCTTCTAGTTGAATTTGGTTAACTCTTCTAATTAAAGTATGATCCTAATAAGCTCTTCTAGTTATAAAATTTTACAGACCAAAACTCCATCACATGAAGAGATTTAATTTGTAACTCTTCTAAAGTGACCTACAAAAAAGAAACAAAAAGGGTATAAATTTTATTCCTTTTCATTTGGATTATGGGTTTTCGGTTTTGAATTCTCCACGATGTGATGCGTTGCACACACAAGCAAAGAGAAGAATGGACTTCTCTATTCAATCTCTGTGACTAATCTACCTCATAGAATATTAACAACCTTTCGAGAAATTTTCTTCCTCAAACTGACCCCTTCTTCTGAAGAGGCCTAGGCTTGTTTATATAGAGGTTTGGGGTGTGGGATTGCAAAAAAATGTGCATAAAGAGACTATAATTGCATCCTAGAAGTCACAAATATGTAAGGTAAAAAGACCAAAAGAAACCCTTACAAAACAAGAACCGACCAATTTATAGGTGAACAAGGCAATTGTGTTCCCTCTTTAATTTATTTTTAAACAAATTCTAGAAGGAAAAGAACGTCTTTTTAACTTAAATGCATATGATTAATAAAAAATCGGGTAGAAATCCAAAACAAGACCAAACCAACTACACATAATCTTTATCCTATCTAGACTCTGATCTGGGTTAAGCCAAACCTGCTCGATTAATTAACTAGACTAGACAAATGGAACCGAGCCCTACCAACTGGATTGAATTATTAAACCCAAGCTAGAATAAATAACAGTTTTACAATGAATATATAATCTAAAGCCTACAAAGACGGGGTGTTTGCAGCGTGCGTGGACTATGTTAAAGTGTGACATACTTGTTAAACACATTCTCTGGTAGCTTACGGAAAAAGTACTAAAAGCTGCCTGACCCTGCTCAATGTCATCACTTGACTTGCGTGATTCCTTCTATGACAGTGGCGGTGGTGGTGGTGGGGCGTAGCGGTGGTCGACGGTGGTGGTGGCCGGCGGTGGCTGTCGGAGGTGGCTGCCGGCGGCCGGAGGTGGCTGCCGGCAGTAGCCGGCAGTGGTCGACGGTGGTGGTGGCCGGCGGTGGCTGTCGGAGGTGGCTGCCGGCGGCCGGAGGTGGCTGCCGGCAGTAGCCGGCAGTGGTCGCCGGCCGCCGGAGGTGGCTGTCAGCGGCAGGCGGTGGCTGCCGGAGGTGACTGTCGGCGGCAGGCGGTGGCTGCCAGCAGTCGCCGGCGGTGGTGGCCGACGGCCGGAGGTGGCTGCCGGCGGTGGGAGGGTGGTGGTCTCCAAAAAAAAAATCAAAAGTGAAAAGAAAAAAAAAATCAGTTTCTGGAGTTTTTTTTTTACTCTTCAGTTTAAAAATTGATTTTTTAAATTGGAGAAGGAAAAAAAATAGTTACCAAACGCACTATTTTTTTCCAGTTTCCAAAACTGAAAAAAAAAACTGTGTCAAACGTGTGGCTCCGGTCTTTTTTTTTTTTGTCACGTTTTTTTTTGGCAACTAACCCACCGTCCATATATCTCGTAGTGTGTGCAAATTGAGTGCCAGTCCTGCATCGTCACAGCCGTGTGCTTGGTGTGATGCTTCTGTCATTCTAATTCATTCGATTTAACAGTTCTCCAGCCTCCATGTATGGTGTTGGTTCTTGCATGCCATGATCATGCATGATCTTTTTTTTTTTAACTTTTGTATATCATTCATATGTCATCATTATTCACTCTTATCAGCATGAGTATGTTGTTTGATTTTTTAATCATATGTTTCTTCGGCTGAAAGGAAAACAGCTAGCTAGCTACCTTGGTTTTGCACCTTAGGAGGTGTGATTCCTGTTTCTAATCTCATTGTACTGTTCCTTTTTTTTTTTGAATTGATCATAATTGTTACAAATAAATTTCGATTTAGTTGGTTCAATTCCTCTTTAATCCGTGATTTTATTCTTTTCAACATAAGAACCTTTTTGCTTAGGTTCCAAAATTACTTGAATACCGCACTTGAATTGTTTGTAAGTATCCGTTAAGTTTTTAGTGCACCAGACTTTGTCTAATTTGATAATGCTTCTTGCGAGCCATGTTAGAGTGTATGTCACACTTTTGTTTCTAACTTACTCGCGTGAATTGGAATGTGAGTTAACTCAATGAGATGAGTTAGAGATCGCAATCGCGATCTTATTTTCTGAACCTAGTTACACGTGTCAGTAATGACATGTATGACCTTATTCTGAATGGCTCTCTAGTGTCTTTCTCGTACAAAAATGTATTTGATATTTTATATATATGTTCCGTTAAAAATTCTATTCATTCGTAATTTCGTCGTTTTCTCGGACATTTTGTATCCTTTTTGGTTGGTCTGTTGAACGACCTTACTGGACAATTGGCTTACTCTCTTAATGTTTCCCTTTCAGGTAATCAGTAGGTGAGATTGGATTACAGGACTAATTGTGTGATTGAGAGTTAATGGTTCTTATCTCAGAATCAGTATTAGTATTTTTAAATTTAATAATTAAGACAAATTAAATCTGTTTAGATTTTAATTTAGAACTCTGTGTAGGAATAATTTAGAATATATATAAATGCTTTGGGCGACATTTATTGATGTATCTTTAGGATTGATTAATAAATGTTCTGAATGACCACTAGAGAAACTTTTTGATATTTTAAGAATTTTTAACTTTATATATTTGATATTAACGTTTCGAAAATTCGGGACATTACATTATTTTATTGGTTATGACAGCTGCTTATGCCAAACCACACGGGAGACTGACTGCAGAGCGTATCTTCAGCTGTCATTTTGTAGGAAGGATGTGGAAGGCTATACTCTTGATGTTCAGTATCACCGGTGAACTTCTCCCGTGGCCAAAAGAACTAGGTCTACTTTCAAAAGTGTTTGGTGGTTTTTCTTTCATGTGCATGACTAAAAAGTTGCTCACCCATGTGGAGAGAGAGGAATGAAGGAATCATGGTGCATGTCTTGAAGACACAAAATGTCAATTATTATTTGTAGCTATAGTTCAACTCAGTGGTGCAAAATGGAGAACTGGCATGAGAATCCTCGAACGTTAATGTAACATCGTCTCGGATCATGGTCTTAAACATCTAGAGAAACATTGCATTGGAAGGGTGAATGGGATAGAAAGGAGTGACTATTAGAGTCTGGAGATTATTTTACATTGTATCGAACAGTCCTAAATAATCGATCGAGACCATTAGTCTTGGACCAATATATTTTCTATTCGAACCGTTGCTAGGAGTAGGAAATACCTGAATTTACTGCTATTTGTTAAAATGTCTAAGAAGTTGCATTGTGCTGTGTGGGGGGGTTTTTTCGTAACTTGGGTTGTACCAAGATTATTCCTACAACTTTGATTAAGCAATAAATTCACGTAGACGTACTTAAACATGAAAAAGTTAACAAAGACAAATGCTGCTTATCAATTTTTTTCTACACATTGAGAAATCAAAGCTATGACGTTTCCCAATTTTTTGCACGACCAAGATCTTGAAAAAGAAATAAAAACTAACAAGTTTCTTGTCATTTGAAGATGTGAAGCTCGCTCGTCAAAATCTCGAGACTTTCACAAATTCGAGTCATCCAAAGAATATGTTAATTTTTTTTGTTAGTGGAGGTGAAAACTCGTGTGTGTGTGTGTGTGTGTGTCCACTTGTCATTTCATGCTTGCTCCAACTATTAGTTTGGAAATTGCTAACTTATGATCGGAAAAAAAAATTGGCAAAATTCCATTGACAAAGTTACTTTGATAACTCTAAATGATTAGAAGCTTTGGCCTTTTTAACCCTAATATGCATTCTTGTAGTACTAAATTTTGGGTCATCCCCAAGAAAGGGGATGAATTCTACTTCTTTTAGCAACGGAATACATATTTTCTTTAGCACCCCATTGTTCCCAACCTATCATGGTCGTACCCAAGGGCTCATTAGGGGTCCCTCTTTGCACGAACACATCGACACAGTCAACGTCAATTCTTTTCAACGCATCAAACCGGTCAAAGTGCGCTCGCTCATGTCACGTGCGTTTCTTGCTTCGCACGCCTTAGTCACCAATTATTTCACGTTACTGAGACTCACGGTACAACGGTCGCCGTGCCGCGACCACCCGAGCACCGGAGCAACGGGGTCAAGGGGCAAAGGCCTTGGCCAAACCCATTGGGTCGGCCTCGGCCTCCCCCAAGGCCATGGGGTCAGCCTCGGCCTCCTATGGGGGTTGGCTTTAGCCTTCTCCCCCCCGGTTCTTCACTTTTCGCGCAAAGTCCTTTTCGAACTTTTTTCACTTCGTACGCTTTGTATGACTTTGGCACCTTGTTCGTCATATGGGTACGATTCACGTCGATGCGCTCATCCTAACGCAACTTCCTGATTCATCATTGTCCATCGAAACACCTACCGTCGGCGTGCCTGAAGTTCACCAAGAAGGGGGAGTGGCCTTGGCCTCCCTTCTTGGGAGTTGGCCATTGGCCTTGGCCTCCCTTCTTGGGAGTTGGCCATTGGCCTTGGCCACCCCCTAGGGTCGGCCTCGGCCTCCCCAAGGGGGTTGGCCTTGGCTTCCCCCAATTATTGGCCTATGGCCTCTCCTTTCGCGCCCACTTGTTTTCTCGAGTCCTTGCACCTCTGCGATATTTACGAACGTTCGTACATCAACCTCGCAATGTCCGTCGTCCATCAACCGCACGATATCCATCATGCATTTACCTCGCGACGTCCGTCGTTCATCAACCTCGTGACGTCCGTCGTCCGTCGTTCGTGACCGCATACCGCTCCAGCGATGCCCATCACCCAAAGTCGCGCACTACGACTGAATGATCCATCGCCGATGACCGCATACCATCACTCTCAACTTTGTCATTACTACATGTTGCATTCATCATCTTGTTATGACAGGTACACTCAGCTCACATCCTATCTTTGGGACACCCGACGCGTGACCGTGCGCAGTCTTCGCGACATTCGTTGCCACGCTCGTGCGCCATTCTCATGATATGTGCCCCGGCACCAAGTGTATCCCACGACGTTCGTCACCGCGCCTGTGTTCTATCGTCATGATACGTGCCCCTGGCACCAGGTATGGCTTAGCGACGTTTGTCGCCATATCACTTTCATAACACGTGCCCCGACACCAAGTATTGCTCCGCGATGTTCGTTGCCGCGTCCATGCACCATTTTCATGACATGTGCCCCGGCACCAAGTATTATCTCCGCAACGTTCGTCGCTGCGCCCATGCGCCATTCTCATGACATGTGCCCCGGCACCAAGTATTAACTCTACGACGTTCATTGTCTCGCTCATGCGCCATTCTCATGACATGTTCCCCGGCACCAAGTATTGTCTCATGACGTTATTCGTTACGCCCTTGTGCCATTCTCATGACGCGTGCCCCAGGAACCAAGTATTGTTCCGCGACGTTCGTCGCTGCGCCCTTGCGCCACTCTCATGATATGTGCTCCCAGCACCAAGTATTGCTCCGCGACGTTCGTCGCCGCGCCCATGAGCCACTTCCATGACATGTGCCCCGATAACAAGTATTGTCTCCGTGACGTTTGTCGCCTCGCCCATGCGCCATTCTCATGACATGTGCCCCGACACCAAGCATTGTTCCGCGACGTTCATCGCGGTGCCCATGCGCCATTCTCATGATACGTGCCCCGGGCACCAAGTGTTGTCTCCACGACGCTCGTCGCCGCGCCCGTGCGCCATTCTCATGATACGTGCCCCGGGCACCAAGTGTTGTTTCCACGACGCTCGTCGCCACGCCCGTGCACCATTCTCATGATACGTGCCCCCGGCACCAAGTGTTGTCTCTGCGACGCTCGTCGCCGCGCCCGTGCGCCATCTCTATGACATGTGCCCTCAGCACCATACACACTCTGTCGCGCCCATGCGCTGCGCCATCTCCATGACATGTGCCCCCGGTCTCCTTGTCACGCTACAGTGCCCTCGGCACCATACACACTCTTGTCGTGCCCATGCACCGCCCCACTAACACAGATGTGCCCCCGGCACCTTACTCACTCCGCCACACCCATGCGTCGCGCCGCTGATACAGCCCTGCCCTGAGGCTCTCTGTCATAATGTCGTGCCCTCGGGCACCATACACACTTCACCGCGCATGTGCGCCATCTCCATGACACGTGCCCCCAGCACCTTACTCACTTCGCCGCGCCCAGTGTTGTTAAAGGCGCAAGGGCACCTAAGGCGCAAAAGGTCCCTAGAGCCTAGGCGCAAGGCGCGCGCCTTTTCGAAGTGAGGCGCAATATTAAAATAAATAAATAATAATAATACACAAAAATAATAAATTATGTAAAAAAAAAAACATGACAATTAACAAACTTTCAAACACTAGAAAAAGTTTCAAATTCCATCGCATCATAATCTAACAAGTTTCCAACATAAGATAAGTCTTAAATCCACTAAAAATAACAAATCACCAAACACTAAGTGAACATAACACCAACATCCTCATCATCGCTAAGGGCCAAGGCAATAACGTTTTCTTCAAATGGAATCATAAACTCCAAGTCCGGTAGAGATTCCTCCTCGACTTCGTCTTCTTCGTCGACCAGGTGAGCTGAAGGAGTAGATCTACTTGATGTGGCAGCCGGAGCCCTATCTGATGACGACCTTACACTTCTTGCTGTTGACCTCGAATGGTAGTTCGGCTCTGTGCCACCTAAAGGGTCACCTTCAAACACGTCACCGTCTTCGTCTGCATCTTTATCCGGCCTCCCAAGCAACCATTCATTACTTTCATCAATATTATCCAATAAAATAGGATCAATTGTGTCACGTGAATTGTATCGTCGCTTTAACGCTCTATTGTATTTCACAAACACCAAATCATTCAAGCGACGTTGTTCAAGTCTATTCCTTTTTTTGCTATGAAGCTGTAAAGTACAATACACAAATTGATTAATAGTCATTGAGTATGAAATAAATACGAATTTTAGCATAAAACTTTACTATTAGATTATAACTTGGACTCACATGTTCAAAAACGCTCCAGTTATGTTCACAGCCAGACGCACTACAAGTGAGACTCAAAACCTTTATTGCAAACTTTTGCAAGTGAGGCGTTGACGATCAGTACGAAGCCCACCATTCCACTGTTCAATAAATGAAAATTGCAAAACTAATAAGTGAAGTAACTATTCATTAATTTATACGTTAGAATGAGCACTATAAAACAAAAACAAAAATTAGTACCTGGTGCTTTTCTATCTCTAATCCTCTTTGACATGGAATTCCCAAATAGACCCTCCGCTCTCTTATACTTACTCAATTTAGTGTCAATTGCATCTTGTACTGCCATATCAGGGTTCAACCTTTGAATGCAATCATACAAACCCGTCATAACTGTTTCATCACTCTCAATGTCTGGGGTAGAGTAATAGTACTCCGGGTTCAAGAAATAACCAGTTGCATGCAAAGGACGATGGAGTTGAACATTCCATCTACTATCAATGATCTCATAAATCTCCTTGTACTTCAACTCGTTCCCTTGAAAAGCATTAGTACCTGGTGCTTTTCTATCTCTCATCCTCTTTGACATGGAATTCCTAAATAGACCCTCCGCTCTCTTATACTTACTCAATTCAATGTCAATTGCATCTTGTACTGCCATATCAGGATTCAACCTTTGAATGCAATCATACAAACCCGTCATAACTGTTTCATCACTCTCAATGTCTGGGGTAGAGTAATAGTACTCCGGGTTCAAGAAATAACCAGCTGCATGCAAAGGACGATGGAGTTGAACACTCCATCTACTATCAATGATCTCATAAACCTCCTTGTACTTCAACTCGTTCCCTTGAAAAGCATTTGCAATAGCATCTTTAGCTTTATCCATTGCCTTGTAAATGTATCCTATTTGAGGTTTTTTCTCACCATCAACCAATCTAAGTACCGGAATAAGAGGGCATGCTACCTTTAAAGTATATACAACATTGTTCCAAAACGAAGGCATTAATACTATTTTTGCCACTCTTTTGCCTTGTAGTTCCTTTGACCATTTGCTATTGGCCCACTCTTCCGATGTAAACATTTTTTTCAAGTTATTTTGCTCTTCATGAATCCTTGACAAAGTGATAGTGGCAGTTGCAAATCTCGTTTTGCCAGGCCTAAGCAACTCTCTTCTTGTAAATTTTCTTAACAAGTTTACAACTCCCGAGCGATTATATATGTAACCATTCAAAGCAAGAGCCTTTTGAAATGTTGACTTCATCTTAGATAACTTAAATATGTCCTCTAAAATCAAGTCAATGCAATGCGCAGCACATGGTGTCCAAAACAAGTGTGGAAAATCACGCTCCAATAACTTGCCTATCATATAAAATTGCAAAAAATAAATTAAGAAATTAAATGTCAGACTATCTAGTAGCTAATAATATTGTACATTTGATGATACGTAAAATGGTTCGATGCTACGTGGAGGTGCCACAAAGGATGCGGTCTGAGTCAGCTTCCAGGTAGGCAACGCGGGAGACAGCAAGGACGGCGTAAGGGCCGAGGCAAGGCTCCCCAGACAGGTCGTGAGGGCTGGCAGCGCTGCGCAGGCAGGGTGACGATGAACAGGACCGACAGTCTACAGTCCGTGACAAGGGTGCAGCGTCGAGGGTTCGTGGACGGGAGCCAAGTGTGTTTCTCTCACTAGAATTCCAGAGAGAATGTCTTTTTAGAGAGAGAAAGTGAAAAGCTCAAAATGAGAGAAAGATCCTTGAAAAAGCTCCAAAGTCCACTATTTATAGGCAAAAATGTGCATGTGTCATAAGTTGACATGTGTCACCCCCTGGGAACGACACGTCGCCAGGGGGCCAAAGCACTGATCCTCCGTTGGGACTGCCGGTCCCTAAGTTCGTGCTGCCCTGCCCTTGCGACGTCTCTCTGCCTGTCTGAGGAGACTGATCATGCCGCGGTAGCATGGTCAGAGTAGCCCGTTGCCCCAGCCTCCAGTCCAAGCCCTTACTGAATCCCACGGTCCTGGCAGCGGTGGGGAAGACCCGACGCCCAGCTGCCAGGTGGACTAGGCAAGATGCCCTTCCGAAGACCTGCTCCCATCTCGGAGTGACCCGGGGGTCATAGTCCTTAGGGGTGCCGACGCGAGCCCCCAGTGCCAGAGCACGTAGGCCAGTCACGCAGGCACCCCGGCGGAGATAGTGTCCTGGCGGAGTAGCCTATCCCGTGAGCATATAACATGATTGCAGCGCATGGGGCGCGGTTGAGTGCGGGCGACGAGGGTCGCAGAGTGATCTCCGAGCGACAAGGGTCGTTGCGTGGATGGCGCGCGACTGTGAGCGACGGTCGTCATGGCGACAGAGCGGCCACAAGCGACGGTCGTCATGACTACGAGCGACGGTCATCGCGACGACGGAGCACGGCCGAGAGCGACGGTCGTCGTGACTATGGCGGAGCGCGGCCGCGAGCGACGGTCGTCGTAACTACGAGCGACGGTCATCGCGACGACGGAGCACGGCCGAGAGCGACGGTCGTCACGACTATGGTGAAGCGCGGCCGCGAGCGACGGTCGTCGTGATTACGGAGCACGGTCAAAGGTGACGGCGTCGGTATTTAAGGCAGGTGGCCGAACCACATGGGGTGGCCGACCCCCAAGGGAGGCCGACCCTAGAGGGAGGCCGACCCCTTGGGGTGGCCGACCCCCTGGGGGAGGCCGACCCTAGAGGGTGGCCGACCCCTTGGGGTGGCCGACCCCTTGGGGGAGGCCGACCCTAGAGGGAGGCCGACCCCTTGGGGTGGCCGACCCTAGAGGGAGGCCGACCCCTTGGGGTGGCCGACCCCTAGAGGGAGGCCGACCCCTTTGGGTGGCCGACCCCTAAGGGAGGCCGACCCCATGGGGGAGGCCGACCCCTTGGGGGAGGCCGACCCCTAGAGGGAGGCCGACCCCTTGGGGAGGCCGACCCCTTGGGGTGGCCGACCCCTTGGTGTGGCCGACCCCTTGGGGTGGCCGGCGTGCCGAAGTTGCTTCACGAATGGTTCACGTGACTTGAGCATGCGTTGCTTTGACCGGCCCTCGAGCGTTGAAAAGTTGACCGCTGACTGGGTGATGTGTCGTGCAAAGTGGGTCCCTTGGCGGGTCTTGGGGTGCGACCAGAATAGGTTATGAACAACATTTATTATAAATATACTAACCTGCCTTTACGTTGTTTGAGGCACTATTAGTGACAACTTGAACCACATTCTTCGGCCTGACCTTCTCAATAGTCTTCTTAATCAAGTCATACATCAAGTCTCCGGTCTTCAAATGTTCAGAAGCATCAACAGACTCAAGAAACAAACTTCCTCTAGGACTATTCGCTAAAAAATTAATCAAAGTCCTTTCTTTCTTGTCCTTCCAACCATCACACATAATCGAACAACCGGTTTTCTCCCATTCTTCTTCATGATCCTTCATCAGTTTACGCGTATTATCCACCTCTTTCTATAGTAGGGTAACCCTAATCTCATGATAACTTGGTGGCTTCAAACCCGGACCATACTGCCCAATAGCTTTAACCATAGCTGAAAAGCTGTCAGAGTTCACGGCATTGAATGCAATCCCCACATCATAAAAAAATCTTGCTATTGCACTACAAGCCCGATTTCTCATCTCCTTTTTTGCTTCTTCATTTTCAAACACCGTGGATTGCTTCATCTTTCTCTTTCTCACTACCTCTTCTGGGTCCGGGGTGAAGTACACGTCCATTGGACCCTTAGCCTTAGGATTCTTACGAGAAGATTGACAGGAACTCCCGGTCGATGAAACTCCTTTTTTTCTCGACATCTCAACTAAATCGTCGTCCTCGTCCTCTTCTTCATCATTGAAAACATTATCAAAATCAGGGATGCACTTAGCTAGTTCTTTCTTTTCTTTGACAGACTTTAGCAATTCTTTTATCTCATCTCTAACATGTTCTGGACACTCTCGGCACTTTGAAGCATTCCCATAACCTCCAGCAAGATGTTGCTTATGTCGATAAATATCGCCCTTTGTAATTTTATTACAAAAATTACAAGTGACTGCATTTCTGTCGCTTGGATTAGAGATACATCCATATTTCCAAGCTGGGTCCTTTGTATCCGTACTAGGCGTCGTCGACATGTATATTCCTACAATTGAATTATATGATATCCTAACACTAAATCAGCTTAAATGCACATATATCAATTAAGGGCCAAAAGTTACTTGAAGTAGAGAACAATAAGAAACATGATTCAAGTAAGAAGCAATTCAATTCAAGTTAATTTCAATCCCAATTCAATTCATATTATGCAATCTGCCACTACTGACTACCCAATAACACTCTCCTTTTGTAGCTATGACAACGTATACATCTATATCTATCTACTTATGTGAAAGAAAGAGGGACAGTGTATGAAGAAAAAAGAAAAATTACATAGGCAGACTGAGAAAAATGGAGTGGCAAATTAATGTCTATGGGAAAAATAGAAAAAAGATGTTCAGGTTAGGAAAAGGCAAGAAAACCAAGAAAAAGCTATAAAGAAATTTCTACAAGTGTGAGTGAGGGGGAACCGGGGAAGTGATGAGGGCAACCGAAAGCAGAGACTTTACTGTAGGAACTGAAAATGGAGCAAAAGATCACTGCTCACCCGAGAGAGAGCAGCAATGGCGAGGAGGACAGCAATGGCAGTGCCGCAGTGGCTGAACTCCGAAGCAGCGCTAGCGGCTGGAGCAGCTGACGGCCGACGAAGAAGGGAGATGTGACGGCGACGACCGGAGATTCGGCGACGACCGGAGATTCAGCGACGAGCGGAGATTCGGCGAAGAGGGGAGATGCGACTGGCTAGGTGAGACTGTGAGAGTATGAGACTGAGAAATTATGAATCAGCTGATTTGGGGGTTTTCATGTTGAAGACAAATCGACAGACAATGTGAAGCCACGATGTCCAATCGAACGGCTACAAGATAAGCGCCTGGATTTGAGCCTCCACCACCGCTGCGTGCCTGGCGCCTAGTCTCACTAGGCGCACGCCTTCTTGAACGCGCTGCGCCTAGGCCTAGGCAAGGCACAAAGTGCGAGCCTAGGTGCGCCTTGCGCCTTGGCGTGCTCCTAGGCACGCTTTTTATAACACTGGCCGCGCCCATGCGCCGCGCCACTAACACAGTCGTGCCCCTTGGCTCTCTGTCACACTACCATGCTGCTTGCATCAGTCCATCCTTTCACCACACCATGCGCACCTTGCCTTAGTCTTGGAAAATGCTTCGACCCACTCTCCAGAGTGTGCAACATCCTGTGGGGATAGGCGACTCCTCTGAGACACTATCTTCGCCAGGGAGCTCTTCAACTCCCCTTCCACCAGGTAAACAGCTCCTCCGGGATGCTACCTTGACACGCTCTGAGTGCTCCGGCACAAGGACTCACCGTGGGGATAGGCGACTCCTCCTGAACACTATCTTCGCCAGGGAGCTCTTCAACTCCCCTTCTGCCAGGTAGACGGCTTCTCCGGGATACTACCTCCACCGGCCAGGTAGACGGCTCCTCCGGGATGCTACCTCGGCCTACAGAATAGGAGACTCCTCCGGGACACTATCTCTGTCAAGGAGCTCTTCAACTCCCATTCTGCCAGGTAGACTACTCCTCCGGAATGTTACCTGGCCCGTTGGGTAGACGGCTCCTCCGGGATGCTACCTTGACGCTCTCCGATTGCTTTGGCACAAGGACTCACCAGCAGGATAGGCGACTCCTCCGGGACACTATCTTTGCCATGGTGTCTTCGTGACTGGCCTACGTGCTCCGGCACTGGGGGCTTGCGTCGATACCCCTATGGACTATGACCCCCGGGTCACTTCAAGACGGGAGCAGGTCTTTGGAGGGCATCGCGCCTAGTCCACCTAGCAGTTGGGCGTCGGGTCTCCCCACCACTGCCAGGCCTGTGGGACTCTGCAAGGACTTGGATTGGAGGCTAGATCAAGGGGTTCTCTGGCCACACCAACGCTGTGGGAGCCAGTCTTTTCAGATAGACAGAGCGACTCTGTGCGGGGCAGGCCAGGTGAATATGCGATTCGACAGTCCGTGGAACACCGGCAGCTGTGGACCCCTCGGTGACATGTCACTCCCGGGAGCGCCACGTGTCGCGTGATGACATCATCATCTCAACCTCTATAAATAGAGGTCTTGAGAATTCATTTGGGAGGCTGGACATTTTCAGAACACTTTCTCACTCTAGAATCCTAGAGAGAAACATACAGGACCCTGACTCTGGACCTAAATATCAGACTGTGACTGTCGTCGTGTATTCACCATGTGCCATCGCCCTCGCAGCACTGCCACCCTCAGGCTCTGTCTGGGAAGCCCTTGGTCTCTGCCCTTATTCCATCATTGCTGTGTCTCACATCATCACACTTGACATCTGATTTGAACTGCATTCCTTGTAGCACCTCCACGTCAACAGCAAACCCACTTTTCTTGGCATCACCTATAAACCACAAAGGATCCGGGTCCGATCTTTAGCCTCTATGTTGGATCTGAAAGTGCCATTAGTGACATTCACGTTCTATATCTCTCTCTTTTCTTTCATGATATACGGATCACCACAAGACCCTTTCCCCCTCTCCCTTTGGACTTCCCCAAACTAACCCCACGTCTCTCTCTTTTACACCCAATCCAATTGATGCATTTTCAACAACCCATCATAAAATAGGCTGCAAGACATTATCCAGTTCCCTCTTTCGTCTCTCTCTCTCTCTTTGGTGGACCCTTTTTTCTTTCTGGGTTCATATCTGTTGGAATTCCTTGAAAAACAGACACACATTGCCTTTATAGTCTGTTTCCACGAAGCAATTTGCTGTCTCCATTCAATTTGCTTTGTGGGTTCCTCTCCTTTTTCAAGATTTCAAAGGTTTTGCTGGTTGTTACTGTTGATGAATTGATGTCGTTGGCGGTTGGGGCTGTTTCTAGTTCTAACAACATGGGGTTTGATGAAAATAAGGAGGGAGGTGGAGGGGAGAACAGTGGTGGTTATCATGAGAGTGGTGATGAAAGAGAAGGGAATATTAAAAGAAACATGAGTGAGACCTCTCTTTATGCGACTGAGGATGAGGAAGAAGATGCTGAAGGTAATAGGATTCAGTTGGGTCCGCAATGCACCATTAAAGAACAGCTTGAAAAGGACAAGGTTTTGTTTCCTTTTCAAAATTTCACTAGGTTTACCATTTTTTTTCACTTTAGTTATGCTAATTGTTTTGTGTACATTTGTTGCTTGATTTTGAGAATCAGGATGATGAGAGCCTGAGGAGGTGGAAGGAACAGCTACTTGGGAGTGTGGATATTAACAATGTTGGAGGTATTAAGTTTGTGTTTACCATTTGAAACAATTTCTGGTTCTATATAACACATTGGGTATTGAGAATTATTCTTAGCAATGTAATTCTACTTGCTTTAAAATTTCTTATCGATTTTCTTATGGTCATTGATCAAATTGGAGAAATTGTAGAATGTAATCTAGCCCCAACTCCACTTATTAATTCCTCCAGCCACATAAAATACCTAATTGGCAGGCAGTCTTTTTTGAGAGTTGTAATATTGAGATAAAAAACGAACTTTTTAATTAGCATTCCAAAGAAAAGGAAAAGATCAAAAGAGGAACCTAATTTTCAGAATTTGATGATCCAAAAGGATGGTGTGCCTGTCATGCACGGGGTTCTATGTACCATTACCCGAATCTACCTTGTTATACCTGAATATTGACTTCAAACTTCAAGGTCGACTTTTGATTTGTTTTCACATCATTCTACTGTAAACTTTTCCTTCTATTGTTTTCATGACCAAGGAGATTTTTGTGTAGCAGAGATGTTATTACCTCGCGTTCCTTAATTAGATAGTTTCTTTTTAGGAAGGTGAACCTTTAGCGTATTGTGACCTGGTTTCATGCGTTCAAAACACTGAAACAGGCAAACAGCCTTTCCACGAAGCTGGTAAAATGTTGCGTAGATCTCTCTCTAAACTCCCAGTTGTCTGAGCCTTGTGCACTGGGTCACCCTTCTGTAAAATATCTTTGCTGAACATGCCTGTAAGACTAATGGAGTTCGAGGGTTTTATTACAGCTGAATTACAAGATAGAAAATTCTCCCATTCCGTATGGAAAGATCTGAGTTAACTGATGAACTGGTGAATTATTTCTTTGCAGTCACTATTTTTAGTCCCCAGGTTTTATTCTAATTCAGATTAATTCAATAACTGCAGAAATGCTGGAACCAGAAGTAAAGATCCTCAGTCTTTCGATCCTCTCTCCTGGTAGACCCGACATCGTTCTTCCTATTCCAGAAGATGGAAAACCCAAAGGCCTGTGGTTTACTTTGAAAGAAGGTAGTCGATACAGCTTGAGATTCTCCTTTCAAGTCAGCAATAACATTGTTGCCGGCTTCAAATACACCAACACTGTCTGGAAAACTGGTGTCAAGGGTAAGCGAGCAAGAGCTTAACTCATACCACAAATTGGAACTTTTGAAGACGAATGCTTTTACCTTACAATCACTTCTATTTCAGTGGATAGCTCTAAAGAGATGCTTGGAACATTTAGTCCTCAGCAAGAATCCTACATGTTTGAGATGCCAGAAGAGACCACCCCTTCTGGCTTTTTTGCTCGAGGTTCATATACTGCTAGATCAAAAGTAAGTCTACCCCCTTCATCTATAAATAACCTTGCTTTGGTTGTTTTAACTGAAATAGAATGGCCACATATGTCTATAAGAACTAGTAATGGAGTGTCTGCACTAACATGTTATGAACTTCATAATCATTCTTCCTTTAGAACAATGTTCCCATGCTATTTTGATATGGGACCTATGTAGACACGACTCAACTTGATGAACAAGATCTACTTCTATATAAGGCACTACTACAAGTTACTCCTTGAATGGCTTTCAATTAATTTTTGGAGTTCGTCACGGCCTGCCAGAATAATCTGAATTTCAGCCTCTGAGTCTAAACAGCAAGGGTGATTTTGTTGTGGGTAGTGGTTATGCAATATAATATGAATCTTTCGGCAAAAGAGCAGGGAGGGCATTCAACTTGTGTAATGGAAAAGCACCCAGGGGATATTTCCTTATTTTGGTAGTTGAGGTTTCTTTTTACTTAAAGAAAAGCTGAGTATCGATGCATTCCCATCAAGTATATGTGCATCACCCCCCCCCCCCCCCAAAACAAGAACAAAAAAACCCACCCCCACACACACAAACAACATACACAGACATGCACCAGAAAAGAAAAGCAAAAAACCAGAGCAAGACAAGAAGTTACATGTAAAATTGACAGCAACTAATAAAATCTCTATCATTAAGAACATTTTTATAACCTCCTCGAAATTTGCAGGGATGGGAGCCTTGTGCACTTGACTAATCATTGGCATGGTTCTGAAGTTGCAAGAGGTCTTGTAGACATTTATTATTGAACATTAGCTTCTCCCTTCAAGACATCCTTTTGCTGATGGGGTTATTTTGTCTGCCTTTGACTTCCCCAGTACACATTGCTACTCCACTATGATTTGCTATAGTATCAAACAAAATCAATCGTCTTCTGTACATCGTCTCCATCTAGAATCCTTGAAGTGGATATATCCTTCTTTGTCCATCCTTTTTGAAACTTGGTCCCAATATCGACATGTGATTAATGATGCATCTAAATAAAATGTATCAGGACATTGTTGCTTTGTGGAAACTTCACTTTCTCTTTTTCCTTCCTGTGTGGGTAAAATGTTGTGGGGCATTCCCTAGACCATAAATCCCCCTAATGCATGCGCAGTTCCAAGTCCACGAAGGTTCTTTGGTTGCATTGCGATCCAGCTTTGCCTTGTGCTTTGCAAAAATTGTTGTACTAACAATCCTTGATTTGTTTCAGTTTGTTGACGACGATAACAAGTGCTACCTGGAGATTAACTATACCTTTGACATCCGGAAGGACTGGGCCAACCCTTGAACGACTCCAACAGCATATGCTTGCTAATTCAGATGTTTAGTATGAGCCCATTCTCGAACAGTATAGTTAGTCATGATGCCAGTTCCCGTAGCAGTTGAGTGGACATTGTGTAATTGTCCTTTAGATGTGTCTTTTTCCCGTTTACGAGCTTGCTGAGCAAAATTTCTCTGGAATTTGTATTCTTTGGTTCTTCCTTTTTCTTGTCTGAGGTTGTTAAGAAATTAGAGTGATAAAATGCTTAGAAGGTAGAAAACAGTGTAGCCAATGAGTTTGTTTTCTCTGGAGTATGTATCCCTTGTCTGGAAGGGGGAAATAAGGAGTAATTCTTGCTAAAAGTTGGCGTCATTTGTTGCTTTAACAATAAACGAATGCCTTTTAGCACCAGAAGTGATGTAGATATTAGTGTGCACTTTCTTTTTCTTTCTTTACTTTGATCTGCTCTTTTTTTTCCCTCTCTCTCTGGATGGCTACTTGCATTTCTTGTTCTTGTTCCTGTGAATGAGTCTGAAAATTAGGAGTCGGTCGAATTGATTCAATACTCTTTGTTTATGCTGAAGAAGAATTGAGTGATTCAATACTCTTTGTTCCTCGTGTGAGCTATATAGAAGCCTTGTGGATTCCAACCGAAACAACTTTAAGTTTGCCCCAAGAGTGAAATGCACCCGCATCGACTCCATAGTGATAGTTGTATCTATTCAGTGATTTGGCTATGGAGAAGCTTGTAAATGAACTGTCTAGAACCTTAGGCTTGACAATTCTTGCTTAGTTGGCCTTTTGAGCAAGCCCGCACCTTCCTAAATTCTGTCGCATTTCTTGATTAGTCTTCTGCCTATATGCTCTGCTTTTTCATTCAATCTTTGGAAGTGTTCCGCGACCATCTTATATAGTGACAATTTTGTCCACAACTTATAACCTGCAAATTTGTCGGTACTATGTTTATAGCAATACATTTCTAACGGCAGGAAATCTTCCAATACTAAAGAAGTTACATCAAAGGTGTTTTACAGCATATAATCCTTAGCCTCATTAAAATGCAAAGGTAATGGTCTAAAGTCTGCAACCTGTGCTGTTTGTGGCACTACATTTGAAAGTTCAACACAAATCTGGAAGATAGAATATGTTGTGTACAGGGTGGAGTGAATTAATTTACATGACTAGTTCACAAAACCATTGCAAATTAATCGATATGTCCACGCCACTTATGCACTAGAAATATGAGTGATGTTACAAAAAAATGAGCAGGCGAAGTAATGATCAGAAAACTTGCGGTTTAAGAGACCCCAAACTGAAAACGGACCAAGAGTATTGAATCACGGGAGACAAGTACCAAATTTTTTGGGGCAGGAAGAGGAAATGAGGACGAGTTAAGTTACCAAGGAACCCGAGAACACGCTTAAAAGAGTGAAGGAGCTGAAATGGTAGGTGTGCAAAAGTATCCCCGAGCGATGGTGTACCAAATTCTTGAGATAGAGAGCGGAAATGATGATGATAGAGTTACGAAGGAAACCTGAGAACACTTTAAAGCACACGCAGGACGTGAAGCAAAATCTCGGGACCATGCAATATTTTCTACATAGCAGGGGTAAGCTAAATCTTGACAGATAAGGAATTGGTGGGTGATACTTGTGATCAGTGGCAGAACTAGAAATATTGAACATGTTTGACAAATTGAAATACTTTTATATGATTCAGCGATAATGATCTGTCTCAATTCATGTCGTAATATGTTTGTCTGTGCCTTTTTTATACCAAAAGTTAATATTGTGCACTACAAAAAAAACATGATAAAATTGTTGAGCACATTCTGTAATAACTTAAGTTCTTATAACAAGATTATATAATCCGTCGTCTCATCGTAAAAGGTTTTTACTTTAATTATTGCTGTTTTTATATTTGGTCTCATTATAATTATAATAATAGTACAATTGCACTATGTTTATTTATACAACTTGATAGTGGTGCACTTGCACAACTATTCACTCATAAAAGTGGATCTTTGCGTACGGGCCCACTGGTGCACAATACTGCTTTTGATGAGGTTCATGCACCTTTTTCCCAACCAGGACAATTGAATGACCAAAACTGGCTTATCAGCTCATTTGCATCTTTGTTAGTTTAGCAAATGGAAAGTTAGAATTGTAAAAACCAGTTTTTACGACGCGCATCCAAAAATGAATAATTTTTTAAGTCATCATTTTATTTTAGGGTTAATCAAAATAATTAACAAAAAAAAATAAAAAAATCCTAATTGACTATGATTTTTAACTAAGCGATTTAATCTACAAAATCCTAGAATCGAGTTCAAGGACTAATTTACACAAAGAGAAGATGTTAAACACTTCATCATACTCCAAATTGGTCTCTACTTATCTTTAAGTTATTTTTCATGACTTTTATCCAAACACAAATAAGATAAGAAGAACAAATTTTAACATCGAAGAACAAAAATACTGAGAAAACTCACATCATTTTAACATTTTATGTATCCGCTTACACAGACAAATCTCAAAAACTAGCGACAGCTCAAATGACGAGTCTGTTTGGGATTGATTCTCAAAAGTAGATTTTGATTAAATATGAATAGGTTTCTAAAATCAATTTTAACCCATTTTAAGTATAATAAATTAAAAGTTGTTGAATGTATTTGGATAAAAAAGGATTAAAGTAGGTTTAGTGTGACAAAATTATTATATAGTGTATCTAAACTGAAATGGAGTATTTAATTAATGTTTACATATGAAGATAATTTGGTAATTTTCTTGGTCAAACCTGATTCTGCTTAAATCTTAATCAGTTTTCAAAATCTGATTTAATCAGAATCAGTTTACTGTTTGGCAAAAGTAGTTGTAAATTAGATTAAATCTATAAAAAAGTATTTGCATAAAAAGTACTTAAATCAGTTTCATTATGACAAAATGACTATAGAAGGCACTCAATAAACAGTTTTCTAATATCCAAGTAAAGTTAACATAACTTTACTTGGATATTAGAAATTAGCTCCTAAAGAAATCGGGCCACATTTTGATCTTGTGTATACAGGGGCAGAAATTGCTTTTTGATACTACACATGCTACTGCAATTCAAGTACTACATGGCTAAAATCAAAGAAAACACTACAAAAAAAAAAGGGTTTCGGCGATGCATAATTTTCGATGCTTAACAAAGTGCCATAAATGAGTTATATTTTGTGGCATTTCCATCATAATGTCGGATAATTTACGACACATATATTAACGTGTCGCAAAATTTTCAATGATTTATTAAGTGCCACTGTTTAAGTGTCGCTTTACTTTTCGCGAAACACTAATTAAGCATCATTTACTGACATGTTGTTTAATAGCGACACTCCAAGTAAATGCCATAACTCTTGGAATCTAAATTTATTTTGATAATTTATATCATATCATCTTTTACTCATATGTTCGTTTAAGAGCCAAAAACAAATAGTAGGAAATCGTGGCGCCAAAATTTTTGTCCCAACATTACAAGCTACAGTACCCATCTTCTCCACAATTTGTGTCCCAACAATACACGCTACGCTACATACATCGTTCGCGATCGATCGGGAACCAAAATTTTCGTCCCGGCCAACAGTTCATCTTCTCCAAACTTTCGACAATCAGTCTCCCTCTCTCCCCAAATCACTGTTGCTCGTGTTGCCTCCCTAGAGCCTCACAAAATTGCCGATTCAGCCTCCGGCTCGTAAAACTTGAACCGATTTAGCCTCTGGTTCATTTAGGTTCAAGACCGCCATCGCCCGAATCCCCTCTTCTTCCTTAATTACGCTCTCTTGCCGCTCTGTCTCTTTCTCTCTCGCAATCAATTCGCTGTAAATTCTTGCACAGTGACGTGTTCTACAATTCTAATTCGATTTCATCAAGGCATGTTAAGATTTACCATCATCTCTTAATTTTCGTTAAAGCAATTTTTGATGTCAGATTCCTACTTTTCAGCTCGCAACGGAAAAAGAAAGCTGTCTGAGAGTCTGCTTGGTGCTTGATCCTGCATTAGTTCCAGGTAATGTGTGACATGTTTATTGAAATTGCTGGGGAAGGTTCACTTATAATTGAATTCTCGATCCATGTGAAATATGGTTTAGTTTATGAGAAGCATGTGAAATGTGATTTAGTAGCTTCACTATTTTGAAGATCTTCCTGTTGCGTGAATTAAATTTGAAATGAAGTCGCGACTGAGTCTTGCTTGGAGCGGTACTGCTGTAATGTTTCGTTTATGGAGCTATCATTTTCTCAATACCAGCTATTGTCATAAATCATGCCTCTCAATGCCTCTGTAAATTTAATACATTTAAAGGGTAAGTTCAAGATAAAATGACCAAAGAAGATAAAAAGGAAAACAATGTGATGCATAATATATGCAGCCTTAGCTATGATTCCAAGGGTGTGTCAGAAAAGCTGACCTTGAAACTAGTTTGCAACAGTAGAAACTGAAACCAAAGATAATAACCCCAAACTTAAATGCATAATGTAAGAGAGCATAGAAATGCAGCGATTTAGAAATTCTAGAACTGAACTTGAGGAGAGAATTGTGCATTACTTAGAATCAATGCAAGAATTAGAGTACATGCAAGGAACAGTGTCCTGAATTTGTAAAGTCTTGACACTATAACATATCAAAACAGCTGAGGAAAACTATCATTGTAACAAGGGAGCTTAAATCTGAAGAGTACCAAAAAAAGCATGTCAATATTCTTGCTTTGAAAAATTAGGTAGCTGCGAGAAGAAGAGCAGAAAACTAGATCAATTCAAACTCTTAATTTTAAGAATTGAGAGTTTCTCTGCAGTGTTATCACGCTGCTACTTGCCTTGAATAGATGCTAACTGCTGTGTGTTGTCACACACATATTTATATCGGAATTGTGCATGTTATGTTATGTATGCATGTCGCATATTCTTTTTTCTTGTAGTGGTCCCTTACTGTTTATATGATTTGGCTGGTCTCATTAAATTGTGATTTAGTTGGTTCTTTGGGCTACCTGGTTTGACTAAATAAACATACTTTGCATCACTGACGGGTTTGACGAGGTCAAGTCTGAAGAGTTGGTTTGGACATTGGTATGTTCAGGGTTGAGAGCAAGGTTTCCTGAGCTACTTTGGCAAATGGTAGTTTTATTTTTCTTTTTCTTTTGTACTCTAGTGGTGTGTGTGAGGTACTTAGGTGATTTGATGGGTGTAAGAAATTTCATATAGGAGATTTGGAACGAGTTTCGAGATCTATTTCATAGCTTGGTACTAATGGCAGATGAATCAACACCAGTACAAAGTTCTGAGCGATAAGCTTAGCAGGCAGTGCCAATATGTCATATGGACTTGGTTTCAGTTGTGATTACCTTTGACATGATGAATTGCTTACCCAAGAGCTTATTCCCTTTATGATATGTTCTTTATTCATGTGGCATTATCATTGATCCATCTTGCTTAGTTTAAAAAATGTTCTTTATTCCTGTTGAATTATCTTTGAGCCATCCTGCTTGTTTTACTGTTAGTAAATCTAACAGTGTGTGTATGTGCATGTGTGTGTGTGGGTGTGATTTCAAGAAGTGTATCCTGGTGACGATTTCTGAAGGATTTTTTTGGAAAGTAGGCAATTCTAAAGTGTGATTTTCAGTATTTGGGTACCTCATACCAGGGACCAGCCACTGTTTGTTCATTGTTAGCTTGGGGTATTTTGAGCGAGCCGAACCTCTTTTTGCTTTTGGTATTTATCTTATGCATTATAGAAATGGTCCAATTTTTTTCCTTTATTCCTTAATGTTTTTACATCTCGTGTTGTATCACAAAATATACCCCTAATAACACCTTTATAAATAGCTTTGTGTGCTTGATATGGAGGATATGGAGGCAGGGAATAACCACTGCAATAAGAGTTGTGTAGGACCATGATGGAGGGTAAGTACATAGGTGTTTGTGGGAAGGAAGAAGGGAAAAGGGGAAAGAGAATGACTGTTGTTGCAGCCATGATGTGTGATTTTTGATTTTGTGTGTGTGTGTGCCGTGAAAAAGAAGAAAGGAGACTGCAGTAGTGGGGGCAGCCGTGCGTGCGTGCTGTGCAGTGGTGTGATTTGCGGGCAACAGCATGGGAAGGAAAAGGCTGGTGCAATGAACAGCCGCAGTGATGTGTTCTAGGTGTACTTGTGTGGTGTTTAGGATGGTTCAAAGGTGCTATACGAGGGATGGGGAAGGGGCTGTCATGGGGTAGCCGTGTAAGTACTGTGTAGAGGTTATATGTATAATAACTTGCTGTTTTTTATGTTTTTACAGCAGGAAAATATATGTTTTTGCTGTTTATACGAGGGATGGGGAAGGGACTGCTTTTGATGTTTTATATGTATATAACCTGCTATTTTTACAGTAGGAAAGTAGCTGTTTTTACAGAATTTTTTATATGTATAATAACCAAAAATAGCTGTTTTGCAGGTTATATGTATAATAACCTGCTGTTTTTGCAGATTTTTTTATATGTATCCTGCTGTTTTTACAGCAAGAAAAATAGCTGTTTTGCAGGTTATATGTATAATAACTTGCTGTTTTTGCAATTTTTTATATGTATAATAACCTGCTGTTTCTACAGCAGGAAAAGCTCTCCATAAAAAAATCTGCAAAAACAGCAAAGTAGCAGGTTATTATACATATAAAAATCTGCAAACTAGTCATTTTCCTGCTGAAATTTGAAATCTTAAGTATTAATTTCGAAGTCTAACAGTAGCATTTCTTTGTATGCCATCACCATATATGTAGGAGAACATAGATGCAACAATGAAAATGAGAAGAGTTCTCATGATGTCTGTTGGGAAGAAATGGAAGGAGTGGAAGCATTCTGTGAAGGCCAAGGGTTATGATCCATACGATAACGATGTTGAGCGCTTGGAAAATCACCCGAATAGGGTGGAAGAGAATCAGTGGTCTATTCTTGTCCACTATTGGGGTGGCAAAAATGTGGAGGTATGTTTCAAATGGCTTGGACTAACTTTTTAGTCGCATGTTCTTATAAACTCTGTTTAATACCTAATCATGCTTCTCTGTTTTCTTTCAAATGCTAGGCAAGGAGTGAAAAAACAGAGAGAAAATGAAGTTCTCTCATACAAACGGTCGGAAGAGCAGTGCTCAAGTAAGAGTAGAGGTAAACTCTCATACACCTACTAATGTAATTATAGTTAGTGTAGATGACTAGTGACCTAGTAATGTAATTCTTAATGGGGATGCAGCTAAGGAATGCTATCGGTAGAGACCCATCTCGGCGTGAGTTTTTTAAAGGAACACACAAGTATAAGCCTGGGGAGAAGCAAGGGCAATATACAACTGGAGAAGTGGCTAATGTTGTTGTATGTGTTTTTTCCTTGTCTTTTTTTATTTACTATAAACATGACCAATAATAAGTTTGGATAATAGTGAGCTTTTTACTCTCTTGTTTACGTAGGATAAAATGGACACGTTTGCATCAGAACTTCCAGATTCTGTTCAAGAGCCAGCTTATGCTTTCGACGATATATTCTCCAAAGTCATGAGCAATAATAAAAATGGACGTGTTCGTGGGCTTGGGTTAGGCGTTTGTCCGAGTAATGCCTTTGGTTCATCATATAGAGTTGGTCGAGTAGAGACAAGAGACATCAGGCAAGAAGAGATAGATAAAATGCGTGCTGAAATGGAACAAGAAATGCAAACTCAAATAGCAGCTCAAGTGTCAAGTCAAATATCAATTATCAAAACACAATCGGAGGCTACAATGAAAGATGAAATGCGAGCTGAAATAGAACAAGAGATGCAAACTCAGGTAGCAGCCTAAGTATCAACTCAAGTATCAACCAAAAAGGCACAGTTGGAGGCTAAAATGCAAGAGAACATGATGTCCCATATACGGACTGTGATGTTGTCGATCCAGTCTTCCTAGGACGTTTCTTCCAAAACTGGACAAGTTAAGTTTCACTATTTCCTTTGTGAGAATTTGAAGTTCTTTTATCTAATTATAACACATTATACACCATGTCACTGGTATTAGGTTCCTGATGAATCAAGCAGCCGTCGAGTGGTATCATTATCTCGTACAGTACGTCCAGGGAATATGCAGCACGTGCCACGAGTTTCTCCAAGAAAACACTTTAATGTGCAGCCAATTCCACAGAAGCAGCTGCCTCAAGATCAAGGGAACGTGCTGCACGTGCTAAGGGTTTCACCAAGAAAACGCTCTACTCCATATAAAGAGGTGTGTTAAAACTATTTCAGCTTTAAGAAGTTTTAATTATGTCACCAAAAGGCTTTAGAGATTCTAAAATGAACCTGCATAATAAGTATGTCCCCAAAAGGCTGTAAGTATGTCACCAAAAGGCTTCTATTTCAGCTGCCTCAAGATCAAGTATATCTGCTTTAGGATTCAATGGATGACTATCGAGCATGATGTTTCGACTTTCAAGTGTTTACTATTAGCTGCATGTTCTCGCTGTCATATGTTCAGTATGGATGAATGATTGTATTGTGCATGTCAAGATTGCGTATTTAGGTGGAATGGCAGGAGACAGTGGTAGACGTGGAAAATAATT